>CM065470.1:23105891-23458409 GCA_032872505.1 Leptopilina syphax
TGCTACTACTTAAAAATTGAAATAAAATTCTCTATTCTTCAAGATTGTGACGTTCTCAGTCCCTACTAGAACTTCAGGTAATTTTCAGATGATTAGATTTACTAAATTTGTAAGAAATGAGATTATTTTTTTGACGATTTCACAAAAATTTTCGATTGTCTGATAGCGTACGGGTGGACCTGCTACTACTTAAAAAATTGAAATAAAATTCTCTTTTCTTTAAGATTTGTGACGTTCTCATTCCCTACTAGGAAACTCAGGTAATTTTCAGATGATTAGAATTACTAAATTTGTAAGAAATGAATTTTTTTTGACGACTTTACAAAATTTCGATTGTCTGATAGCGTTCGGGTGAGGGTGCTACTACTTAAAAAATTGAAATAAAATTCTTTATTCTTCAAGATTGTGACGTTCTCAGTCCCTACTAGAACTCAGGTAATTTTCAGATGATTAGAATTACTAAATTTGTAAGAAATGAATTTTTTTTGACGATTTCACAAAATTTCGATTGTCTGATAGCGTTCGGGTGAGGGTGCTACTACTTAAAAATTGAAATAAAATTCTCTTTTCTTGAAGATTGTGACGTTCTTAGTCCCTACTAGAACTGAGGTAATTTTCAGATGATTAGCATTTACTAAATTTGTAAGAAATGAATTTTTTTTTGACGATTTCACAAAATTTCGATTGTCTGATAGCGTACGGGTGGACCTGCTACTACTTAAAAATTGAAATAAAATTCTCTATTCTTCAAGATTGTGACGTTCTCATTCCCTACTAGAACTCAGGTAATTTTTCAGATGATTAGAATTACTAAATTTGTAAGAAATGAATTTTTTTTGACGACTTTACAAAATTTCGATTGTCTGATAGCGTTCGGGTGAGGGTGCTACAACTTAAAAATTGAAATAAAATTCTTTATTCTTCAAGATTGTGACGTTCTCAGTCCCTACTAGAACTCAGGTAATTTTCAGATGATTAGAATTACTAAATTTTGTAAGAAATGAATTTTTTTTGACGACTTTACAAAATTTCGATTGTCTGATAGCGTTCGGGTGAGGGTGCTACAACTTAAAAATTGAAATAAAATTCTCTTTTCTTGAAGATTGTGACGTTCTTAGTCCCTACTAGAACTGAGGTAATTTTCAGATGATTAGATTTACTAAATTTGTAAGAAATGAATTTTTTTTTGACGATTTCACAAAATTTCGATTGTCTGATAGCGTACGGGTGGAACCTGCTACTACTTAAAAATTGAAATAAAATTCTCTATTCTTCAAGATTGTGACGTTCTCATTCCCTACTAGAACTCAGGTAATTTTCAGATGATTAGATTTACTAAATTTGTAAGAAATGAATTTTTTTTGACGATTTCACAAAATTTCGATTGTCTGATAGCGTTCGGGTGAGGGTGCTACTACTTAAAAATTGAAATAAAATTCTCTTTTCTTCAAGATTGTGACGTTCTCAGTCCCCTACTAGAAACTCAGGTAATTTTTCAGATGATTAGATTTACTAAATTTGTAAGAAATGAATTTTTTTTTGACGATTTCACAAAATTTCGATTGTCTGATAGCGTTCGGGTGAGGGTGCTACTACTTAAAAATTGAAATAAAATTCTCTTTTCTTGAAGATTGTGACGTTCTTAGTCCCTACTAGAACTGAGGTAATTTTCAGATGATTAGATTTACTAAATTTGTAAGAAATGAAATTTTTTTTGACGATTTCACAAATTTCGATTGTCTGATAGCGTACGGGTGGACCTGCTACTACTTAAAAATTGAAATAAAATTCTCTATTCTTCAAGATTGTGACGTTCTCATTCCCTACTAGAACTCAGGTAATTTTCAGATGATTGGAATTACTAAATTTGTAAGAAATGAATTTTTTTTGACGATTTCACAAAATTTCGATTGTCTGATAGCGTACGGGTGGACCTGCTACTACTTAAAAATTGAAATAAAATTCTCTATTCTTCAAGTTTGTGACGTTCTCAGTCCCTACTAAAACTCAGGTAATTTTCAGATGATTAGATTTACTAAATTTGTAAGAAATGAATTTTTTTTGACGATTTCACAAAATTTCGATTGTCTGATAGCGTTCGGGTGAGGGTGCTACTACTTAAAAATTGAAATAAAATTCTCTTTTCTTGAAGATTGTGACGTTCTTAGTCCCTACTAGAACTGAGGTAATTTTCAGATGATTAGATTTACTAAATTTGTAAGAAATGAATTTTTTTTGACGATTTCACAAAATTTCGATTGTCTGATAGCGTACGGGTGGACCTGCTACTACTTAAAAATTGAAATAAAATTCTCTATTCTTCAAGATTGTGACGTTCTCATTCCCTACTAGAACTCAGGTAATTTTCAGATGATTAGAATTACTAAATTTGTAAGAAATGAATTTTTTTTGACGATTTCACAAAATTTCGATTGTCTGATAGCGTACGGGTGGACCTGCTACTACTTAAAAATTGAAATAAAATTCTCTATTCTTCAAGATTGTGACGTTCTCATTCCCTACTAGAACTGAGGTAATTTTCAGATGATTAGATTTACTAAATTTGTAAGAAATGAATTTTTTTTGACGATTTCACAAAATTTCGATTGTCTGATAGCATTCGGGTGAGGGTGCTACTACTTAAAAATTAAAATAAAATTCTTTATTCTTCAAGATTGTGACGTTCTCAGTCCCTACTAGAACTCAGGTAATTTTCAGATGATTAGATTTACTAAATTTGTAAGAAATGAATTTTTTTTGACGATTTCACAAAATTTCGATTGTCTGATAGCGTTCGGGTGAGGGTGCTACTACTTAAAAATTGAAATAAAATTCTCTTTTCTTGAAGATTGTGACGTTCTTAGTCCCTACTAGAACTGAGGTAATTTTCAGATGATTAGATTTACTAAATTTGTAAGAAATGAATTTTTTTTGACGATTTCACAAAATTTCGATTGTCTGATAGCGTACGGGTGGACCTGCTACTACTTAAAAATTGAAATAAAATTCTCTATTCTTCAAGATTGTGACGTTCTCATTCCCTACTAGAACTCAGGTAATTTTCAGATGATTAGAATTACTAAATTTGTAAGAAATGAATTTTTTTTGACGATTTCACAAAATTTCGATTGTCTGATAGCGTACGGGTGGACCTGCTACTACTTAAAAATTGAAATAAAATTCTCTATTCTTCAAGATTGTGACGTTCTCATTCCCTACTAGAACTCAGGTAATTTTCAGATGATTAGATTTACTAAATTTGTAAGAAATGAATTTTTTTTGACGATTTCACAAAATTTCGATTGTCTGATAGCGTACGGGTGGACCTGCTACTACTTAAAAATTGAAATAAAATTCTCTATTCTTCAAGATTGTGACGTTCTCATTCCCTACTAGAACTCAGGTAATTTTCAGATGATTAGATTTACTAAATTTGTAAGAAATGAATTTTTTTTGACGATTTCACAAAATTTTCGATTGTCTGATAGCGTACAGGTGGACCTGCTACTACTTAAAAATTGAAATAAAATTCTCTATTCTTCAAGATTGTGACGTTCTCATTCCCTACTAGAACTCAGGTAATTTTCAGATGATTAGAATTACTAAATTTGTAAGAAATGAATTTTTTTTGACGATTTCACAAAATTTCGATTGTCTGATAGCGTTCGGGTGAGGGTGCTACTACTTAAAAATTGAAATAAAATTCTCTTTTCTTGAAGATTGTGACGTTCTTAGTCCCTACTAGAACTGAGGTAATTTTCAGATGATTAGATTTACTAAATTTGTAAGAAATGAATTTTTTTTGACGATTTCACAAAATTTCGATTGTCTGATAGCGTACGGGTGGACCTGCTACTACTTAAAAATTGAAATAAAATTCTCTATTCTTCAAGATTGTGACGTTCTCATTCCCTACTAGAACTCAGGTAATTTTCAGATGATTGGAATTACTAAATTTGTAAGAAATGAATTTTTTTTGACGATTTCACAAAATTTCGATTGTCTGATAGCGTACGGGTGGACCTTCTACTACTTAAAAATTGAAATAAAATTCTCTATTCTTCAAGTTTGTGACGTTCTCAGTCCCTACTAGAACTCAGGTAATTTTCAGATGATTAGATTTACTAAATTTGTAAGAAATGAATTTTTTTTGACGATTTCACAAAATTTCGATTGTCTGATAGCGTTCGGGTGAGGGTGCTACTACTTAAAAATTGAAATAAAATTCTCTTTTCTTGAAGATTGTGACGTTCTTAGTCCCTACTAGAACTCAGGTAATTTTCAGATGATTAGATTTACTAAATTTGTAAGAAATGAATTTTTTTTGACGATTTCACAAAATTTCGATTGTCTGATAGCGTACGGGTGGACCTGCTACTACTTAAAAATTGAAATAAAATTCTCTATTCTTCAAGATTGTGACGTTCTCATTCCCTACTAGAACTCAGGTAATTTTCAGATGATTAGAATTACTAAATTTGTAAGAAATGAATTTTTTTTTGACGATTTCACAAAATTTCGATTGTCTGATAGCGTACGGGTGGACCTGCTACTACTTAAAAATTGAAATAAAATTCTCTATTCTTCAAGATTGTGACGTTCTCATTCCCTACTAGAACTGAGGTAATTTTCAGATGATTAGATTTACTAAATTTGTAAGAAATGAATTTTTTTTGACGATTTCACAAAATTTCGATTGTCTGATAGCGTACGGGTGAGGGTGCTACAACTTAAAAATTAAAATAAAATTCTTTATTCTTCAAGATTGTGACGTTCTCAGTCCCTACTAGAACTCAGGTAATTTTCAGATGATTAGATTTACTAAATTTGTAAGAAATGAATTTTTTTTGACGATTTCACAAAATTTCGATTGTCTGATAGCGTTCGGGTGAGGGTGCTACTACTTAAAAATTGAAATAAAATTCTCTTTTCTTGAAGATTGTGACGTTCTTAGTCCCTACTAGAACTGAGGTAATTTTCAGATGATTAGATTTACTAAATTTGTAAGAAATGAATTTTTTTTGACGATTTCACAAAATTTCGATTGTCTGATAGCGTACGGGTGGACCTGCTACTACTTAAAAATTGAAATAAAATTCTCTATTCTTCAAGATTGTGACGTTCTCATTCCCTACTAGAACTCAGGTAATTTTCAGATGATTAGAATTACTAAATTTGTAAGAAATGAATTTTTTTTGACGATTTCACAAAATTTCGATTGTCTGATAGCGTACGGGTGGACCTGCTACTACTTAAAAATTGAAATAAAATTCTCTATTCTTCAAGATTGTGACGTTCTCATTCCCTACTAGAACTCAGGTAATTTTCAGATGATTAGAATTACTAAATTTGTAAGAAATGAATTTTTTTTGACGACTTTACAAAATTTCGATTGTCTGATAGCGTTCGGGTGAGGGTGCTACAACTTAAAAATTGAAATAAAATTCTTTATTCTTCAAGATTGTGACGTTCTCAGTCCCTACTAGAACTCAGGTAATTTTCAGATGATTAGATTTACTAAATTTGTAAGAAATGAATTTTTTTTGACGACTTCACAAAATTTCGATTGTCTGATAGCGTTCGGGTGAGGGTGCTACAACTTAAAAATTGAAATAAAATTCTTTATTCTTCAAGATTGTGACGTTCTCAGTCCCTACTAGAACTCAGGTAATTTTCAGATGATTAGAATTACTAAATTTGTAAGAAATGAATTTTTTTTGACGACTTTACAAAATTTCGATTGTCTGATAGCGTTCGGGTGAGGGTGCTACTACTTAAAAATTGAAATAAAATTCTCTTTTCTTGAAGATTGTGACGTTCTCAGTCCCTACTAGAACTCAGGTAATTTTCAGATGATTAGATTTACTAAATTTGTAAGAAATGAATTTTTTTTGACGATTTCACAAAATTTCGATTGTCTGATAGCGTACGGGTGGACCTGCTACTACTTAAAAATTGAAATAAAATTCTCTTTTCTTCAAGATTGTGACGTTCTCAGTTCCTACTAGAACTCAGGTAATTTTCAGATGATTAGATTTACTAAATTTGTAAGAAATGAATTTTTTTTGACGATTTCACAAAATTTCGATTGTCTGATAGCGTTCGGGTGAGGGTGCTACTACTTAAAAATTGAAATAAAATTCTTTATTCTTCAAGATTGTGACGTTCTCAGTCCCTACTAGAACTCAGGTAATTTTCAGATGATTAGATTTACTAAATTTGTAAGAAATGAATTTTTTTTGACGATTTCACAAAATTTCGATTGTCTGATAGCGTACGGGTGGACCTGCTACTACTTAAAAATTGAAATAAAATTCTCTTTTCTTCAAGATTGTGACGTTCTCAGTCCCTACTAGAACTCAGGTAATTTTCAGATGATTAGATTTACTAAATTTGTAAGAAATGAATTTTTTTTGACGACTTTACAAAATTTCGATTGTCTGATAGCGTTCGGGTGAGGGTGCTACTACTTAAAAATTGAAATAAAATTCTCTTTTCTTCAAGATTGTGACGTTCTCATTCCCTACTAGAACTCAGGTAATTTTCAGATGATTAGAATTACTAAATTTGTAAGAAATGAATTTTTTTTGACGACTTTACAAAATTTCGATTGTCTGATAGCGTTCGGGTGAGGGTGCTACTACTTAAAAATTGAAATAAAATTCTTTATTCTTCAAGATTGTGACGTTCTCAGTCCCTACTAGAACTCAGGTAATTTTCAGATGATTAGATTTACTAAATTTGTAAGAAATGAATTTTTTTTGACGATTTCACAAAATTTCGATTGTCTGATAGCGTTCGGGTGAGGGTGCTACTACTTAAAAATTGAAATAAAATTCTCTTTTCTTGAAGATTGTGACGTTCTTAGTCCCTACTAGAACTGAGGTAATTTTCAGATGATTAGATTTACTAAATTTGTAAGAAATGAATTTTTTTTGACGATTTTACAAAATTTCGATTGTCTGATAGCGTTCGGGTGAGGGTGCTACTACTTAAAAATTGAAATAAAATTCTCTTTTCTTGAAGATTGTGACGTTCTTAGTCCCTACTAGAACTGAGGTAATTTTCAGATGATTAGATTTACTAAATTTGTAAGAAATGAATTTTTTTTGACGATTTCACAAAATTTCGATTGTCTGATAGCGTACGGGTGGACCTGCTACTACTTAAAAATTGAAATAAAATTCTCTATTCTTCAAGATTGTGACGTTCTCATTCCCTACTAGAACTCAGGTAATTTTCAGATGATTAGAATTACTAAATTTGTAAGAAATGAATTTTTTTTGACGACTTTACAAAATTTCGATTGTCTGATAGCGTTCGGGTGAGGGTGCTACAACTTAAAAATTGAAATAAAATTCTTTATTCTTCAAGATTGTGACGTTCTCAGTCCCTACTAGAACTCAGGTAATTTTCAGATGATTAGAATTACTAAATTTGTAAGAAATGAATTTTTTTTGACGACTTTACAAAATTTCGATTGTCTGATAGCGTTCGGGTGAGGGTGCTACAACTTAAAAATTGAAATAAAATTCTCTTTTCTTGAAGATTGTGACGTTCTTAGTCCCTACTAGAACTGAGGTAATTTTCAGATGATTAGATTTACTAAATTTGTAAGAAATGAATTTTTTTTGACGATTTCACAAAATTTCGATTGTCTGATAGCGTACGGGTGGACCTGCTACTACTTAAAAATTGAAATAAAATTCTCTATTCTTCAAGATTGTGACGTTCTCATTCCCTACTAGAACTCAGGTAATTTTCAGATGATTAGATTTACTAAATTTGTAAGAAATGAATTTTTTTTGACGATTTCACAAAATTTCGATTGTCTGATAGCGTTCGGGTGAGGGTGCTACTACTTAAAAATTGAAATAAAATTCTCTTTTCTTCAAGATTGTGACGTTCTCAGTCCCTACTAGAACTCAGGTAATTTTCAGATGATTAGATTTACTAAATTTGTAAGAAATGAATTTTTTTTGACGATTTCACAAAATTTCGATTGTCTGATAGCGTTCGGGTGAGGGTGCTACTACTTAAAAATTGAAATAAAATTCTCTTTTCTTGAAGATTGTGACGTTCTTAGTCCCTACTAGAACTGAGGTAATTTTCAGATGATTAGATTTACTAAATTTGTAAGAAATGAATTTTTTTTGACGATTTCACAAAATTTCGATTGTCTGATAGCGTACGGGTGGACCTGCTACTACTTAAAAATTGAAATAAAATTCTCTATTCTTCAAGATTGTGACGTTCTCATTCCCTACTAGAACTCAGGTAATTTTCAGATGATTGGAATTACTAAATTTGTAAGAAATGAATTTTTTTTGACGATTTCACAAAATTTCGATTGTCTGATAGCGTACGGGTGGACCTGCTACTACTTAAAAATTGAAATAAAATTCTCTATTCTTCAAGTTTGTGACGTTCTCAGTCCCTACTAAAACTCAGGTAATTTTCAGATGATTAGATTTACTAAATTTGTAAGAAATGAATTTTTTTTGACGATTTCACAAAATTTCGATTGTCTGATAGCGTTCGGGTGAGGGTGCTACTACTTAAAAATTGAAATAAAATTCTCTTTTCTTGAAGATTGTGACGTTCTTAGTCCCTACTAGAACTGAGGTAATTTTCAGATGATTAGATTTACTAAATTTGTAAGAAATGAATTTTTTTTGACGATTTCACAAAATTTCGATTGTCTGATAGCGTACGGGTGGACCTGCTACTACTTAAAAATTGAAATAAAATTCTCTATTCTTCAAGATTGTGACGTTCTCATTCCCTACTAGAACTCAGGTAATTTTCAGATGATTAGAATTACTAAATTTGTAAGAAATGAATTTTTTTTGACGATTTCACAAAATTTCGATTGTCTGATAGCGTACGGGTGGACCTGCTACTACTTAAAAATTGAAATAAAATTCTCTATTCTTCAAGATTGTGACGTTCTCATTCCCTACTAGAACTGAGGTAATTTTCAGATGATTAGATTTACTAAATTTGTAAGAAATGAATTTTTTTTGACGATTTCACAAAATTTCGATTGTCTGATAGCATTCGGGTGAGGGTGCTACAACTTAAAAATTAAAATAAAATTCTTTATTCTTCAAGATTGTGACGTTCTCAGTCCCTACTAGAACTCAGGTAATTTTCAGATGATTAGATTTACTAAATTTGTAAGAAATGAATTTTTTTTGACGATTTCACAAAATTTCGATTGTCTGATAGCGTTCGGGTGAGGGTGCTACTACTTAAAAATTGAAATAAAATTCTCTTTTCTTGAAGATTGTGACGTTCTTAGTCCCTACTAGAACTGAGGTAATTTTCAGATGATTAGATTTACTAAATTTGTAAGAAATGAATTTTTTTTGACGATTTCACAAAATTTCGATTGTCTGATAGCGTACGGGTGGACCTGCTACTACTTAAAAATTGAAATAAAATTCTCTATTCTTCAAGATTGTGACGTTCTCATTCCCTACTAGAACTCAGGTAATTTTCAGATGATTAGAATTACTAAATTTGTAAGAAATGAATTTTTTTTGACGATTTCACAAAATTTCGATTGTCTGATAGCGTACGGGTGGACCTGCTACTACTTAAAAATTGAAATAAAATTCTCTATTCTTCAAGATTGTGACGTTCTCATTCCCTACTAGAACTCAGGTAATTTTCAGATGATTAGATTTACTAAATTTGTAAGAAATGAATTTTTTTGACGATTTCACAAAATTTCGATTGTCTGATAGCGTACGGGTGGACCTGCTACTACTTAAAAATTGAAATAAAATTCTCTATTCTTCAAGATTGTGACGTTCTCAGTCCCTACTAGAACTCAGGTAATTTTCAGATGATTAGATTTACTAAATTTGTAAGAAATGAATTTTTTTTGACGATTTCACAAAATTTCGATTGTCTGATAGCGTACGGGTGGACCTGCTACTACTTAAAAATTGAAATAAAATTCTCTATTCTTCAAGATTGTGACGTTCTCATTCCCTACTAGAACTCAGGTAATTTTCAGATGATTAGAATTACTAAATTTGTAAGAAATGAATTTTTTTTGACGATTTCACAAAATTTCGATTGTCTGATAGCGTTCGGGTGAGGGTGCTACTACTTAAAAATTGAAATAAAATTCTCTTTTCTTGAAGATTGTGACGTTCTTAGTCCCTACTAGAACTGAGGTAATTTTCAGATGATTAGATTTACTAAATTTGTAAGAAATGAATTTTTTTTGACGATTTCACAAAATTTCGATTGTCTGATAGCGTACGGGTGGACCTGCTACTACTTAAAAATTGAAATAAAATTCTCTATTCTTCAAGATTGTGACGTTCTCATTCCCTACTAGAACTCAGGTAATTTTCAGATGATTGGAATTACTAAATTTGTAAGAAATGAATTTTTTTTGACGATTTCACAAAATTTCGATTGTCTGATAGCGTACGGGTGGACCTTCTACTACTTAAAAATTGAAATAAAATTCTCTATTCTTCAAGTTTGTGACGTTCTCAGTCCCTACTAAAACTCAGGTAATTTTCAGATGATTAGATTTACTAAATTTGTAAGAAATGAATTTTTTTTGACGATTTCACAAAATTTCGATTGTCTGATAGCGTTCGGGTGAGGGTGCTACTACTTAAAAATTGAAATAAAATTCTCTTTTCTTGAAGATTGTGACGTTCTTAGTCCCTACTAGAACTGAGGTAATTTTCAGATGATTAGATTTACTAAATTTGTAAGAAATGAATTTTTTTTGACGATTTCACAAAATTTCGATTGTCTGATAGCGTACGGGTGGACCTGCTACTACTTAAAAATTGAAATAAAATTCTCTATTCTTCAAGATTGTGACGTTCTCATTCCCTACTAGAACTCAGGTAATTTTCAGATGATTAGAATTACTAAATTTGTAAGAAATGAATTTTTTTTGACGATTTCACAAAATTTCGATTGTCTGATAGCGTACGGGTGGACCTGCTACTACTTAAAAATTGAAATAAAATTCTCTATTCTTCAAGATTGTGACGTTCTCATTCCCTACTAGAACTGAGGTAATTTTCAGATGATTAGATTTACTAAATTTGTAAGAAATGAATTTTTTTTGACGATTTCACAAAATTTCGATTGTCTGATAGCATTCGGGTGAGGGTGCTACAACTTAAAAATTAAAATAAAATTCTTTATTCTTCAAGATTGTGACGTTCTCAGTCCCTACTAGAACTCAGGTAATTTTCAGATGATTAGATTTACTAAATTTGTAAGAAATGAATTTTTTTTGACGATTTCACAAAATTTCGATTGTCTGATAGCGTTCGGGTGAGGGTGCTACTACTTAAAAATTGAAATAAAATTCTCTTTTCTTGAAGATTGTGACGTTCTTAGTCCCTACTAGAACTGAGGTAATTTTCAGATGATTAGATTTACTAAATTTGTAAGAAATGAATTTTTTTTGACGATTTCACAAAATTTCGATTGTCTGATAGCGTACGGGTGGACCTGCTACTACTTAAAAATTGAAATAAAATTCTCTATTCTTCAAGATTGTGACGTTCTCATTCCCTACTAGAACTCAGGTAATTTTCAGATGATTAGAATTACTAAATTTGTAAGAAATGAATTTTTTTTGACGATTTCACAAAATTTCGATTGTCTGATAGCGTACGGGTGGACCTGCTACTACTTAAAAATTGAAATAAAATTCTCTATTCTTCAAGATTGTGACGTTCTTATTCCCTACTAGAACTCAGGTAATTTTCAGATGATTAGAATTACTAAATTTGTAAGAAATGAATTTTTTTTGACGACTTTACAAAATTTCGATTGTCTGATAGCGTTCGGGTGAGGGTGCTACAACTTAAAAATTGAAATAAAATTCTTTATTCTTCAAGATTGTGACGTTCTCAGTCCCTACTAGAACTCAGGTAATTTTCAGATGATTAGAATTACTAAATTTGTAAGAAATGAATTTTTTTTGACGATTTTACAAAATTTCGATTGTCTGATAGCGTTCGGGTGAGGGTGCTACAACTTAAAAATTGAAATAAAATTCTCTTTTCTTGAAGATTGTGACGTTCTTAGTCCCTACTAGAACTGAGGTAATTTTCAGATGATTAGATTTACTAAATTTGTAAGAAATGAATTTTTTTTGACGATTTCACAAAATTTCGATTGTCTGATAGCGTTCGGGTGAGGGTGCTACTACTTAAAAATTGAAATAAAATTCTCTTTTCTTCAAGATTGTGACGTTCTCAGTCCCTACTAGAACTCAGGTAATTTTCAGATGATTAGAATTACTAAATTTGTAAGAAATGAATTTTTTTTGACGACTTTACAAAATTTCGATTGTCTGATAGCGTTCGGGTGAGGGTGCTACAACTTAAAAATTGAAATAAAATTCTTTATTCTTCAAGATTGTGACGTTCTCATTCCCTACTAGAACTCAGGTAATTTTCAGATGATTAGATTTACTAAATTTGTAAGAAATGAATTTTTTTTGACGATTTCACAAAATTTCGATTGTCTGATAGCGTACGGGTGGACCTGCTACTACTTAAAAATTGAAATAAAATTCTCTATTCTTCAAGATTGTGACGTTCTCATTCCCTACTAGAACTCAGGTAATTTTCAGATGATTAGAATTACTAAATTTGTAAGAAATGAATTTTTTTTGACGATTTCACAAAATTTCGATTGTCTGATAGCGTACGGGTGGACCTGCTACTACTTAAAAATTGAAATAAAATTCTCTATTCTTCAAGTTTGTGACGTTCTCAGTCCCTACTAAAACTCAGGTAATTTTCAGATGATTAGATTTACTAAATTTGTAAGAAATGAATTTTTTTTGACGATTTCACAAAATTTCGATTGTCTGATAGCGTTCGGGTGAGGGTGCTACTACTTAAAAATTGAAATAAAATTCTCTTTTCTTGAAGATTGTGACGTTCTTAGTCCCTACTAGAACTGAGATAATTTTCAGATGATTAGATTTACTAAATTTGTAAGAAATGAATTTTTTTTGACGATTTCACAAAATTTCGATTGTCTGATAGCGTACGGGTGGACCTGCTACTACTTAAAAATTGAAATAAAATTCTCTATTCTTCAAGATTGTGACGTTCTCATTCCCTACTAGAACTCAGGTAATTTTCAGATGATTAGAATTACTAAATTTGTAAGAAATGAATTTTTTTTGACGATTTCACAAAATTTCGATTGTCTGATAGCGTACGGGTGGACCTGCTACTACTTAAAAATTGAAATAAAATTCTCTATTCTTCAAGATTGTGACGTTCTCAGTCCCTACTAAAACTCAGGTAATTTTCAGATGATTAGATTTACTAAATTTGTAAGAAATGAATTTTTTTTGACGATTTCACAAAATTTCGATTGTCTGATAGCGTTCGGGTGAGGGTGCTACTACTTAAAAATTGAAATAAAATTCTCTTTTCTTGAAGATTGTGACGTTCTTAGTCCCTACTAGAACTGAGGTAATTTTCAGATGATTAGATTTACTAAATTTGTAAGAAATGAATTTTTTTTGACGATTTCACAAAATTTCGATTGTCTGATAGCATTCGGGTGAGGGTGCTACAACTTAAAAATTGAAATAAAATTCTTTATTCTTCAAGATTGTGACGTTCTCAGTCCCTACTAGAACTCAGGTAATTTTCAGATGATTAGATTTACTAAATTTGTAAGAAATGAATTTTTTTTGACGATTTCACAAAATTTCGATTGTCTGATAGCGTTCGGGTGAGGGTGCTACTACTTAAAAATTGAAATAAAATTCTCTTTTCTTGAAGATTGTGACGTTCTTAGTCCCTACTAGAACTGAGGTAATTTTCAGATGATTAGATTTACTAAATTTGTAAGAAATGAATTTTTTTTGACGATTTCACAAAATTTCGATTGTCTGATAGCGTTCGGGTGAGGGTGCTACTACTTAAAAATTGAAATAAAATTCTCTTTTCTTGAAGATTGTGACGTTCTCAGTCCCTACTAGAACTCAGGTAATTTTCAGATGATTAGATTTACTAAATTTGTAAGAAATGAATTTTTTTTGACGATTTCACAAAATTTCGATTGTCTGATAGCGTACGGGTGGACCTGCTACTACTTAAAAATTGAAATAAAATTCTCTTTTCTTCAAGATTGTCTAGGGCTCAGTTCCTACTAGAACTCAGGTAATTTTCAGATGATTAGATTTACTAAATTTGTAAGAAATGAATTTTTTTTGACGATTTCACAAAATTTCGATTGTCTGATAGCGTTCGGGTGAGGGTGCTACAACTTAAAAATTAAAATAAAATTCTTTATTCTTCAAGATTGTGACGTTCTCAGTCCCTACTAGAACTCAGGTAATTTTCAGATGATTAGATTTACTAAATTTGTAAGAAATGAATTTTTTTTGACGATTTCACAAAATTTCGATTGTCTGATAGCGTACGGGTGGACCTGCTACTACTTAAAAATTGAAATAAAATTCTCTTTTCTTCAAGATTGTCTAGGGCTCAGTCCCTACTAGAACTCAGGTAATTTTCAGATGATTAGATTTACTAAATTTGTAAGAAATGAATTTTTTTTGACGACTTTACAAAATTTCGATTGTCTGATAGCGTTCGGGTGAGGGTGCTACTACTTAAAAATTGAAATAAAATTCTCTATTCTTCAAGATTGTGACGTTCTCATTCCCTACTAGAACTCAGGTAATTTTCAGATGATTAGAATTACTAAATTTGTAAGAAATGAATTTCTTTTGACGACTTTACAAAATTTCGATTGTCTGATAGCGTTCGGGTGAGGGTGCTACAACTTAAAAATTGAAATAAAATTCTTTATTCTTCAAGATTGTGACGTTCTCAGTCCCTACTAGAGCTCAGGTAATTTTCAGATGATTAGATTTACTAAATTTGTAAGAAATGAATTTTTTTTGACGATTTCACAAAATTTCGATTGTCTGATAGCGTTCGGGTGAGGGTGCTACTACTTAAAAATTGAAATAAAATTCTCTTTTCTTGAAGATTGTGACGTTCTTAGTCCCTACTAGAACTGAGGTAATTTTCAGATGATTAGAATTACTAAATTTGTAAAAAATGAATTTTTTTTGACGACTTTACAAAATTTCGATTGTCTGATAGCGTTCGGGTGAGGGTGCTACAACTTAAAAATTGAAATAAAATTCATTATTCTTCAAGATTGTGACGTTCTCAGTCCCTACTAGAACTCAGGTAATTTTCAGATGATTAGATTTACTAAATTTGTAAGAAATTAATTTTTTTTGACGACTTTACAAAATTTCGATTGTCTGATAGCGTTCGGGTGAGGGTGCTACTACTTAAAAATTGAAATAAAATTCTCTATTCTTCAAGATTGTGACGTTTTCATTCCCTACTAGAACTCAGGTAATTTTCAGATGATTAGAATTACTAAATTTGTAAAAAATGAATTTTTTTTGACGACTTTACAAAATTTCGATTGTCTAATAGCGTTCGGGTGAGGGTGCTACAACTTAAAAATTGAAATAAAATTCATTATTCTTCAAGATTGTGACGTTCTCAGTCCCTACTAAAACTCAGGTAATTTTCAGATGATTAGATTTACTAAATTTGTAAGAAATGAATTTTTTTTGACGATTTCACAAAATTTCGATTGTCTGATAGCGTTCGGGTGAGGGTGCTACTACTTAAAAATTGAAATAAAATTCTCTTTTCTTGAAGATTGTGACGTTCTTAGTCCCTACTAGAACTGAGGTAATTTTCAGATGATTAGATTTACTAAATTTGTAAGAAATGAATTTTTTTTGACGATTTCACAAAATTTCGATTGTCTGATAGCGTTCGGGTGAGGGTGCTACTACTTAAAAATTGAAATAAAATTCTCTATTCTTCAAGATTGTGACGTTTTCATTCCCTACTAGAACTCAGGTAATTTTCTGATGATTAGAATTACTAAATTTGTAAAAAATGAATTTTTTTTGACGACTTTACAAAATTTCGATTGTCTGATAGCGTTCGGGTGAGGGTGCTACTACTTAAAAATTGAAATAAAATTCTCTATTCTTCAAGATTGTGACGTTCTCATTCCCTACTAGAACTCAGGTAATTTTCAGATGATTAGAATTACTAAATTTGTAAGAAATGAATTTTTTTTGACGACTTTACAAAATTTCGATTGTCTGATAGCGTTCGGGTGGGAGTGCTACTACTTAAAAATTGAAATAAAATTCTCTATTCTTTAAGATTGTGTAGTGCTCATTCCCTACTAGAACTCAGGTAATTTTCAGATGATTAGAATTACTAAATTTGTAAGAAATGAATTTTTTTTGACGATTTCACAAAATTTCGATTGTCTGATAGCGTACGGGTGGACCTGCTACTACTTAAAAATTGAAATAAAATTCTCTTTTCTTCAAGATTGTCTAGGGCTCAGTTCCTACTAGAACTCAGGTGATTTTCAGATAATTAGATTTACTAAATTTGTAAGAAATGAATTTTTTTTGACGACTTTACAAAATTTCGATTGTCTGATAGCGTTCGGGTGAGGGTGCTACAACTTAAAAATTGAAATAAAATTCTTTATTCTTCAAGATTGTGACGTTCTCAGTCCCTACTAGAACTCAGGTAATTTTCAGATGATTAGATTTACTAAATTTGTAAGAAATGAATTTTTTTTGACGATTTCACAAAATTTCGATTGTCTGATAGCGTTCGGGTGAGGGTGCTACTACTTAAAAATTGAAATAAAATTCTCTTTTCTTGAAGATTGTGACGTTCTTAGTCCCTACTAGAACTGAGGTAATTTTCAGATGATTAGATTTACTAAAGTTGTAAGAAATGAATTTTTTTTGACGATTTCACAAAATTTCGATTGTCTGATAGCGTACGGGTGGACCTGCTACTACTTAAAAATTGAAATAAAATTCTCTATTCTTCAAGATTGTGACGTTCTCATTCCCTACTAGAACTCAGGTAATTTTCAGATGATTAGAATTACTAAATTTGTAAGAAATGAATTTCTTTTGACGACTTTACAAAATTTCGATTGTCTGATAGCGTTCGGGTGAGGGTGCTACTACTTAAAAATTGAAATAAAATTCTCTTTTCTTGAAGATTGTGACGTTCTTAGTCCCTACTAGAACTGAGGTAATTTTCAGATGATTAGAATTACTAAATTTGTAAAAAATGAATTTTTTTTGACGACTTTACAAAATTTCGATTGTCTGATAGCGTTCGGGTGAGGGTGCTACAACTTAAAAATTGAAATAAAATTCTCTATTCTTCAAGATTGTGACGTTCTCAGTCCCTACTAGAACTCAGGTAATTTTCAGATGATTAGATTTACTAAATTTGTAAGAAATGAATTTTTTTTGACGACTTTACAAAATTTCGATTGTCTGATAGCGTTCGGGTGAGGGTGCTACAACTTAAAAATTGAAATAAAATTCTTTATTCTTCAAGATTGTGACGTTCTTAGTCCCTACTAGAACTGAGGTAATTTTCAGATGATTAGATTTACTAAATTTGTAAGAAATGAATTTTTTTTGACGATTTCACAAAATTTCGATTGTCTGATAGCGTTCGGGTGAGGGTGCTACTACTTAAAAATTGAAATAAAATTCTCTATTCTTCAAGATTGTGACGTTTTCATTCCCTACTAGAACTCAGGTAATTTTCTGATGATTAGAATTACTAAATTTGTAAAAAATGAATTTTTTTTGACGACTTTACAAAATTTCGATTGTCTGATAGCGTTCGGGTGAGGGTGCTACTACTTAAAAATTGAAATAAAATTCTCTATTCTTCAAGATTGTGACATTCTCATTCCCTACTAGAACTCAGGTAATTTTCAGATGATTAGAATTACTAAATTTGTAAGAAATGAATTTTTTTTGACGACTTTACAAAATTTCGATTGTCTGATAGCGTTCGGGTGGGAGTGCTACTACTTAAAAATTGAAATAAAATTCTCTATTCTTTAAGATTGTGTAGTGCTCATTCCCTACTAGATCTCAGGTAATTTTCAGATGATTAGAATTACTAAATTTGTAAGAAATGAATTTTTTTTGACGATTTCACAAAATTTCGATTGTCTGATAGCGTACGGGTGGACCTGCTACTACTTAAAAATTGAAATAAAATTCTCTTTTCTTCAAGATTGTCTAGGGCTCAGTTCCTACTAGAACTCAGGTGATTTTCAGATAATTAGATTTACTAAATTTGTAAGAAATGAATTTTTTTTGACGACTTTACAAAATTTCGATTGTCTGATAGCGTTCGGGTGAGGGTGCTACAACTTAAAAATTGAAATAAAATTCTTTATTCTTCAAGATTGTGACGTTCTCAGTCCCTACTAGAACTCAGGTAATTTTCAGATGATTAGATTTACTAAATTTGTAAGAAATGAATTTTTTTTGACGATTTCACAAAATTTCGATTGTCTGATAGCGTTCGGGTGAGGGTGCTACTACTTAAAAATTGAAATAAAATTCTCTTTTCTTCAAGATTGTGACGTTCTCAGTCCCTACTAGAACTCAGGTAATTTTCAGATGATTAGAATTACTAAATTTGTAAGAAATGAATTTTTTTTGACGACTTTACAAAATTTCGATTGTCTGATAGCGTTCGGGTGAGGGTGCTACAACTTAAAAATTGAAATAAAATTCTTTATTCTTCAAGATTGTGACGTTCTCATTCCCTACTAGAACTCAGGTAATTTTCAGATGATTAGATTTACTAAATTTGTAAGAAATGAATTTTTTTTGACGATTTCACAAAATTTCGATTGTCTGATAGCGTACGGGTGGACCTGCTACTACTTAAAAATTGAAATAAAATTCTCTATTCTTCAAGATTGTGACGTTCTCAGTCCCTACTAGAACTCCGGTAATTTTCAGATGATTAGATTTACTAAATTTGTAAGAAATGAATTTTTTTTGACGATTTCACAAAATTTCGATTGTCTGATAGCGTACGGGTGGACCTGCTACTACTTAAAAATTGAAATAAAATTCTCTATTCTTCAAGATTGTGACGTTCTCAGTCCCTACTAGAACTCAGGTAATTTTCAGATGATTAGATTTACTAAATTTGTAAGAAATGAATTTTTTTTGACGACTTTACAAAATTTCGATTGTCTGATAGCGTACGGGTGGACCTGCTACTACTTAAAAATTCAAATAAAATTCTCTATTCTTCAAGATTGTGACGTTCTTATTCCCTACTAGAACTCAGGTAATTTTCAGATGATTAGAATTACTAAATTTGTAAGAAATAAATTTTTTTTGACGACTTTACAAAATTTCGATTGTCTGATAGCGTTAGGGTGAGGGTGCTACAACTTAAAAATTGAAATAAAATTCTTTATTCTTCAAGATTGTGACGTTCTCAGTCCCTACTAGAACTCAGGTAATTTTTAGATGATTAGATTTACTAAATTTGTAAGAAATGAATTTTTTTTGACGATTTCACAAAATTTCGTTTGTCTGATAGCGTTCGGGTGAGGGTGCTACTACTTAAAAATTGAAATAAAATTCTCTTTTCTTTAAGATTGTGACGTTCTCATTCCCTACTAGAACTCAGGTAATTTTCAGATGATTAGATTTACTAAATTTGTAAGAAATGAATTTTTTTTGACGATTTCACAAAATTTCGATTGTCTGATAGCGTACGGGTGGACCTGCTACTACTTAAAAATTGAAATAAAATTCTCTATTTTTCAAGATTGTGACGTTCTCATTCCCTACTAGAACTCAGGTAATTTTCAGATGATTAGAATTACTAAATTTGTAAGAAATGAATTTTTTTTTGACGACTTTACAAAATTTCGATTGTCTGATAGCGTTCGGTTGAGGGTGCTACAACTTAAAAATTGAAATAAAATTCTTTATTCTTCAAGATTGTGACGTTCTCAGTCCCTACTAGAACTCAGGTAATTTTCAGATGATTAGATTTACTAAATTTGTAAGAAATGAATTTTTTTTGACGATTTCACAAAATTTCGATTGTCTGATAGCGTACGGGTGGACCTGCTACTACTTAAAAATTGAAATAAAATTCTCTTTTCTTCAAGATTGTGACGTTCTCAGTCCCTACTAGAACTCAGGTAATTTTCAGATGATTAGATTTACTAAATTTGTAAGAAATGAATTTTTTTTGACGATTTCACAAAATTTCGATTGTCTGATAGCGTACGGGTGGACCTGCTACTACTTAAAAATTGAAATAAAATTCTCTTTTCTTCAAGATTGTCTAGGGCTCAGTTCCTACTAGAACTCAGGTAATTTTCAGATGATTAGATTTACTAAATTTGTAAGAAATGAATTTTTTTTGACGATTTCACAAAATTTCGATTGTCTGATAGCGTACGGGTGGACCTGCTACTACTTAAAAATTGAAATAAAATTCTCTTTTCTTCAAGATTGTCTAGGGCTCAGTTCCTACTAGAACTCAGATGATTTTCAGATAATTAGATTTACTAAATTTGTAAGAAATGAATTTTTTTTGACGATTTCACAAAATTTCGATTGTCTGATAGCGTACGGGTGGACCTGCTACTACTTAAAAATTGAAATAAAATTCTCTATTCTTCAAGATTGTGACGTTCTCATTCCCTACTAGAACTGAGGTAATTTTCAGATGATTAGATTTACTAAATTTGTAAGAAATGAATTTTTTTTTGACGATTTCACAAAATTTCGATTGTCTGATAGCGTACGGGTGGACCTGCTACTACTTAAAAATTGAAATAAAATTCTCTATTCTTCAAGATTGTGACGTTCTCATTCCCTACTAGAACTCAGGTAATTTTCAGATGATTAGAATTACTAAATTTGTAAGAAATGAATTTTTTTTGACGATTTCACAAAATTTCGATTGTCTGATAGCGTACGGGTGGACCTGCTACTACTTAAAAATTGAAATAAAATTCTCTATTCTTCAAGATTGTGACGTTCTCATTCCCTACTAGAACTCAGGTAATTTTCAGATGATTAGAATTACTAAATTTGTAAGAAATGAATTTTTTTTTGACGATTTCACAAAATTTCGATTGTCTGATAGCGTACGGGTGGACCTGCTACTACTTAAAAATTGAAAAAAAATTCTCTATTCTTCAAGATTGTGACGTTCTCAGTCCCTACTAGAACTCAGGTAATTTTCAGATGATTAGATTTACTAAATTTGTAAGAAATGAATTTTTTTTGACGATTTCACAAAATTTCGATTGTCTGATAGCGTACGGGTGGACCTGCTACTACTTAAAAATTGAAATAAAATTCTCTTTTCTTCAAGATTGTGACGTTCTCAGTCCCTACTAGAACTCAGGTAACTTTCAGATGATTAGAATAATTAAATTTGTAAGAAATGAATTTTTTTTGACGATTTCACAAAATTTCGATTGTCTGATAGCGTACGGGTGGACCTGCTACTACTTAAAAATTGAAATAAAATTCTCTATTCTTCAAGATTGTGACGTTCTCATTCCCTACTAGAACTCAGGTAATTTTCAGATGATTAGAATTACTAAATTTGTAAGAAATGAATTTTTTTTGACGATTTCACAAAATTTCGATTGTCTGATAGCGTACGGGTGGACCTGCTACTACTTAAAAATTGAAAAAAAATTCTCTATTCTTCAAGATTGTGACGTTCTCAGTCCCTACTAGAACTCAGGTAATTTTCAGATGATTAGATTTACTAAATTTGTAAGAAATGAATTTTTTTTGACGATTTCACAAAATTTCGATTGTCTGATAGCGTTCGGGTGAGGGTGCTACTACTTAAAAATTAAAATAAAATACTCTTTTCTTCAAGATTGTGACGTTCTCAGTCCCTACTAGAACTCAGGTAATTTTCAGATGATTAGATTTACTAAATTTGTAAGAAATGAATTTTTTTTGACGATTTCACAAAATTTCGATTGTCTGATAGCGTTCGGGTGAGGGTGCTACTACTTAAAAATTAAAATAAAATACTCTTTTCTTCAAGATTGTGACGTTCTCAGTCCCTACTAGAACTCAGGTAATTTTCAGATGATTAGAATAATTAAATTTGTAAGAAATGAATTTTTTTTGACGATTTCACAAAATTTCGATTGTCTGATAGCGTACGGGTGAGGGTGCTACTACTTAAAAATTGAAATAAAATTCTCTTTTCTTCAAGATTGTGACGTTCTCAGTCCCTACTAGAACTCAGGTAATTTTCAGATGATTAGATTTACTAAATTTGTAAGAAATGAATTTTTTTTGACGATTTCACAAAATTTCGATTGTCTGATAGCGTTCGGGTGAGGGTGCTACTACTTAAAAATTAAAATAAAATTCTCTTTTCTTCAAGATTGTGACGCTCTCAGTCCCTACTAGAACTCAGGTAATTTTCAGATGATTAGATTTACTAAATTTGTAAGAAATGAATTTTTTTTGACGATTTCACAAAATTTCGATTGTCTGATAGCGTACGGGTGGACCTGCTACTACTTAAAAATTGAAATAAAATTCTCTATTCTTCAAGATTGTGACGTTCTCAGTCCCTACTAGAACTCAGGTAATTTTTAGATGATTAGATTTACTAAATTTGTAAGAAATGAATTTTTTTTGACGATTTCACAAAATTTCGATTGTCTGATAGCGTACGTGTGGACCTGCTACTACTTAAAAATTGAAATAAAATTCTCTATTCCTCAAGATTGTGACGTTCCTAGTCCCTACTAGAACTCAGGTAATTTTCAGATGATTAGATTTACTAAATTTGTAAGAAATGAATTTTTTTTGACGATTTCACAAAATTTCGATTGTCTGATAGCGTACGGGTGGACCTGCTACTACTTAAAAATTGAAATAAAATTCTCTATTCTTCAAGATTGTGACGTTCTCAGTCCCTACTAGAACTCAGGTAATTTTTAGATGATTAGATTTACTAAATTTGTAAGAAATGAATTTTTTTTGACGATTTCACAAAATTTCGATTGTCTGAAGCGTACGGGTGAGGTTGCTACTACTTAAAAATTGAAATAAAATTCTCTATTCTTCAAGATTGTGACGTTCTCATTCCCTACTAGAACTCAGGTAATTTTCAGATGCTTAGAATTACTAAATTTGTAAGAAATGAATTTTTTTTGACGATTTCACAAAATTTCGATTGTCTGATAGCGTTCGGGTGAGGGTGCTACTACTTAAAAATTGAAATAAAATTCTTTATTCTTTAAGATTGTGACGTTCTCATTCCCTACTAGAACTCAGGTAATTTTCAGATGATTAGAATTAATAAATTTGTAAGTAATGAATTTTTTTTGACGACTTTACAAAATTTCGATTGTCTGATAGCGTTCGGGTGAGGTTGCTACTACTTAAAAATTAAAATAAAATTCTCTTTTCTTCAAGATTGTGACGTTCTCAGTCCCTACTAGAACTCAGGTAATTTTCAGATGATTAGAATTACTAAATTTGTAAGAAATGAATTTTTTTTGACGACTTTACAAAATTTCGATTGTCTGATAGCGTACGGGTGAGGGTGCTACTACTTAAAAATTGAAATAAAATTCTCTTTTCTTCAAGATTGTGACGTTCTCAGTCCCTACTAGAACTCAGGCAATTTTCAGATGATTAGATTTACTAAATTTGTAAGAAATGAATTTTTTTTGACGATTTCACAAAATTTCGATTGTCTGATAGCGTTCGGGTGAGGGTGCTACTACTTAAAAATTGAAATAAAATTCTCTTTTCTTCAAGATTGTGACGTTCTTAGTCCCTACTAGAACTCAGGTAATTTTCAGATGATTAGATTTACTAAATTTGTAAGAAATGAATTTTTTTTGACGATTTCACAAAATTTCGATTGTCTGATAGCGTTCGGGTGAGGGTGCTACTACTTAAAAATTAAAATAAAATTCTCTTTTCTTCAAGATTGTGACGCTCTCAGTCCCTACTAGAACTCAGGTAATTTTCAGATGATTAGATTTACTAAATTTGTAAGAAATGAATTTTTTTTTGACGATTTCACAAAATTTCGATTGTCTGATAGCGTACGGGTGGACCTGCTACTACTTAAAAATTGAAATAAAATTCTCTATTCTTCAAGATTGTGACGTTCTCAGTCCCTACTAGAACTCAGGTAATTTTTAGATGATTAGATTTACTAAATTTGTAAGAAATGAATTTTTTTTGACGATTTCACAAAATTTCGATTGTCTGATAGCGTACGTGTGGACCTGCTACTACTTAAAAATTGAAATAAAATTCTCTATTCCTCAAGATTGTGACGTTCCTAGTCCCTACTAGAACTCAGGTAATTTTCAGATGATTAGATTTACTAAATTTGTAAGAAATGAATTTTTTTTGACGATTTCACAAAATTTCGATTGTCTGATAGCGTTCGGGTGAGGGTGCTACTACTTAAAAATTAAAATAAAATACTCTTTTCTTCAAGATTGTGACGTTCTCATTCCCTACTAGAACTCAGGTAATTTTCAGATGATTAGAATTACTAAATTTGTAAGAAATGAATTTTTTTTGACGACTTTACAAAATTTCGATTGTCTGATAGCGTTCGGGTGAGGGTGCTACAACTTAAAAATTGAAATAAAATTCATTATTCTTCAAGATTGTGACGTTCTCATTCCCTACTAGAACTCAGGTAATTTTCAGATGATTAGAATTACTAAATTTGTAAGAAATGAATTTTTTTTGACGATTTCACAAAATTTCGATTGTCTGATAGCGTTCGGGTGAGGGTGCTACTACTTAAAAATTGAAATAAAATTCTCTATTCCTCAAGATTGTGACGTTCCTAGTCCCTACTAGAACTCAGGTAATTTTCAGATGATTAGATTTACTAAATTTGTAAGAAATGAATTTTTTTTGACGATTTCACAAAATTTCGATTGTCTGATAGCGTACGTGTGGACCTGCTACTACTTAAAAATTGAAATAAAAATTCTCTATTCCTCAAGATTGTGACGTTCCTAGTCCCTACTAGAACTCAGGTAATTTTCAGATGATTAGATTTACTAAATTTGTAAGAAATGAATTTTTTTTGACGATTTCACAAAATTTCGATTGTCTGATAGCGTTCGGGTGAGGGTGCTACTACTTAAAAATTAAAATAAAATACTCTTTTCTTCAAGATTGTGACGTTCTCAGTCCCTACTAGAACTCAGGTAATTTTCAGATGATTAGAATAATTAAATTTGTAAGAAATGAATTTTTTTTGACGATTTCACAAAATTTCGATTGTCTGATAGCGTACGGGTGAGGGTGCTACTACTTAAAAATTGAAATAAAATTCTCTTTTCTTCAAGATTGTGACGTTCTCAGTCCCTACTAGAACTCAGGTAATTTTCAGATGATTAGATTTACTAAATTTGTAAGAAATGAATTTTTTTTGACGATTTCACAAAATTTCGATTGTCTGATAGCGTTCGGGTGAGGGTGCTACTACTTAAAAATTAAAATAAAATACTCTTTTCTTCAAGATTGTGACGTTCTCAGTCCCTACTAGAACTCAGGTAATTTTCAGATGATTAGAATAATTAAATTTGTAAGAAATGAATTTTTTTTGACGATTTCACAAAATTTCGATTGTCTGATAGCGTACGGGTGAGGGTGCTACTACTTAAAAATTGAAATAAAATTCTCTTTTCTTCAAGATTGTGACGTTCTCAGTCCCTACTAGAACTCAGGTAATTTTCAGATGATTAGATTTACTAAATTTGTAAGAAATGAATTTTTTTTGACGATTTCACAAAATTTCGATTGTCTGATAGCGTACGTGTGGACCTGCTACTACTTAAAAATTGAAATAAAATTCTCTATTCCTCAAGATTGTGACGTTCCTAGTCCCTACTAGAACTCAGGTAATTTTCAGATGATTAGATTTACTAAATTTGTAAGAAATGAATTTTTTTTGACGATTTCACAAAATTTCGATTGTCTGATAGCGTACGGGTGGACCTGCTACTACTTAAAAATTGAAATAAAATTCTCTATTCTTCAAGATTGTGACGTTCTCAGTCCCTACTAGAACTCAGGTAATTTTTAGATGATTAGATTTACTAAATTTGTAAGAAATGAATTTTTTTTGACGATTTCACAAAATTTCGATTGTCTGATAGCGTACGTGTGGACCTGCTACTACTTAAAAATTGAAATAAAATTCTCTATTCCTCAAGATTGTGACGTTCCTAGTCCCTACTAGAACTCAGGTAATTTTCAGATGATTAGATTTACTAAATTTGTAAGAAATGAATTTTTTTTGACGATTTCACAAAATTTCGATTGTCTGATAGCGTACGGGTGGACCTGCTACTACTTAAAAATTGAAATAAAATTCTCTATTCTTCAAGATTGTGACGTTCTCAGTCCCTACTAGAACTCAGGTAATTTTTAGATGATTAGATTTACTAAATTTGTAAGAAATGAATTTTTTTTGACGATTTCACAAAATTTCGATTGTCTGAAGCGTACGGGTGAGGTTGCTACTACTTAAAAATTGAAATAAAATTCTCTATTCTTCAAGATTGTGACGTTCTCAGTCCCTACTAGAACTCAGGTAATTTTCAGATGATTAGAATTACTAAATTTGTAAGAAATGAATTTTTTTTGACGACTTTACAAAATTTCGATTGTCTGATAGCGTTCGGGTGAGGGTGCTACAACTTAAAAATTGAAATAAAATTCATTATTCTTCAAGATTGTGACGTTCTCAGTCCCTACTAGAACTCAGGTAATTTTCAGATGATTAGATTTACTAAATTTGTAAGAAATGAATTTTTTTTGACGATTTCACAAAATTTCGATTGTCTGATAGCGTTCGGGTGAGGGTGCTACTACTTAAAAATTAAAATAAAATTCTCTTTTCTTCAAGATTGTGACGTTCTCAGTCCCTACTAGAACTCAGGCAATTTTCAGATGATTAGATTTACTAAATTTGTAAGAAATGAATTTTTTTTGACGATTTCACAAAATTTCGATTGTCTGATAGCGTTCGGGTGAGGGTGCTACTACTTAAAAATTGAAATAAAATTCTCTTTTCTTCAAGATTGTGACGTTCTCAGTCCCTACTAGAACTCAGGTAATTTTCAGATGATTAGATTTACTAAATTTGTAAGAAATGAATTTTTTTTGACGATTTCACAAAATTTCGATTGTCTGATAGCGTTCGGGTGAGGGTGCTACTACTTAAAAATTGAAATAAAATTTTCTTTTCTTCAAGATTGTGACGTTCTCAGTCCCTACTAGAACTCAGGTAATTTTCAGATGATTAGATTTACTAAATTTGTAAGAAATGAATTTTTTTTGACGATTTCACAAAATTTCGATTGTCTGATAGCGTTCGGGTGAGGGTGCTACTACTTAAAAATTAAAATAAAATTCTCTTTTCTTCAAGATTGTGACGCTCTCAGTCCCTACTAGAACTCAGGTAATTTTCAGATGATTAGATTCACTAAATTTGTAAGAAATGAATTTTTTTTGACGATTTCACAAAATTTCGATTGTCTGATAGCGTACGGGTGGACCTGCTACTACTTAAAAATTGAAATAAAATTCTCTATTCTTCAAGATTGTGACGTTCTCAGTCCCTACTAGAACTCAGGTAATTTTTAGATGATTAGATTTACTAAATTTGTAAGAAATGAATTTTTTTTGACGATTTCACAAAATTTCGATTGTCTGATAGCGTTCGGGTGAGGGTGCTACTACTTAAAAATTGAAATAAAATTCTCTATTCCTCAAGATTGTGACGTTCCTAGTCCCTACTAGAACTCAGGTAATTTTCAGATGATTAGATTTACTAAATTTGTAAGAAATGAATTTTTTTTGACGATTTCACAAAATTTCGATTGTCTGATAGCGTTCGGGTGAGGGTGCTACAACTTAAAAATTGAAATAAAATTCATTATTCTTTAAGATTGTGACGTTCTCAGTCCCTACTAGAACTCAGGTAATTTTCAGATGATTAGATTTACTAAATTTGTAAGAAATGAATTTTTTTTGACGATTTCACAAAATTTCGATTGTCTGATAGCGTACGTGTGGACCTGCTACTACTTAAAAATTGAAATAAAATTCTCTATTCCTCAAGATTGTGACGTTCCTAGTCCCTACTAGAACTCAGGTAATTTTCAGATGATTAGATTTACTAAATTTGTAAGAAATGAATTTTTTTTGACGATTTCACAAAATTTCGATTGTCTGATAGCGTTCGGGTGAGGGTGCTACTACTTAAAAATTAAAATAAAATACTCTTTTCTTCAAGATTGTGACGTTCTCAGTCCCTACTAGAACTCAGGTAATTTTCAGATGATAAGAATAATTAAATTTGTAAGAAATGAATTTTTTTTGACGATTTCACAAAATTTCGATTGTCTGATAGCGTACGGGTGAGGGTGCTACTACTTAAAAATTGAAATAAAATTCTCTTTTCTTCAAGATTGTGACGTTCTCAGTCCCTACTAGAACTCAGGTAATTTTCAGATGATTAGAATTACTAAATTTGTAAGAAATGAATTTTTTTTGACGACTTTACAAAATTTCGATTGTCTGATAGCGTACGGGTGGACCTGCTACTACTTAAAAATTGATATAAAATTCTCTATTCTCCAAGATTGTGACGTTCTCATTCCCTACTAGAACTCAGGTAATTTTCAGATGATTAGATTTACTAAATTTGTAAGAAATGAATTTTTTTTGACGATTTCACAAAATTTTCGATTGTCTGAAGCGTACGGGTGAGGTTGCTACAACTTAAAAATTGAAATAAAATTCATTATTCTTCAAGATTGTGACGTTCTCAGTCCCTACTAGAACTCAGGTAATTTTCAGATGATTAGATTTACTAAATTTGTAAGAAATGAATTTTTTTTGACGATTTCACAAAATTTCGATTGTCTGATAGCGTACGTGTGGACCTGCTACTACTTAAAAATTGAAATAAAATTCTCTATTCCTCAAGATTGTGACGTTCCTAGTCCCTACTAGAACTCAGGTAATTTTCAGATGATTAGATTTACTAAATTTGTAAGAAATGAATTTTTTTTGACGATTTCACAAAATTTCGATTGTCTGATAGCGTTCGGGTGAGGGTGCTACTACTTAAAAATTAAAATAAAATACTCTTTTCTTCAAGATTGTGACGTTCTCAGTCCCTACTAGAACTCAGGTAATTTTCAGATGATTAGAATTACTAAATTTGTAAGAAATGAATTTTTTTTGACGACTTTACAAAATTTCGATTGTCTGATAGCGTTCGGGTGAGGGTGCTACAACTTAAAAATTGAAATAAAATTCTTTATTCTTCAAGATTGTGACGTTCTCAGTCCCTACTAGAACTCAGGTAATTTTCAGATGATTAGATTTACTAAATTTGTAAGAAATGAATTTTTTTTGACGATTTCACAAAATTTCGATTGTCTGATAGCGTACGGGTGGACCTGCTACTACTTAAAAATTGAAATAAAATTCTCTATTCTTCAAGATTGTGACGTTCTCATTCCCTACTAGAACTCAGGTAATTTTCAGATGATTAGAATTACTAAATTTGTAAGAAATGAATTTTTTTTGACGACTTTACAAAATTTCGATTGTCTGATAGCGTACGGGTGGACCTGCTACTACTTAAAAATTGAAATAAAATTCTCTATTCTTCAAGATTGTGACGTTCTCATTCCCTACTAGAACTCAGGTAATTTTCAGATGATTAGATTTACTAAATTTGTAAGAAATGAATTTTTTTTGACGATTTCACAAAATTTCGATTGTCTGATAGCGTTCGGGTGAGGGTGCTACTACTTAAAAATTGAAATAAAATTCTCTTTTCTTCAAGATTGTGACGTTCTCAGTCCCTACTAGAACTCAGGTAATTTTCAGATGATTAGATTTACTAAATTTGTAAGAAATGAATTTTTTTTGACGATTTCACAAAATTTCGATTGTCTGATAGCGTTCGGGTGAGGGTGCTACTACTTAAAAATTAAAATAAAATTCTCTTTTCTTCAAGATTGTGACGCTCTCAGTCCCTACTAGAACTCAGGTAATTTTCAGATGATTAGATTTACTAAATTTGTAAGAAATGAATTTTTTTTGACGACTTTACAAAATTTCCATTGTCTGATAGCGTACGGGTGGACCTGCTACTACTTAAAAATTGAAATAAAATTCTCTATTCTTCAAGATTGTGTAGTGCTCAGTCCCTACTAGAACTCAGGTAATTTTCAGATGACTAGATTTACTAAATTTGTAAGAAATGAATTTATTTTAACGATTTCACAAAATTTCGATTGTCTGATAGCGTACGGGTGGACCTGCTACTACTTAAAAATTTAAATAATATTCTCTATTCTTCAAGATTGTGTAGTGCTCAGTCCCTACTAGAACTCAGGTAATTTTCAGATGACTAGATTTACTAAATTTGTAAGAAATGAATTTATTTTAACGATTTCACAAAATTTCGATTGTCTGATAGCGTACGGGTGGACCTGCTACTACTTAAGAATTGAAATAAAATTCTCTATTCTTCAAGATTGTGTAGTGCTTAGTCCCTACTAGAACTCAGGTAATTTTCAGATGATTAGAATAATTAAATTTGTAAGAAATGAATTTTTTTTGACGATTTCACAAAATTTCGATTGTCTGATAGCGTACGGGTGGACCTGCTACTACTTAAAAAATGAAATAAAATTCTCTATTCTTCAAGATTGTGACGTTCTCAGTCCCTACTAGAACTCAGGTAATTTTCAGATGATTAGATTTACTAAATTTGTAAGAAATGAATTTTTTTTGACGATTTTACAAAATTTCGATTGTCTGATAGCGTACGGGTGGACCTGCTACTACTTAAAAATTGAAATAAAATTCTCTATTCTTCAAGATTGTGACGTTCTCAGTCCCTACTAGAACTCAGGTAATTTTCAGATGATTAGAATTACTAAATTTGTAAGAAATGAATTTTTTTTGACGACTTTACAAAATTTCGATTGTCTGATAGCGTTCGGGTGAGGGTGCTACAACTTAAAAATTGAAATAAAATTCATTATTCTTTAAGATTGTGACGTTCTTAGTCCCTACTAGAACTCAGGTAATTTTCAGATGATTAGAATGACTAAATTTGTAAGAAATGAATTTTTTTTGACGATTTCACAAAATTTCGATTGTCTGATAGCGTACGGGTGGACCTGCTACTACTTAAAAATTTAAATAAAATTCTCTATTCTTCAAGATTGTGTAGTGCTCAGTCCCTACTAGAACTCAGGTAATTTTCAGATGACTAGATTTACTAAATTTGTAAGAAATGAATTTATTTTAACGATTTCACAAAATTTCGATTGTCTGATAGCGTACGGGTGGACCTGCTACTACTTAAGAATTGAAATAAAATTCTCTATTCTTCAAGATTGTGTAGTGCTTAGTCCCTACTAGAACTCAGGTAATTTTCAGATGATTAGAATAATTAAATTTGTAAGAAATGAATTTTTTTTGACGATTTCACAAAATTTCGATTGTCTGATAGCGTACGGGTGGACCTGCTACTATTTAAAAATTGAAATAAAATTTTCTATTCCTCAAGATTGTGACGTTCCTAGTCCCTACTAGAACTCAGGTAATTTTCAGATGATTAGATTTACTAAATTTGTAAGAAATGAATTTTTTTTGACGATTTCACAAAATTTCGATTGTCTGATAGCGTACGGGTGGACCTGCTACTACTTAAAAATTGAAATAAAATTCTCTATTCTTCAAGATTGTGACGTTCTCAGTCCCTACTAGAACTTAGGTAATTTTCAGATGATTAGATTTACTAAATTTGTAAGAAATGAATTTTTTTTGACGATTTCACAAAATTTCGATTGTCTGATAGCGTTCGGGTGAGGGTGCTACTACTTAAAAATTAAAATAAAATTCTCTTTTCTTCAAGATTGTGACGCTCTCAGTCCCTACTAGAACTCAGGTAATTTTCAGATGATTAGAATTACTAAATTGGTAAGAAATGAATTTTTTTTGACGATTTCACAAAATTTCGATTGTCTGATAGCGTACGTGTGGACCTCCTACTACTTAAAAATTGAAATAAAATTCTCTTTTCTTCAAGATTGTCTAGGGCTCAGTTCCTACTAGAACTCAGGTAATTTTCAGATAATAAGATTTACTAAATTTGTAAGAAATGAATTTTTTTTGACGATTTCACAAAATTTCGATTGTCTGATAGCGTACGTGTGGACCTCCTACTACTTAAAAATTGAAATAAAATTCTCTTTTCTTCAAGATTGTCTAGGGCTCAGTTCCTACTAGAACTCAGGTAATTTTCAGATAATAAGATTTACTAAATTTGTAAGAAATGAATTTTTTTTGACGATTTCACAAAATTTCGATTGTCTGATAGCGTACGGGTGGACCTGCTACTACTTAAAAATTGAAATAAAATTCTCTATTCTTCAAGATTGTGACGTTCTCATTCCCTACTAGAACTCAGGTAATTTTCAGATGATTAGAATTACTAAATTTGTAAGAAATGAATTTTTTTTGACGACTTTACAAAATTTCGATTGTCTGATAGCGTACGGGTGGACCTGCTACTACTTAAAAATTGAAATAAAATTCTCTATTCTTCAAGATTGTGACGTTCTCATTCCCTACTAGAACTCAGGTAATTTTCAGATGATTAGATTTACTAAATTTGTAAGAAATGAATTTTTTTTGACGATTTCACAAAATTTCGATTGTCTGATAGCGTTCGGGTGAGGGTGCTACTACTTAAAAATTAAAATAAAATTCTCTTTTCTTCAAGATTGTGACGCTCTCAGTCCCTACTAGAACTCAGGTAATTTTCAGATGATTAGATTTACTAAATTTGTAAGAAATGAATTTTTTTTGACGATTTTACAAAATTTCGATTGTCTGATAGCGTACGGGTGGACCTGCTACTACTTAAAAATTGAAATAAAATTCTCTATTCTTCAAGATTGTGACGTTCTCAGTCCCTACTAGAACTCAGGTATTTTTCAGATGATTAGAATTACTAAATTTGTAAGAAATGAATTTTTTTTGACGACTTTACAAAATTTCCATTGTCTGATAGCGTACGGGTGGACCTGCTACTACTTAAAAATTGAAATAAAATTCTCTATTCTTCAAGATTGTGTAGTGCTTAGTCCCTACTAGAACTCAGGTAATTTTTAGATGATTAGAATAATTAAATTTGTAAGAAATGAATTTTTTTTGACGAATTTACAAAATTTCGATTGTCTGATAGCGTACGGGTGGACCTGCTACTACTTAAAAATTGAAATAAAATTCTCTATTCTTTAAGATTGTGACGTTCTCAGTCCCTACTAGAACTCAGGTAATTTTCAGATGATTAGATTTACTAAATTTGTAAGAAATGAATTTTTTTTGACGATTTCACAAAATTTCGATTGTCTGATAGCGTACGTGTGGACCTCCTACTACTTAAAAATTGAAATAAAATTCTCTATTCCTCAAGATTGTGACGTTCCTAGTCCCTACTAGAACTCAGGTAATTTTCAGATGATTAGATTTACTAAATTTGTAAGAAATGAATTTTTTTTGACGATTTCACAAAATTTCGATTGTCTGATAGCGTTCGGGTGAGGGTGCTACTACTTAAAAATTAAAATAAAATACTCTTTTCTTCAAGATTGTGACGTTCTCAGTCCCTACTAGAACTCAGGTAATTTTCAGATGATTAGAATTACTAAATTTGTAAGAAATGAATTTTTTTTGACGACTTTACAAAATTTCGATTGTCTGATAGCGTACGGGTGGACCTGCTACTACTTAAAAATTGAAATAAAATTCTCTATTCTTCAAGATTGTGACGTTCTCATTCCCTACTAGAACTCAGGTAATTTTCAGATGATTAGATTTACTAAATTTGTAAGAAATGAATTTTTTTTGACGATTTCACAAAATTTCGATTGTCTGATAGCGTTCGGGTGAGGGTGCTACTACTTAAAAATTGAAATAAAATTCTCTTTTCTTCAAGATTGTGACGTTCTCAGTCCCTACTAGAACTCAGGTAATTTTCAGATGATTAGATTTACTAAATTTGTAAGAAATGAATTTTTTTTGACGATTTCACAAAATTTCGATTGTCTGATAGCGTTCGGGTGAGGGTGCTACTACTTAAAAATTAAAATAAAATTCTCTTTTCTTCAAGATTGTGACGCTCTCAGTCCCTACTAGAACTCAGGTAATTTTCAGATGATTAGATTTACTAAATTTGTAAGAAATGAATTTTTTTTGACGATTTTACAAAATTTCGATTGTCTGATAGCGTACGGGTGGACCTGCTACTACTTAAAAATTGAAATAAAATTCTCTATTCTTCAAGATTGTGACGTTCTCAGTCCCTACTAGAACTCAGGTAATTTTCAGATGATTAGATTTACTAAATTTGTAAGAAATGAATTTTTTTTGACGATTTCACAAAATTTCGATTGTCTGATAGCGTTCGGGTGAGGGTGCTACTACTTAAAAATTAAAATAAAATTCTCTTTTCTTCAAGATTGTGACGCTCTCAGTCCCTACTAGAACTCAGGTAATTTTCAGATGATTAGATTTACTAAATTTGTAAGAAATGAATTTTTTTTGACGATTTTACAAAATTTCGATTGTCTGATAGCGTACGGGTGGACCTGCTACTACTTAAAAATTGAAATAAAATTCTCTATTCTTCAAGATTGTGACGTTCTCAGTCCCTACTAGAACTCAGGTAATTTTCAGATGATTAGAATTACTAAATTTGTAAGAAATGAATTTTTTTTGACGACTTTACAAAATTTCGATTGTCTGATAGCGTTCGGGTGAGGGTGCTACTACTTAAAAATTAAAATAAAATTCTCTTTTCTTCAAGATTGTGACGCTCTCAGTCCCTACTAGAACTCAGGTAATTTTCAGATGATTAGATTTACTAAATTTGTAAGAAATGAATTTATTTTAACGATTTCACAAAATTTCGATTGTCTGATAGCGTACGGGTGGACCTGCTACTACTTAAAAATTGAAATAAAATTCTCTATTCTTCAAGATTGTGACGTTCTCATTCCCTACTAGAACTCAGGTAATTTTCAGATGATTAGAATTACTAAATTTGTAAGAAATGAATTTTTTTTGACGACTTTACAAAATTTCGATTGTCTGATAGCGTTCGGGTGAGGGTGCTACAACTTAAAAATTGAAATAAAATTCATTATTCTTTAAGATTGTGACGTTCTCAGTCCCTACTAGAACTCAGGTAATTTTCAGATGATTAGATTTACTAAATTTGTAAGAAATGAATTTTTTTTGACGATTTCACAAAATTTCGATTGTCTGATAGCGTACGTGTGGACCTCCTACTACTTAAAAATTGAAATAAAATTCTCTATTCCTCAAGATTGTGACGTTCCTAGTCCCTACTAGAACTCAGGTAATTTTCAGATGATTAGATTCACTAAATTTGTAAGAAATGAATTTTTTTTGACGATTTCACAAAATTTCGATTGTCTGATAGCGTTCGGGTGAGGGTGCTACTACTTAAAAATTAAAATAAAATACTCTTTTCTTCAAGATTGTGACGTTCTCAGTCCCTACTAGAACTCAGGTAATTTTCAGATGATTAGAATTACTAAATTTGTAAGAAATGAATTTTTTTTGACGACTTTACAAAATTTCGATTGTCTGATAGCGTTCGGGTGAGGGTGCTACAACTTAAAAATTGAAATAAAATTCTTTATTCTTCAAGATTGTGACGTTCTCAGTCCCTACTAGAACTCAGGTAATTTTCAGATGATTAGATTTACTAAATTTGTAAGAAATGAATTTTTTTTGACGATTTCACAAAATTTCGATTGTCTGATAGCGTTCGGGTGAGGGTGCTACAACTTAAAAATTGAAATAAAATTCATTATTCTTTAAGATTGTGACGTTCTTAGTCCCTACTAGAACTCAGGTAATTTTCAGATGATTAGAATGACTAAATTTGTAAGAAATGAATTTTTTTTGACGATTTCACAAAATTTCGATTGTCTGATAGCGTACGGGTGGACCTGCTACTACTTAAAAATTTAAATAAAATTCTCTATTCTTCAAGATTGTGTAGTGCTCAGTCCCTACTAGAACTCAGGTAATTTTCAGATGACTAGATTTACTAAATTTGTAAGAAATGAATTTATTTTAACGATTTCACAAAATTTCGATTGTCTGATAGCGTACGGGTGGACCTGCTACTACTTAAAAATTGAAATAAAATTCTCTATTCTTCAAGATTGTGACGTTCTCATTCCCTACTAGAACTCAGGTAATTTTCAGATGATTAGAATTACTAAATTTGTAAGAAATGAATTTTTTTTTGACGACTTTACAAAATTTCGATTGTCTGATAGCGTACGGGTGGACCTGCTACTATTTAAAAATTGAAATAAAATTTTCTATTCCTCAAGATTGTGACGTTCCTAGTCCCTACTAGAACTCAGGTAATTTTCAGATGATTAGATTTACTAAATTTGTAAGAAATGAATTTTTTTTGACGATTTCACAAAATTTCGATTGTCTGATAGCGTTCGGGTGAGGGTGCTACTACTTAAAAATTGAAATAAAATTCTCTTTTCTTCAAGATTGTGACGTTCTCAGTCCCTACTAGAACTCAGGTAATTTTCAGATGATTAGATTTACTAAATTTGTAAGAAATGAATTTTTTTTGACGACTTTACAAAATTTCGATTGTCTGATAGCGTTCGGGTGAGGGTGCTACAACTTAAAAATTGAAATAAAATTCTTTATTCTTCAAGATTGTGACGTTCTCAGTCCCTACTAGAACTCAGGTAATTTTCAGATGATTAGATTTACTAAATTTGTAAGAAATGAATTTTTTTTGACGATTTCACAAAATTTCGATTGTCTGATAGCGTACGGGTGGACCTGCTACTACTTAAAAATTGAAATAAAATTCTCTTTTCTTCAAGATTGTCTAGGGCTCAGTTCCTACTAGAACTCAGGTAATTTTCAGATAATTAGATTTACTAAATTTGTAAGAAATGAATTTTTTTTGACGATTTCACAAAATTTCGATTGTCTGATAGCGTACGGGTGGACCTGCTACTACTTAAAAATTGAAATAAAATTCTCTATTCTTCAAGATTGTGACGTTCTCATTCCCTACTAGAACTCAGGTAATTTTCAGATGATTAGATTTACTCAATTTGTAAGAAATGAATTTTTTTTGACGATTTTACAAAATTTCGATTGTCTGATAGCGTTCGGGTGAGGGTGCTACTACTTAAAAATTAAAATAAAATACTCTTTTCTTCAAGATTGTGACGTTCTCAGTCCCTACTAGAACTCAGGTAATTTTCAGATGATTAGAATTACTAAATTTGTAAGAAATGAATTTTTTTTGACGACTTTACAAAATTTCGATTGTCTGATAGCGTTCGGGTGAGGGTGCTACAACTTAAAAATTGAAATAAAATTCTTTATTCTTCAAGATTGTGACGTTCTCAGTCCCTACTAGAACTCAGGTAATTTTCAGATGATTAGATTTACTAAATTTGTAAGAAATGAATTTTTTTTGACGATTTCACAAAATTTCGATTGTCTGATAGCGTACGGGTGGACCTGCTACTACTTAAAAATTGAAATAAAATTCTCTTTTCTTCAAGATTGTCTAGGGCTCAGTTCCTACTAGAACTCAGGTAATTTTCAGATAATTAGATTTACTAAATTTGTAAGAAATGAATTTTTTTTGACGATTTCACAAAATTTCGATTGTCTGATAGCGTACGGGTGGACCTGCTACTACTTAAAAATTTAAATAAAATTCTCTATTCTTCAAGATTGTGTAGTGCTCAGTCCCTACTAGAACTCAGGTAATTTTCAGATGACTAGATTTACTAAATTTGTAAGAAATGAATTTATTTTAACGATTTCACAAAATTTCGATTGTCTGATAGCGTACGGGTGGACCTGCTACTACTTAAAAATTGAAATAAAATTCTCTATTCTTCAAGATTGTGACGTTCTCATTCCCTACTAGAACTCAGGTAATTTTCAGATGATTAGAATTACTAAATTTGTAAGAAATGAATTTTTTTTGACGACTTTACAAAATTTCGATTGTCTGATAGCGTACGGGTGGACCTGCTACTATTTAAAAATTGAAATAAAATTTTCTATTCCTCAAGATTGTGACGTTCCTAGTCCCTACTAGAACTCAGGTAATTTTCAGATGATTAGATTTACTAAATTTGTAAGAAATGAATTTTTTTTGACGATTTCACAAAATTTCGATTGTCTGATAGCGTTCGGGTGAGGGTGCTACTACTTAAAAATTGAAATAAAATTCTCTTTTCTTCAAGATTGTGACGTTCTCAGTCCCTACTAGAACTCAGGTAATTTTTTAGATGATTAGATTTACTAAATTTGTAAGAAATGAATTTTTTTTGACGATTTCACAAAATTTCGATTGTCTGATAGCGTTCGGGTGAGGGTGCTACTACTTAAAAATTAAAATAAAATTCTTTTTTCTTCAAGATTGTGACGCTCTCAGTCCCTACTAGAACTCAGGTAATTTTCAGATGATTAGATTTACTAAATTTGTAAGAAATGAATTTTTTTTGACGATTTTACAAAATTTCGATTGTCTGATAGCGTACGGGTGGACCTGCTACTACTTAAAAATTGAAATAAAATTCTCTATTCTTCAAGATTGTGACGTTCTCAGTCCCTACTAGAACTCAGGTAATTTTCAGATGATTAGAATTACTAAATTTGTAAGAAATGAATTTTTTTTGACGACTTTACAAAATTTCCATTGTCTGATAGCGTACGGGTGGACCTGCTACTACTTAAAAATTGAAATAAAATTCTCTATTCTTCAAGATTGTGACGTTCTCATTCCCTACTAGAACTCAGGTAATTTTCAGATGATTAGATTTACTAAATTTGTAAGAAATGAATTTTTTTAACGATTTCACAAAATTTCGATTGTCTGATAGCGTACGGGTGGACCTGCTACTACTTAAAAATTGAAATAAAATTCTCTATTCTTCAAGATTGTGACGTTCTCATTCCCTACTAGAACTCAGGTAATTTTCAGATGATTAGATTTACTAAATTTGTAAGAAATGAATTTTTTTTGACGATTTTACAAAATTTCGATTGTCTGATAGCGTACGGGTGGACCTGCTACTACTTAAAAATTGAAATAAAATTCTCTATTCTTCAAGATTGTGACGTTCTCAGTCCCTACTAGAACTCAGGTAATTTTCAGATGATTAGAATTACTAAATTTGTAAGAAATGAATTTTTTTTGACGACTTTACAAAATTTCGATTGTCTGATAGCGTTCGGGTGAGGGTGCTACAACTTAAAAATTGAAATAAAATTCTTTATTCTTCAAGATTGTGACGTTCTCAGTCCCTACTAGAACTCAGGTAATTTTCAGATGATTAGATTTACTAAATTTGTAAGAAATGAATTTTTTTAACGATTTCACAAAATTTCGATTGTCTGATAGCGTACGGGTGGACCTGCTACTACTTAAAAATTGAAATAAAATTCTCTATTCTTCAAGATTGTGACGTTCTCATTCCCTACTAGAACTCAGGTAATTTTCAGATGATTAGATTTACTAAATTTGTAAGAAATGAATTTTTTTTGACGATTTCACAAAATTTCGATTGTCTGATAGCGTTCGGGTGAGGGTGCTACTACTTAAAAATTGAAATAAAATTCTCTTTTCTTCAAGATTGTGACGTTCTCAGTCCCTACTAGAACTCAGGTAATTTTCAGATGATTAGATTTACTAAATTTGTAAGAAATGAATTTTTTTTGACGATTTCACAAAATTTCGATTGTCTGATAGCGTTCGGGTGAGGGTGCTACTACTTAAAAATTAAAATAAAATTCTCTTTTCTTCAAGATTGTGACGCTCTCAGTCCCTACTAGAACTCAGGTAATTTTCAGATGATTAGATTTACTAAATTTGTAAGAAATGAATTTTTTTTGACGATTTTACAAAATTTCGATTGTCTGATAGCGTACGGGTGGACCTGCTACTACTTAAAAATTGAAATAAAATTCTCTATTCTTCAAGATTGTGACGTTCTCAGTCCCTACTAGAACTCAGGTAATTTTCAGATGATTAGAATTACTAAATTTGTAAGAAATGAATTTTTTTTGACGACTTTACAAAATTTCCATTGTCTGATAGCGTACGGGTGGACCTGCTACTACTTAAAAATTGAAATAAAATTCTCTATTCTTCAAGATTGTGACGTTCTCATTCCCTACTAGAACTCAGGTAATTTTCAGATGATTAGAATTACTAAATTTGTAAGAAATGAATTTTTTTTGACGATTTCACAAAATTTCGATTGTCTGATAGCGTACGGGTGGACCTGCTACTACTTAAAAATTGAAATAAAATTCTCTATTCTTCAAGATTGTGACGTTCTCAGTCCCTACTAGAACTCAGGTAATTTTCAGATGATTAGATTTACTAAATTTGTAAGAAATGAATTTTTTTTGACGATTTCACAAAATTTCGATTGTCTGATAGCGTACGGGTGGACCTGCTACTACTTAAAAATTTAAATAAAATTCTCTATTCTTCAAGATTGTGTAGTGCTCAGTCCCTACTAGAACTCAGGTAATTTTCAGATGATTAGAATAATTAAATTTGTAAGAAATGAATTTTTTTTGACGATTTCACAAAATTTCGATTGTCTGATAGCGTACGGGTGGACCTGCTACTATTTAAAAATTGAAATAAAATTTTCTATTCCTCAAGATTGTGACGTTCCTAGTCCCTACTAGAACTCAGGTAATTTTCAGATGATTAGATTTACTAAATTTGTAAGAAATGAATTTTTTTTGACGATTTCACAAAATTTCGATTGTCTGATAGCGTACGGGTGGACCTGCTACTACTTAAAAATTGAAATAAAATTCTCTATTCTTCAAGATTGTGACGTTCTCAGTCCCTACTAGAACTCAGGTAATTTTCAGATGATTAGATTTACTAAATTTGTAAGAAATGAATTTTTTTTGACGATTTCACAAAATTTCGATTGTCTGATAGCGTTCGGGTGAGGGTGCTACTACTTAAAAATTAAAATAAAATTCTCTTTTCTTCAAGATTGTGACGCTCTCAGTCCCTACTAGAACTCAGGTAATTTTCAGATGATTAGATTTACTAAATTTGTAAGAAATGAATTTTTTTTGACGATTTCACAAAATTTCGATTGTCTGATAGCGTTCGGGTGAGGGTGCTACTACTTAAAAATTGAAATAAAATTCTCTTTTCTTCAAGATTGTGACGTTCTCAGTCCCTACTAGAACTCAGGTAATTTTCAGATGATTAGATTTACTAAATTTGTAAGAAATGAATTTTTTTTGACGATTTCACAAAATTTCGATTGTCTGATAGCGTTCGGGTGAGGGTGCTACTACTTAAAAATTAAAATAAAATTCTCTTTTCTTCAAGATTGTGACGCTCTCAGTCCCTACTAGAACTCAGGTAATTTTCAGATGATTAGATTTACTAAATTTGTAAGAAATGAATTTTTTTTGACGATTTTACAAAATTTCGATTGTCTGATAGCGTACGGGTGGACCTGCTACTACTTAAAAATTGAAATAAAATTCTCTATTCTTCAAGATTGTGACGTTCTCAGTCCCTACTAGAACTCAGGTAATTTTCAGATGATTAGAATTACTAAATTTGTAAGAAATGAATTTTTTTTGACGACTTTACAAAATTTCCATTGTCTGATAGCGTACGGGTGGACCTGCTACTACTTAAAAATTGAAATAAAATTCTCTATTCTTCAAGATTGTGACGTTCTCATTCCCTACTAGAACTCAGGTAATTTTCAGATGATTAGAATAATTAAATTTGTAAGAAATGAATTTTTTTTGACGATTTCACAAAATTTCGATTGTCTGATAGCGTACGGGTGGACCTGCTACTATTTAAAAATTGAAATAAAATTTTCTATTCCTCAAGATTGTGACGTTCCTAGTCTCTACTAGAACTCAGGTAATTTTCAGATGATTAGATTTACTAAATTTGTAAGAAATGAATTTTTTTTGACGATTTCACAAAATTTCGATTGTCTGATAGCGTACGGGTGGACCTGCTACTACTTAAAAATTTAAATAAAATTCTCTATTCTTCAAGATTGTGTAGTGCTCAGTCCCTACTAGAACTCAGGTAATTTTCAGATGACTAGATTTACTAAATTTGTAAGAAATGAATTTATTTTAACGATTTCACAAAATTTCGATTGTCTGATAGCGTACGGGTGGACCTGCTACTACTTAAGAATTGAAATAAAATTCTCTATTCTTCAAGATTGTGTAGTGCTTAGTCCCTACTAGAACTCAGGTAATTTTCAGATGATTAGAATAATTAAATTTGTAAGAAATGAATTTTTTTTGACGATTTCACAAAATTTCGATTGTCTGATAGCGTACGGGTGGACCTGCTACTATTTAAAAATTGAAATAAAATTTTCTATTCCTCAAGATTGTGACGTTCCTAGTCCCTACTAGAACTCAGGTAATTTTCAGATGATTAGATTTACTAAATTTGTAAGAAATGAATTTTTTTTGACGATTTCACAAAATTTCGATTGTCTGATAGCGTACGGGTGGACCTGCTACTACTTAAAAATTGAAATAAAATTCTCTATTCTTCAAGATTGTGACGTTCTCAGTCCCTACTAGAACTCAGGTAATTTTCAGATGATTAGATTTACTAAATTTGTAAGAAATGAATTTTTTTTGACGATTTCACAAAATTTCGATTGTCTGATAGCGTTCGGGTGAGGGTGCTACTACTTAAAAATTAAAATAAAATTCTCTTTTCTTCAAGATTGTGACGCTCTCAGTCCCTACTAGAACTCAGGTAATTTTCAGATGATTAGATTTACTAAATTTGTAAGAAATGAATTTTTTTTGACGATTTTACAAAATTTCGATTGTCTGATAGCGTACGGGTGGACCTGCTACTACTTAAAAATTGAAATAAAATTCTCTATTCTTCAAGATTGTGACGTTCTCATTCCCTACTAGAACTCAGGTAATTTTCAGATGATTAGAATTACTAAATTTGTAAGAAATGAATTTTTTTTGACGACTTTACAAAATTTCGATTGTCTGATAGCGTTCGGGTGAGGGTGCTACAACTTAAAAATTGAAATAAAATTCATTATTCTTTAAGATTGTGACGTTCTTAGTCCCTACTAGAACTCAGGTAATTTTCAGATGATTAGAATGACTAAATTTGTAAGAAATGAATTTTTTTTGACGATTTCACAAAATTTCGATTGTCTGATAGCGTTCGGGTGAGGGTGCTACAACTTAAAAATTGAAATAAAATTCATTATTCTTTAAGATTGTGACGTTCTTAGTCCCTACTAGAACTCAGGTAATTTTCAGATGATTAGAATGACTAAATTTGTAAGAAATGAATTTTTTTTGACGATTTCACAAAATTTCGATTGTCTGATAGCGTACGGGTGGACCTGCTACTACTTAAAAATTTAAATAAAATTCTCTATTCTTCAAGATTGTGTAGTGCTCAGTCCCTACTAGAACTCAGGTAATTTTCAGATGACTAGATTTACTAAATTTGTAAGAAATGAATTTATTTTAACGATTTTCACAAAATTTCGATTGTCTGATAGCGTACGGGTGGACCTGCTACTACTTAAAAATTGAAATAAAATTCTCTTTTCTTCAAGATTGTCTAGGGCTCAGTACTTACTAGAACTCAGGTGATTTTCAGATAATTAGAATTTTTAAATTGGGAAGAAAAAAAATTCTTAATGTCTTTTTTACCAAATTTTGATTGTCTGTTAGCGTTCGGGTGAGGGTGCTACTGCTTAAAAATTTGTTAATTTTATGATTATTTAGCTTTCTGTATATAATATATACAAATTGTTTAATTTTTTATTTGATTATGATTAAAAACAGGAAGATAACGATATTTCCTTGTTTTATAATAATATTTTGAAAAGTTATTGAATTTCAAAAGCTATAAATTGAAATTTTTTTATGATGTTTATTTCTATGGAAAAATAATAATGATTAAAATTTTATTTGATAACAATTTGTTAATAATATTTATTCATAAAAGAAGTTATTTACGTATTTTAATAATTCTACAATTAAAGAAAGTAGTAAATAAATGTAATAGAACATTTTTTGAGTATCTAATAATTTTTAGGGTGAATCTCAGAATATTCTTTAGGGTCAGGGAAAAAGTGAAAACTTTGTCCGGGAATCAGGGGGAAAGAAAATTAATTTTTTGTGGAAACCCTCTGACCAAATATACTTTTCGATCTAAATTTTATCTGCGGGTATTTTTCGTCTTGTAAAATTCTCAACCATATAGAAATTGAGAAGAGAGAAGATAAAATACCTTCTTTGTGGGAATGTATCAATGAAACTGGTAATAGTATCCGATAGTTTCCGTTGGGAAAAGAGAATCGGTAAAATTGAATACTCGTGTTGATATTGGTGTTGGGGGTCGGAGGGGGATAATCCACGCCCAGCGATAACAACAATAATAACACCATCAACATCCCTCTCTCTCTCACACACCCCAACCGGATTCCGGTTTACGCAGACTTCCTGGATCCGATCTATGCGCAAGCCATAGAGACGAGGACTCATCGAGCATGGAACATAAGCGCGTAGTATTTCCATTATCAAACTGCCATAGAGTGAAACACACGCGTGAGACTGTATCAGCGTCATAAGTCTAAACTTAGAGATACCGCATCTCTCTGCACAGGGTGATGATTTACCGCACATCAAGGTCCGGAATGGGGTCGTCTTTGTCCTTGGTGCGAATTTGCCGTATTCCATATATAGTGAAGAGGGTGGCAAACGCTTGATTGTTTGCATTATTTATGGTAATGCCGTGGCAGTCGCCTATATGAATTTGATATTCTCCGATGAAATTACTCGAGCAAATATATAGAGAAGGAAAAATCTGAGTAACTTTCTCTTTTATTATTTCAATTGTGCGCACGTGCAAAGAAATATTTCGGTTAGAATATGATTTATTTTTGGGCATAAGAAAATTTATATTATTGAGAATTATATGTGAAGGACGAGTAAATATGATATGAGAAAAACTAATCAGTTTCCAGTGTGTCGAATTACTTGAGATTGAATTTCTGTATTTAAGCAATGCAGAGAAAAGAGTTGTTAAAATAGAACAGGGTTGCCATAGGTCAGGGAAATCAGTGAAAAGTCAGGAATTTTTATTAAAATGCTGGAAAAAATCAAATGTTTATAGAATTTATAAGAAAATTCTAAATTTTTGTGTATTTTTTGTTTGAATTTAAATAGAAATTTTAAGAACAACTGATTACAGAAATTCAATTATTTTCAAAAATGATGAACTTCTTCGCATAAATTCAATTATGTTGAAAAATGTTTTAAAATTCTCATCAAGATTTAAATTATCTTTATAAATAATATAAAATTCTTCTCATAAATTCAATTATTTTGAAAAATTTTAGTAAAATTCTTATCAAAATTTCAATTATTTTAAATATCTACTAATTTCATAAAATTTTTCAAAATAATTTTATTATTTAAACAAAATTTTAATAAATATTTAACGGAATTCAATTACTTACAAATTCTGTATAAATTTTTTCGCACCAAATCAATTATTTTTAATTTTTCAATTCAGAAAATTGAAAAAAATAGTTCTAAGAAATTCAATTATTTCGAAAAATTTAAATAAAATTATTTTAAAAGTTCTTTTATTTTAAAAAATTTCGACAAAATTCTTCACAAGATTTAGTTAATAAAATTGCAATTTTAATAAAATTTTCCTATACAATTCAATTATTTTCAATACAATTCTTCTTAAGAATTCAATTATTTCTATGGAAAAATTTAAAAAATATTCAACTACCTATTTAAAAAAATTTGTATAAAATTCTTCACAGGAATTCAATTCTTTAAATAAATTTTTAATAAAATTCGTTGCAAGAATTCAATTATTTTCATAAATAACAAAACTTATCGCAGAATTTCAATTATTTTTTCTACAATTTTAAATAAAATGATAGAAAATTGCATTTATTTTTACAATCTTTTTTTAAATTTGTCGAAAAAATTCAATTGTTATTAAAAATTTTGATAAAATTCTTCATAAAAATTCAATTTTAAGAAAATTTTGTCTGTAAATCAGGGAAAAACAAAATTGAAATTTTGTGGCAACCCTGACTAAATTCTGCGCTGTAATTCAATTATTTTTATAAATTTTAAACTTCCTTTCAGGCATTTAATTATTTTCACAAATAACAATATTCATCACAAGAATTCAATTGTTTTCAAAAATAATAAAATTCAATTATTTTCAAAATTTTTTTTAAAATTCATTGCAAAGTTTCAATTATTTTCCCAAATTTTTCATAATTCAAAAAGTTGGATAAATCTATTATTTTAATAAAATTTCCCAAAAGAATTCAATTATTTAAAAATTTGACAAAATTTGACACGAATATTCAATTATTTTCTAAATTAATGAAAATTTCACAGGAATTTATTTATTGAAAATAGAATTGCATAAATTTGATAGAAAAAAAAAACAATTGTTGGAAACTTTTTTTAAAAAATTCTTCGCAATAATTCAATTATTGTCATAAATAATATACTCATTGCAGATTTCAATTATTTTTAATTCAATTTTAATCAAATTCCTTGAAAAATATAATTATTCTAAAAAATTCTTAAAATTTGCGGAAAGAATCCAATTAATTAAAAATTTGTTGATTAAATTATGTATGAAAATTCAATTTTAAGAAACATTCAATTAATCATTTAAATTTTTGATAATAATTGAATTTTTAAGAAGTTATTAATAATTGTAATTTTTAGAAATAATTGAATTTTTTAAAGGTTTTAAATTTAAATCTTTGAAAATCTGAAGTTTCTATATTTTAAATTAAAAATTTTTATGGGACTAATTTTTTCCAAACAGCTTAATCCAAATTTTTTAACATTATTATAGAATGAATTTATTAAACTTTTTACATGGTTTTCTATGTATCATTTGCTACGTTTTTTAATCACCGAGAGTTACATTTAAGGATAATAATTAATAAAATTTGGCGTAGATGCATTATAAAATGGTTTTAATAGACGCGTAAAAATGAGAGTAACACGTGACTCGAGATGTCAAGATAAAGAGATAGGGGACGAAAGTGTCACAAACAGCCCCTTGGGACTAGTTATGAGTTTACTGAGGGGTGATGTATAAACTGCACAGTTACGTTCATTGACCAAATTTTCATTGAGTGAGTAAATTAAACGCTTCGTCGCAGTTTTTACTGAATTTGTCCTTCACATATCCACTTCATGAGCGTGAAAAATAAGATAAAAATTTTTCTCCACAGAAAATTATAGACACAAAATCGGGAATAATTATCTAATTAAAAATAATCTGATGTAGTATTGAGTATAATTATAATTATTGTGATTATAAAAATTATGTTTATAATAATTATGATTATAATAATTATTATGACTACAATAGTTATTATGATTATAATTGTAATTATTCCAAACAAAGTATTTTTATCATTTTGTCCCTTTAAGAAGTATGTTTTTAATTAACTAGTTGCCTTCTTTAAATTTTGCCCATTTCTTTTTTATTGGAAAAAATTTACAATATAGTTAAGAAAAAGTCTCTTGCTGAATGAAAAAGATGTGATATTTCAATATATAATAGACAATGGAATCGTGAGAAAATTTAAATGGACTTTTTTTTATTGGTGAATGACATAATCCTCAATAATTGGAATTGCCATTATGGAAATGCCTAATGAACGAGTCAAATTGTTAAGTTAGCACGAATGAACGGTCAATCAACAGAAGGAATAATACGGGGAGAAAAAAATAGGGAAAAAAAAGTGGAATTAAATGAGAATGGAAAGAGATGCCGGAGAATGCGCGCAAGGTGCACGATCCTGAGAGTTATTTCGTGGCGGGCACGGACAAAAAGGGACACAATACAAGGCGAGAGATCGATTCTCCTCGGCTTAGATATATACTAGAAGAGACCACAGACGGACTGGCAGACGGAAGATGAAGCAGAGGAGTAGAATGAGGATGCACTCTCTCTCTCTCTCTCTCTCTTAAAAAGATATAATGTTGTGGAAGGAGTAGAGGGACATTGTTGTCCAAGAGCTAGTCGACCCGCTTCAGGAAAACAACGAGCCACCAGCGTGTAATTAATCACTTTTCTTACGCGCTTGTATATACCAGTACGATGAAGGAAAGTCTGCGTTTATTCAACGAGGAATACCATCAACCATATACACTTTACTCTAAAAAGGAAAAGATACTTCTCGAAGAACATAAATAATTCTTTTCTTTATGCGATTTTTCGATTTCAAACAGTGGCAACGTGTTTTTAATAATAATGATATCAGAGTTCATTGTTTTCTTTCCGTTTCTTTCGTTTTTCAGTATTGCCAACTGTCAGGTAAATCAGGGAATTCTGGGAAAAGTGAGGGATTTTTATTAAAAGTATACTGGAAAAAATTAAAATAATGTTCAGAATATTTTATAAGAAAATTCTGAATTTCTGGAAAAATCTTAAATTTCTTCAAACCTTAAATTCAATATTTTAAAAAATTTTTTTAAAAAATTTTTTAAAAAATTTTCATCAACATTTTAATTATTTTCATAAATAGCAAAAATTTTCGACGAAATTCAATTATATTCAGGAATTTTTATAAAATTCATTATAAAATTCAATTATTTTCATAAATAGCAATATTCATCCTGAGCTTTTAATTATTTTCATAAATAATAATTGTATTCGTCATAAGAATTCAATTATTTAAAAAATTTTTAATAAAATTCATGGCAAAATTTCAATTATTTTCAAAAATATTCCTTAATTCAATAACACAGGCCTGCAAATTTTGGCTTAGTTCTGTTACAGAAAAAGTGGTAGGTGATTCTTATAGCTTTTTTGACGTAGAATACGAATCCGATTTCCAAAATGGCCCATCACGTCAGGATTTCTTGTAATATTGCCTTAAATAGCCAAAAAATGGCTATTTTGGACACTTTTCGGAATTTTTTTTGGTTAACCACAATTTTTTTGTTCAATTTGCAAAATTGCATCGTATAGTACTATATCTAAGCTTTAAAACCCATTTTTCAAAATTGCTTTACGATTTTTTAAAAAAAAGTTATGTAGATTTGAAATTAAATGACATTTTGAACTTCTTTATACCTACATTTTCCTAAATAAAAGAATTTCAAATCTACATAACTTTTTTTTAAAAAATCGTAAAGCAATTTTGAAAAATGGGTTTTAAAGCTTAGATATAGTACTATACGATGCAATTTTGCAAATTGAACAAAAAAATTGTGGTTAACCAAAAAAAATTCCGAAAAGTGTCCAAAATAGCCATCTTTTGGCTATTTAAGGCAATATTACAAGAAATCCTGACGTGATGGGCCATTTTGGAAATCGGATTCGTATTCTACGTCAAAAAAGCTATAAGAATCACCTACCACTTTTTCTGTAACAGAACTAAGCCAAAATTTGCAGGCCTGTGTAATTTTACAAATGAATTCAGTAATTAAACAAAAATTTTGACATTTGAAGTAATTCAATTATTTCCATAAATTTTAAAATTCCGTTCAGGGATTTAAGTATTTTCATAAATAAAAATATTCATCACAAGAATTCAATTATTCAATTATTATAATATTCAATTATTTTCATAACATTTAAAATTCCTTTCAGGGATTTAATTATTTTCACAAATAACAATATTCATTACAAGAATTCAATTGTTTTCAAAAGTAATAAAATTCAATTATTTTTAAAAATTTTAATAAAATTCCTGGCAAAATTTCAATTATTTTCAAAAATATTCCTTAATTCAATAATTTTATCAATTAATTCAGTAATTAAACAAAAATTTTGACATTTAAAGTAATTCAATTTATTTCCATAAATTTTAAAATTCCTTTCAGGGATTTAATTATTTCCATAAATAACAATATTCATCACAAGAATTCAATTGTTTTCAAAAATAATAAAATTCAATTATTTTCAAAAATTTTCTTTTAAATTCATTGCAAAGTTACAATTATTTTCCAAAATTTTTCTTAATTCAATAATTTGTTTAAATGTATTATTTTAATAAAATTTTCCAAAAGAATTCAATTTATTTGAAAACAATTTTGACAAAATTCTACACAAATATTCAATTATTTTCTAAATTAATGGAATTTTTACAGGAATTCATTTATTAAAAATAGAATTGCATAAATTTTATAGGAAAAATACAATTGTTTGAAACCTTTTATAAAATTCTTCGCAATAATTCAATTCTTTTTATAAATAATATACTCATTGCAGAATTTCAATTATTTTTAATACAATTTTAATCAAATTCCTTGAAAAATCTCATTATTTTTATAAATGTTATTAAAATTCGTCGAAAGAATTCAATTATTTAAAAATTTGTTAATAAAATTATGTATAATTATATTATTAACTTTGCAATAAATTTTATTAAAATTTTTGAAAATAATTAAATTTTATTACTTTTGAAAACAATTGAATTCTTATGATGAATATTGTTATTTAGGAAAATAATTAAATCCCTGAAAGGAATTATAATTATAATTATGTATAAAAAATCAATATTTTAAAAAACATTCAATTTTTCAAGAAATTATCAAATTTTTGATAATTTTAAATTTCTAACCAAAAGTGAAGACTATTAAATAAGTAAAGTGTTTTTGAAAAGCCCAAAAATAATGAAGCTAAATGCCATAAAAGAGAAGGAAAAATGTTGAATTTTAAGAAATTCGTTTTTTCGAATTTTTGCTAATTTTCCATAATTTTAGATTTTTTACCAAAGGGTGGAGACTATCAACAGGATGTCTAACGGTCAGGGTAGTCAGAGAATGTTTTATTAAGAACAATTTATTGTTAAATATGTAAGTTACCATTTTTTGTCCCAAGAATGCAGAAATAAAATTAGTAAAAAGTCAGGGAATTATTTTCTCAATCCTAGTTAGACACCCTGATTATCTATATTTATATTTAAATAATTGAATTCTCGTAGAATTTTCTAATAAAAATTGATTTAAAAATTAATTTCAGTTAAAGTTTTAGATAATAATTGAATTTTGTAAAAGTTTCAAACTAAATGCCTTTGAAAATTTGAATTTTGCATACTTTTAATTAAAAATTCTATGGAACTAATTTTTTTTCAAAAAGCTTATTCGAAATTTTTTTATAATTATTACAATTTTTTATTTTCTAATGTATATTTAATTAAAATATTTCCGAATATTCGAAATTTCAGGGAAATATTAATTATAAATAAATGAATTTGAAAATTCTCAAAAGCACTTTTTGAAAAATTATTTAAAATAATTTATTTAAAGAATTTTAGTAAAAAAATTGTAGAAAATTATAATTAAATTCAAATGATGAAAATAATTTGAAAGAAGTTACAGTAACAATATTCTTATTTTATAATATAAAATCATGATTTTATCACTCGGCCACCTTTAATTATAATAAAACATAAAGAAATGGATCACTTCGAGTCGAAGACTCGGAGTGATCCATTTCTTCATGTTTTATAATAATATTCTTTCAAGTTATTTAATTTCAAAAGGTTTGAATTAGAAATTTCTAAAATCTTAATTCCTGTGGGAAAATAATAATTATTAAATATTTTATTTGAATATGAAGTTATTGGTGGTTTTGAATAATTTTACAATGAAGGGAATTCGAAAATAAATGTATTACATTTTTTTGAGTATATCTAATAATTTTTAGAGTGAATCAGAATATTCTTTAGTCAGGAAAAAGTCTGGAAATCAGGGAAAAGAAAAATTTAATTTTTGTTGCAACCCTGTTTTATAATATAATTTAGATTTTCAATTATTAATTGAGGGTTTAAATTATAACAATTATTAATAAGATTCATTGCTGATCGAAAGAATTAAAATTTCGATTTCTTATATGTCATAGTTTGAAAAAGCTGATTAGGAGATGAGTTTAAAAAGCGTGCGAACCAAAATCCTGAGAGTTTTCGACATGATCCGGTAATTACGGAAGGTGGAGGTCGTTGAGGCTGTTAACGTTAATGGTATGCACATCGGACTATATATGGTCCATAGTGGAAAGAATATACATGTATATATATATATATTTAAAAAAAAGGAAGAAGAAGAAGAATTATGCTGAAGAAGAAGAAAAAGGGACGCGCTCGGACAGAAATTAAGAGGAAATAAAAATAGGCGAGAGACTCCCTCGGCACCGGACCCCGAAACGACTTTACGGGAATTAAACGCGAGAAATCGGGGAGATATGGAACCGCGAAATGCGATGTGGCCATCCGTCAACATGTCCACCAATTACAGCTTATACCGCACTCGCACAGGTGGCTTCTCTCGTTCTCTTTCAAAACCATTCTATATACTTGTGCCTCTTTTCATTCAGATCTGTCATCTGGTGCATCTCTCTTATTAATAGGCACGTTCACTTTTCAAATTTTTTTTACAACACTTTCGGTTTCTTTCAAAACACTCAAAAGAAGTGTGTTCTCTAATTACCTCACGAAAATTCATATTTCATACAAAATCTCATTTACCTCCAAGTGTTACTCGGAAATCGTCATTTTTTTCGCACTCTTTTTTTTAATGTTTGGTAAATGTTAAAACAAAATTGCAACTTGTATTTGTCGGGGAAATCAGGGAAAAGAGAAGAAAGAGGAAATTTGTCAGGAAAGTAGAAAAGATTCACAGGAATTTTATCATCAAATTGAATAAAATTATCAAATTATTAGATTCAATAAATATCAAATTATTGAATCAAATTTCTGAAAATGCTACGAAAATTCTGATTTTTTATAAATTTTTTGAAAATCTTGAAAAAAAAATTCTCACAGAGAATAAAAATTTATAAAAATTAACAAGACAACAAAAATTTTTTTTAGTTCTATATTAACATTTGATTATCAAAGTAACAATTCTTTTTTTCATGTTCCTTAAATTTGTTTTTATCTTAAGAATTATTAATTCGTGATAATTTAAAAAACAAACTTGAATTAATTTTTTTTCTGTCAATAAAAGGTAGAATTATTTTACACCTATTTTAATTGAATTTATTTCTTTTTTGAATAATTGAATTCTGTAAAAACTTTCTAAAAAGCATTTAAAATAATTATTTTAGCAAAAATTTTTAGATAAAAATTCTAGGAAATAATTGTATATTGAAGAATTTATAGTTGCAATTTTTAAAAATAATTAAATTTCAAAAGATTTTAAATATAACTTTTTCGAAATTTAAATTTCAAAAAATTTAAGAGGTAACTTTTTCAAAATTTACACTGCTCTGCAAAAGTTCAAAATAATTTTAAATATTTACTTTGAAAAATTATTATTAAAGATTTTTGAATTATTTTTCATTAAATTTTTAAAAAATGTGATTTTAAAAAATTATAAAATGATTTTTTTAAGGACCGTTGGTTTTTCGAATGGATAAAGTTAAAAAATTTGGTACATAATGATTAAAATTTTATAAAATTGTGTTAAAAATAATTCAATATTTTAAATACTTTCATTAATATTTCTTTAAACTTCAAAAAAATTGTTTTTAAAAAATAAATGACATTTTTTTAAAACAGTTGATTTTTTGAATAAAAATAATTAACACATTTTCATCAAATGAAATTTCAAAAAATTTCATTCAAAATAAAAAGGATATTTCAAAAAATTTTATTGTAGTTTTTAAAAGTAATTGAATTTTTGTAAAATTTAAATTTAAAAAGTGATAAATACGTAAATTAAATTTTTGTCAATTTCATTTTTTTTACATTAAGTACATAAATTTTGAAATGATTAAAAATAAAAAATTTCAGAGCTAAATCAAAAATTTCTAAAAATAATTGATTCATCAAAGAATTTTATTTATAATTTTTTTTAAATAATTATACGTTGAGAAAATTACAGTTGCAATTTTAAAAAATAATTAAATTACAAAAGATTTTAAATTAAAATTTTCAAATTTCAAATTGCTGTAATGTTTAAATATTTATTTTGAAAAGTTAATAAAATTTTGAATAATTTATTGTTAATTTTAAAAGAATTGTATTTTTAGAAAATTATTTCAATTTTTTTTAAAGATTTTTGGAATAGTAATAATTCAAAGCTTTTCGAATAATTGGAACTTTAAAAAAATTCTATTGAAAATAATTATATAGGGTAAGTGCGGGTATAGTCGGACATTACTAGTAGTCGGACACTTTCGTGTTTTTTGGCAAATAAATAATAATGCATAGTGATAATTACTTTAACAAATATACTGGAAGAATGTGTAAAGTTTATATTTTATGAAAATAGTGTTATTTTCGAAAATAATTAAACAAGAAATATTTTATTTAATGTTTTAAAAATCATGGTGTTCGACTATAGATCAACCATTTTCGAGTAGCGCGATGAGTAGCACAAAGTTTTGTTGATAATTATTCATAAATATTAAAACTTATAGGATTTAAATATTATATTAATAACTTCTAATATGATTTAATTTAATTTTCCAGCAGTTAGCAATTAAAAAATTATCTGTTTTACTTTATAAATCCAAAATATCTGACAGATGTCCGACTATAGAAAAAAGGGAAAGAAGTGTCCGACTACTAAAGCATTCGTAATTTTTCATTAAAATGTTTATATTTTATTAAATACTCAAGTATTTGTAACAAATTTACATGATTTTTAATCCTGAAGAACTCCTTTAATTGATAATGTGCTTATAAACACAGTAGATATTTGTTATTTCAAGAAAAAAAGCATAATATAAGATCGTATCCTTAAGTGTCCGACTACTAGTGCATTTACCCTATTTAAAATAAATTTATTGAAGTTTTTAAAATTAATTGAATTATCAAAGTATTTCTAATTCAAGAATTATTGATAAATATGTGAATTAAATTATTTGGTTAAGTTACAAATATAATTTTTTACATTATTAAATTTTAAACTTTTAAAGAGATTAGAAATTCAAAGTTTCAAAAATAATTTAAGTGTGAAAGAAATTATTTTTGTAAAATCCTGAACAAAATTATGTTTTAAAAATTGTATTTAAATTTTTTGTATATCATTAAATTCTCCGAAATATTTAATTACACGGAGAGAGAATATATATTAAATTTTGTAAAAATGTGTTCAAATTGGGGAAAAAGTGCGACAAAGCGAAATTTTGATATAAAAAATACTAAACTTTAAAAAAACTTATGTGAAATTTAGTATAATTATATCAAATATCAAGAATATTAATTAAATTCTAATATAACTTTAATAAAGTTTACAAAACTTTTTTTAAAGTTTAGTATTTTTTATATCAAAATAGCTCGGTGAAACAAGCGACCCACCGGCCGCCAGCCATCAGAAGAATCCATAGGCGCCGACACATATAGTAGCGCGGTGACCATATACGGTTCAATCAACGCAAAAACAACGTACGCTACACGGAAAGAAAATTATATTAAATTTTGTAAAAGTGCTTCTCAATTTAGGGAAAAAATGCGACAAAGCGAAATTTTGGTATCAAAAATACTAAACAGTGAAAGGAAAAATATGAAATTTAGTATAATAATATCAAATGTCAAGAATTTTAATCTAACTTTACTAAATTTCAAATTATTTCTTTCACTGTTTAGTATTTTTGATACCAAAATTTCGGTTTGCTGCACTTTTTCCCTAAACCGTAAAAACTTTTACAAAATATATATGAAATGTGTTAATATATGTATGAAATTTTCTCTCCGTGTTGCTATTACAGTTTATAGAAAAAATTGCAACAGTCACATTTTAAAAAACAATAATCTCCCTTTAATTTCTGACCAAGAAATAAAAAATTTGGTCTAAAATTGTTCGAGTTATGAATTTTTTTCGATTTTTTCCAATTTAATACGAATTACAAATACAAATTTAAAAAAAAATTAAAAAAGGACTGTACAAAATTGCAACCTCTACGCGGCACATTCTGGGGTAATGAATTTGTTCATCAGCTAATCACAGGGATAAAAGTAACTTATGCAAACTTAAATCAATATCAAAACTTTAAAAAAAGCCTTTAAAAAATTTCTAAACGCAAACAATTTTCGAACAAATTTTTTTTTCAAAATTGAAAATAAAAAAGGATTATTGCCTTTTAAAATGTAACAATTGCAAATTTTTATTTTATTAAATTTTTTATAGACGGCGTCCCCACCCGCACGTATCAGAAAAACGAAAATTTGGAAAAAAAGATCAAAAAAAATTCATAACTTGACTAATTTTTGACCAATTCTGTGTTTCTTGCTCGCAAATTAAAGAAGGATTAATGCTTATTTTTATTGGATCAATAACAACATCTTTAAAAATTTTTTGATAGCCAGCGATCCCACCCGCCCGTATCAGAAAAACGAAAATTTGGAAAAAAAGTTCAAAAAAATTCATAACTTGACTAATTTTTAAACAATTCTGTGTTTCGTGCTTGCAAATTAAAGAAAGATTAATGCTTCTTTTTATTGGTTTAATAACAACATTTTTTAAAAATTTTTGATATCCAACGTCCCCACCCGCTCGTATCAAAAAAAACGAAAATTTGGAAAAAAAGTTCAAAAAAAATTCATAACTTGACTAATTTTTGACCAATTTTGTGTTTCTTGCTCGCAAATTAAAGAGGGATTAATGCTTCTTTTCATTGGACCAATAAAAATTTCTTTAAAAAATTTTTGATAGCCAGCGTCCCCACCCGCCCGTATCAGAAAAACGAAAATTTGGAAAAAAAGTTCAAAAAAAATTTATAACTTGACTAAATTTTGACCAATTCTGTGTTTCTTGGTCGCAAATTAAAGAGGGATTAATGCTTCTTTTCATTGGACTAATAAGAATTTCTTTAAAAAATTTTTCATAGCCAGCGTCCCCACCTGCCCGTATCAGAAAAACGAAAATTTGGAAAAAAAGTTCAAAAAAAATTCATAACTTGACTAATTCTTAAACAATTCTGTGTTTCGTGCTTGCAAATTAAAGAAGGATTAATGCTTCTTTTTATTGGTTTAATAACAACATTTTTTAAAAATTTTTGATATCCAGCGTCCCCACCTGCCCGTATCAGAAAAACGAAAATTTGGAAAAAAAATTCATAACTAGACTAATTTTTGACCAATTTTGTGTTTCTTGCTCGCAAATTAAAGAGGGATTAATGCTTCTTTTCATTGGACCAATAAGAATTTCTTTAAAAAATTTTTCATAGCCAGCGTCCCCACCCGCCCGTATCAGAAAAACGAAAATTTGGAAAAAAAGTTCAAAAAAAATTCATAACTTGACTAATTTTTGACCAATTCTGTGTTTCTTGGTCGCAAAATAAAGAGGGATTAATGCTTTTTTTTATTGGATCAATAACAACATTTTTTAAAAATTTTTGATATCCAGCGTCCCCACCCGCCCGTATCAGAAAAAACGAAAATTTGGAAAAAAAGTTCAAAAAAAATTCATAACTTGACTTATTTTTGACCAATTTTGTGTTTCTTGCTCGCAAATTAAAGAGGGATTAATGCTTCTTTTCATTGGACCAATAAGAATTTCTTTAAAAAATTTTTGATAGCCAGCGTCCCCACCCGCCCGTATCAGAAAAACAAAAATTTGGAAAAAAAGTTCAAAAAAAATTCATAACTTTTCTAATTTTTGACCAATTTTGTGTTTCTTGCTCGCAAATTAAATAGGGATTAATGCTTCTTTTCATTGCTTCAATAAGAATTTCTTTAAAAAATTTTGATATCCAGCGTCCCCACCCGCTCGTATCAGAAAAACGAAAATTTGGAAAAAAAGTTCAAAAAAAATTCATAACTTGACTAATTTTTGACCAATTCTGTGTTTCTTGGTCGCAAATTAAAGAGGGATTAATGCTTTTTTTTATTGGTTTAATAACAACATCTTTAAAAAAGTTTTGATATCCAGCGTCCCCAACCGCTCTTATCAGAAAAACGAAAATTTGATAAAAAAGTTCAAAAAAAATTCATAACTTGACTAGTTTTTGACCAATTCTGTGTTTCTTGCTCGCAAATTAAAGAAGGAATAATGCTTCTTTTTATTGGATCAATAACAACATCTTTAAAAAATTTTTGATTGCCAGCGACCCCACCCGCCCGTATCAGAAAAACGAAAATTTGGAAAGAAATTCATAACTTGACTAATTTTTGACCAATTCTGTGTTTCTTGGTCGCAAAATAAAGAGGGATTAATGCTTCTTTTTATTGGATCAATAACAACATTTTTAAAAAATTTTTGATATCCAGCGTCCCCACCCGCTCGTATCAGAAAAACGAAAATTTGGAAAAAAAGTTCAAAAAAAATTCATAACTTGACTAATTTTTGACCAATTTTGTGTTTCTTGCTCGCAAATTTAAGAGAGATTAATGCTTCTTTTCATTGGACCAATAAGAATTTCTTTAAAAAATTTTTGATAGCCAGCGTCCCCACCCGCCCGTATCAGAAAAACGAAAATTTGGAAAAAAATTCATAACTTGACTAATTTTTGACCAATTCTGTGTTTCTTGGTCGCAAAATAAAGAGGGATTAATGCTTCTTTTTATTGGATCAATAACAACATTTTTAAAAAATTTTTGATATCCAGCGTCCCCACCCGCCCGTATCAGAAAAACGAAAATTGTGGAAAAAAAATTCAAAAAAAATTCATAACTTGACTAATTTTTAACCAATTCTGTGTTTCTTGGTCGCAAATTAAAGAGGGATTAATGCTTCTCTTTATTGGTTTAATAACAACATCTTTAAAAAATTTTTGATAGCCAGCGTCCCCACCCGCCCGTATCAGAAAAACGAAAATTTGGAAAAAATGTTCAAAAAAAATTCATAACTTGACTAATTTTTGACCAATTCTTTGTTTCTTGGTCGCAAAATAAAGAGGGATTAATGCTTTTTTTTATTGGATCAATAACAACATTTTTTAAAAATTTTTGATATCCAGCGTCCCCACCCGCCCGTATCAGAAAAACGAAAATTTGGAAAAAAAGTTCAAAAAAAATTCATAACTTGACTTATTTTTGACCAATTTTGTGTTTCTTGCTCGCAAAATAAAGAGGGATTAATGCTTCTTTTTATTGGATCAATAACAACATTTTTTAGAAATTTTTGATAGCCAGCGTCCCCACCCGCCCGTATCAGAAAAACGAAAATTTGGAAAAAAAGTTCAAAAAAAATTCATAACTTGACTTATTTTTGACCAATTTTGTGTTTCTTGCTCGCAAATTAAAGAGGGATTAATGCTTCTTTTCATTGGACCAATAAGAATTTCTTTAAAAAATTTTTCATAGCCAGCGTCCCCACCCGCCCGTATCAGAAAAACGAAAATTTGGAAAAAAAGTTCAAAAAAATTCATAACTTGACTAATTTTTGAACAATTTTGTGTTTCTTGGTCGCAAAATAAAGAGGGATTAATGCTTCTTTTTATTGGATCAATAACAACATTTTTTAGAAATTTTTGATAGCCAGCGTCCCCACCCGCCCGTATCAGAAAAACGAAAATTTGGAAAAAAAGTTCAAAAAAAAATTCATAACTTTTCTAATTTTTGACCAATTTTGTGTTTCTTGCTCGCAAATTAAAGAGGGATTAATGCTTCTTTTCATTGCACCAATAAGAATTTCTTTAAAAAATTTTTGATAGCCAGCGTCCCCACCCGCCCGTATCAGAAAAAAGAAAATTTGGAAAAAAAGTTCAAAAAAAATTCATAACTTGACTTATTTTTGACCAATTTTGTGTTTCTTGCTCGCAAATTAAAGAAGGATTAATGCTTCTTTTTATTGGTTTAATAACAACATTTTTTAAAAATTTTTGATATCCAGCGTCCCCACCCGCCCGTATCAGAAAAAAGAAAATTTGGAAAAAAAGTTCAAAAAAAATTCATAACTTGACTTATTTTTGACCAATTTTGTGTTTCTTGCTCGCAAAATAAAGAGGGATTAATGCTTCTTTTTATTGGATCAATAACAACATTTTTTAGAAATTTTTGATAGCCAGCGTCCCCACCCGCCCGTATCAGAAAAACGAAAATTTGGAAAAAAGTTCAAAAAAAATTCATAACTTGACTAATTCTTAAACAATTCTGTGTTTCGTGCTTGCAAATTAAAGAAGGATTAATGCTTCTTTTTATTGGTTTAATAACAACATTTTTTAAAAATTTTTGATATCCAGCGTCCCCACCCGCCCGTATCAGAAAAAACGAAAATTTGGAAAAAAAGTTCAAAAAAATTCATAACTTGACTAATTTTTGAACAATTTTGTGTTTCTTGGTCGCAAAATAAAGAGGGATTAATGCTTCTTTTTATTGGATCAATAACAACATTTTTTAGAAATTTTTGATAGCCAGCGTCCCCACCCGCCCGTATCAGAAAAACGAAAATTTGGAAAAAAAGTTAAAAAAAAATTCATAACTTTTCTAATTTTTGACCAATTTTGTGTTTCTTGCTCGCAAATTAAAGAGGGATTAATGCTTCTTTTCATTGCACCAATAAGAATTTCTTTAAAAAATTTTTGATAGCCAGCGTCCCCACCCGCCCGTATCAGAAAAAAGAAAATTTGGAAAAAAAATTCAAAAAAAATTCATAACTTGACTAATTTTTGACCAATTTTGTGTTTCTTGCTCGCAAATTAAAGAGGGATTAATGCTTTTTTTTATTGGATCAAAAACAACATTTTTTAAAAATTTTTGATATCCAGCGTCCCCACCCGCCCGTATCAGAAAAACGAAAATTTGGAAAAAAAGTTCAAAAAAAATTCATAACTTGACTAATTTTTGACCAATTTTGTGTTTCTTGCTCGCAAATTAAAGAGGGATTAATGCTTTTTTTCATTGCACCAATAAGAATTTCTTTAAAAAATTTTTGATAGCCAGCGTCCCCACCCGCCCGTATCAGAAAAAAGAAAATTTGGAAAAAAAGTTCAAAAAAAATTCATAACTTGACTTATTTTTGACCAATTTTGTGTTTCTTGCTCGCAAATTAAAGAAGGATTAATGCTTCTTTTTATTGGTTTAATAACAACATTTTTTAAAAATTTTTGATATCCAGCGTCCCCACCCGCCCGTATCAGAAAAAAGAAAATTTGGAAAAAAAGTTCAAAAAAAATTCATAACTTGACTTATTTTTGACCAATTTTGTGTTTCTTGCTCGCAAAATAAAGAGGGATTAATGCTTCTTTTTATTGGATCAATAACAACATTTTTTAGAAATTTTTGATAGCCAGCGTCCCCACCCGCCCGTATCAGAAAAACGAAAATTTGGAAAAAAGTTCAAAAAAAATTCATAACTTGACTAATTCTTAAACAATTCTGTGTTTCGTGCTTGCAAATTAAAGAAGGATTAATGCTTCTTTTTATTGGTTTAATAACAACATTTTTTAAAAATTTTTGATATCCAGCGTCCCCACCCGCCCGTATCAGAAAAACGAAAATTTGGAAAAAAAGTTCAAAAAAATTCATAACTTGACTAATTTTTGAACAATTTTGTGTTTCTTGGTCGCAAAATAAAGAGGGATTAATGCTTCTTTTTATTGGATCAATAACAACATTTTTTAGAAATTTTTGATAGCCAGCGTCCCCACCCGCCCGTATCAGAAAAACGAAAATTTGGAAAAAAAGTTAAAAAAAAATTCATAACTTTTCTAATTTTTGACCAATTTTGTGTTTCTTGCTCGCAAATTAAAGAGGGATTAATGCTTCTTTTCATTGCACCAATAAGAATTTCTTTAAAAAATTTTTGATAGCCAGCGTCCCCACCCGCCCGTATCAGAAAAAAGAAAATTTGGAAAAAAAATTCAAAAAAAATTCATAACTTGACTAATTTTTGACCAATTTTGTGTTTCTTGCTCGCAAATTAAAGAGGGATTAATGCTTTTTTTTATTGGATCAAAAACAACATTTTTTAAAAATTTTTGATATCCAGCGTCCCCACCCGCCCGTATCAGAAAAACGAAAATTTGGAAAAAAAGTTCAAAAAAAATTCATAACTTGACTAATTTTTGACCAATTTTGTGTTTCTTGCTCGCAAATTAAAGAGGGATTAATGCTTCTTTTTATTGTATCAATAACAACATCTTTGAAAAATTTTTGATAGCCAGCGTCCCCACCCGCCCGTATTATTATTATTATTTTTTATTTTTTTTTACTAAATAACATTGAATATGAAAAAGGTATAAATTTTCCAATAAATAAATTGTTTTGTAAAACAAAAAAAATTGCTAACATTGTTTACGAACATCATAGATTGGAAAATTAGAAATTAGTGGACCCACAGTGCGGTAAAGACTGGAAAATTTTTGTAAAATATATTTTTTAAAAAAGGATTAGAGATGATTGGTGTGCTTATATAAATACACATAGAGGCGGGAAGTAAACAAAAATCTACTTAAGAAAAACTCATTAAAACGACCCCCACGGGGACGAGAGTTTAGACAAAACTCCCTTTCTCTCTCTCTCGATGATCCTGATCTCGGCAGACAGAGTGGAGTCTTAGAGAATTCCTGGAATAAAGACTCAAAACGATCCTCCTACCTGGACAGGTGCACGTTTCTGCCCTCAAGCTAACAAAACGGGTGGGTGTCAGGGGAATGTATTCTTTTGAATTATTGCATTTTTCAGGTTCTACAGATATAATATGTATACGCGTCCTAATGATTTTTTATCCCGAGAATCGTTGAATTGCCCTACTCATCCCTAAATCGAATATTATGTGCGATACACTCGAATCATATAAACTACCTCATTAAGAGTTTTGACATTCCAAGACTTTTCCTCTTTTATTCTTATATTCTATCTGTGTGGAAATTTAACGAAAACTATAACTTTCTTTCGGAATTGAAAACTTTTTATTATCTATAGTCAATATTAGATGTCAGGTTTTTGATAAAATTTATTTCTGGAATCACAGTTATGGTCTTCTTTTTTTACTCTTTTCTTTTCCACTTTTTCATTGCCTTAAATTATCAAAAATCCATAAGAAACGTAAAGTAAGGTATTAAATTCAGGGTTGCCATAGGTCAGAAAAATCAGGGAATTCAGGGAAAAGTCAGGGAAAGTAGAATTGGTCAGGAAAGTCAGGGATTTTTTTTAAAAGTACTAGCAAGAATTTAATTTTCGAATATTCGTAAGAAAATTCATAATTTTTTGTGTATTTATTTTGGTTTATTTTTGTTTATGAATCATAATTTTTTTAACAAAATTATTAATTTCTTTTAGAAAAAGTAGAAAAATATTTGCACAATTCCTATTTTTAATCTGATTTTTGGAACTGGATTTTCCACAGGAATAAAGACATTAAAAAATTTCAAATTCAAACCTTTTTTAAATTAAACAACTTATAAAAGTATTGTTTATGAAATTTGAAGATATCAATTGCTCCGAGTCTTGGACTCGGAGTGATCGATTTCTTCATGTTTTCTAATAATTAAAGATGACCGAGAGATAAAATCATTATTTTTTATTATAAGAATATTGTTACTGTAACTTCATCAAAATTATTTTCATCATTTTATTTCAATTATTATTTTCTAGAATTTTAAATTATTTTTTATGAAAATAATTGAATTCCTGTGAAATTTTTATTATTTATGAAAATAATTAAATGTTTGCATACAATTTTAATAAAATTTTTTTTAAATAATTAAATTCTTTTTGGGAAATTTTATTAAAATAGTAGATATTGGAAATCATTGGAATTAGACAAATTTTTGAAAATAATTAAAATTAGGAGAAGAATTTTTTTTGATATTTATATGAAAACAATTGAACATTGGAGAAGAATTTTGTTATTTACAAAGATAATTAGGATTTTTACGAGAATTTTTTTTTAAATTTTGAACATTAGTTGAATTTTATAAGAAAAATTTTATTTTTTTTTTAAATAATTGAATTTCTGCAATTATTTGCAATTTCTCCAAAATTGAATTTTTTTAGTGTTTTCAACAAAACTTTTTATTACTAAATTTTTAAATTCTATTATTTTTAAAATTGCTAATTTTATTTTAAAAAAAGGTATCAAGAAGTTGCAATTGTTGCTAGTGCATTTTTTTAATATTATTTCATTATTACAAAAGTTTTAACGCAATTATCTTGATAAATAACAAAAGTCTTCACAGAAATTTAATAATTTATAGGAATTTTAATAAAAATCTTTACCAAATTAAATTATTTTCATAAATAACAATATTCTTCGCAAGAATTCAATTATTTTCAAAATAATAAAATTCTGCGAAGAAATTTAATTATTTTTAAAAATTTTCACGAATATCTCGTCAATAATTCAATTATCTTTACAAATAGCAAAATTTTTCGCCAAAAATTTAATTATTTTCAAAAATTCAAATAAAATTCTTTGCAGAATTTCAATTATTTTCAAAAATTTTTTACATTTTAATAATTTTCAATATTTACTATATTCATAAAATTTATCAAAAGATTTAATTATTAAAAAATTTTTTTTCTAATATAATTCTACCTACGAAAACATTCAATTATTTTCATAAATTATAAAATTTCATTTAGGAATTCAATTATTTTTAATGCAGAATTTCAAATATTTTTAATACAATTTTAAATAAATTCCTCGAAAAAATGCAATTATTCTTAAAAATTTAATTAAAAAAATTAATTAAATTTAATTCTTAAAAATGTTATATTAAATTGTTTTGAAAAGTAATAAAATACTTTGCAATAATTAAATTAGTTTCAAATTTTTTTAAAAAATTCTCGTCAAGAATTAAATTATTTTTATAAATAGGTAGCGAAATTCTTCTCAAGAATTCAATTATTGTAAAAAATTTTAATAAAACTCTTGTCAAAATTTCAATTATTTAAACAAAATTTAATAAAATTCTTCTCATGAATTTAATTGTTTTAAAAAATTATTCTTTAAATTCTTCTCAGGAATTTAATTATTTTAAAAAATTTTAATAAAATTCTTCAAAAAGTTTTTAATTATTTTCAAAAATTGTTATAAAATTCTTTAAAATAATAAATTTCATTTTTTTTAATACAAATCTTCCTAAAAATTAAATTTTAAGAAATATTCAATTATTGAATAAATAATTTATTTTTGTATCTAAATAATTGAATTCTCGTAGAATTAAATTATTATTTTTCGTACTTTTGACTAGCAATTCTGTAAAATTAAGTTTTTTTGAAAAAGTTTAATTGAATAATAATTAAAGTAATTGATTTAAAGAAGAATTCTATGTAAAAAATTGTAGAAAATAATAAATGAATTGAAATGAAGAAAATGATCCGCTAATAATTGAAATAAAAAAATTATTCTCGAAAATTTTGATAAAATTCTTTGAAACGATTCAATTATTTTCAAAAATTTTAAGAACTTTTTTGTTAACAAAAATTCAATTCTAATATACAATAGTTTGTATTTGAAAATTTGTATTTTTGTAAAACTGTAATAATATTTAAATGTTTAACAGAAAAAATTAATTATTTATTATTTTCCAAAAGTCAGGGAAACACTGAATCAAATTTTTAATTTTTTTAACTTTTTTTTTCATTCATTAAATTTAATTTTTTGATAGGTAATTTTTACTACTTTTTTCAGTGTTAAAGCTACTTTTTGCTACTTTTTTAAAAAGTAATTATAGAGTGCGAAGCCTGCTGTAAAAAGAAAATGCTAAAATAGAACTGATTTCTAGTATCAAAATGGAACCAAATGCAGATTTAGAACCCAAAATCGGTTCTAAATTGAAATAACTTATCTTTCTATACAGTGTATGTATAGAAATGCAAGTTTTATATAGAAAACTGCTTTTCAATGTCCAATATTATATAATTGTATATACATATATATCATTTAAGTGCTATATTTACGGTACGGTTATTACATAATATAATCCACGAATGAGAGAACTTTCATTGTTGTCACTTATTGAAAGTGTAACACCCGCAGAATTTTTTATAATAGTTTTGGAACCTGTCAAGATTTTGAACACGCCCGATATAAAAACACGTTGAAAAATGCTGGGCGGTCGAATGATAAATGACCACAAACTCATAAATGGCCGAATGATACACTTGAAAGCTTATTGTCGGAGTGAAGTTTTCACGTGGTTCCCATTGTTAAAGAGGGTGAAGCTCACCGCCTTGGCACCTTTGCATTATGTTTCATCGCGAGATGAAACGGACAAAAAAAAAACGCTATATGGTGAACCTCTCTGAAAATGAAAGCGAAAGAAGAGGGGGTGGATTTATATATATAACATTTTTAAGCGTGATGCCGTAAAGTGTATATTTCTCATGTAAAAAAATATCACCCCACGAATAAAGAATTTTGTTCCACTTTCTCGATTGTAATATGAAAAGGGAAACAATCAATAGGAACATCTCTTCAAATTTACAATTTAGGTAATTGTATAATTGGAAAAAAAAACTTTCTCACGGATAATGTAATATTAAACTTTTTTTATAATTATAAAAATAGAAATGATGGGAATTTTTGTAATAATTATGAAGTAAAAAATGAAGAATTATAGAAGAATGTTTGAGGTGAAATAACTTGTTTTATGGGGTATTTTCTTGATTAGCGTTATTAGATAATTAAATTTAATTACCTTGCTTATACCGATTAAATACCGAGTTATACCGATTAAATAGCGCAAGAAATGTCTGCTTCTATAAAGCGTCAGTTCGTATATATAATGAAATATATACTACTCTGTAAAGTTGAATATTCTCCATAAATGGGACCATAAAAAGGAATCCCCCCCTCGGTAAACCTCTTGGGCGCGATCATCTCCTTTTCTCATGATTGACAAATGCGGTAAAAAGCTTCAAACTTCATTCATACGTTCTTTATTTCATCTCGGGCGACTGAATTTAATGAGATTTACTCGTTACTGAAAAAAGCAGGTCGATGACTATAATAGTCATCAGCTTTCCGGTTATGAAAAAAGTTCTTATATGTATACGCATTTGAAAAAGTTTTCGCGTATATGAATTATAATAAAGTACAGGCTACTTATCTACTAAAATCTACTATTTACTACTTTTTTACGTTATGCTATACTATTTGGGTACCTTTTACGATTTCATCCACAAAAAGCTACTATTTCTGTTTTTTTTTAATTTCCACTACTTTAAATTCGTTACTACTAGAAATCAAAAAACTATTCTCAAAAATTATAATCAAATTCTTTGAAACGATTCAATTATTTTCAAAAAAATATTCGAAATTCAATTATTTTCAGTATCTAGTATTTTCGTCAAATTTCACAAAAGAATTCAATTATTTAACAAAAAATTTATAGATTCATTCAAAATTCAATTATTTCATAAGTAATAAACTATCCGCAGAAATTAAATTAATTTAGAATAGCATTTTCAAAAAAAAAATTTCGAAAAAATCAATTATTTAGCAAAATTTTTATACAATTCTTCACAATAATTCAATTGCTTTCACTTATAATATTTTTCATGGAAATTCAATTTTTTTAAAAAAATTTCTGATAAAATTCTAATATAAGCAAGAATTCAATTATTTTTATAAATAATAAAACTTATCCAAGAATTTCAATTATTTTGAATACTATTTTAAATTAAATTAATAGAAAAATTCAATTATTTTCACAAATAAAATTATTCAAAAAAATTCAATTATATTTTAAAATAAAATTTTCATTCTATTTATTATATATCGAAAAAATTAATTATTTAAAACAATGTTTAAAAAATTCTGATGAAAAATTCAATTATTTAAAAAAAAACCAAATTTTTCACAGCGAAATTCAATTCTTTTTAAACATTTTAATAAATTTTTTCACAATAATTCAATTATTTTTATAAATAATAAAATTCATCGCAGGATTTCAATTATTTTTAATACAATTTTACAGGAATTGCTAGAAAAATTTTATTATGTATTCTTAAAAAATTTAATTTTAGTATCTCGAAAAAATCAATTATTTAAAAAAATGATTTTTTCACAGGAATTCAATTTTTTAAAATATTTTTAATAAAATTGTTCGAAAGAAATCAATTATTTTAAATACAATTTTAATTAAATTTCTTTTGAAATAATTTAATTATTCTTTTAGATTATAATAAAATTCTTTCCAAAATTTCAATTCTTTACATAAATAATTCTTCGAAAGAATTCAATTATTAAAGATAAATTACGAAATTATTCTTGAAAATTCAATTATTTTGAGGCATTTTAATAAGATTCTTTACAAAATTCAATTATTTTCATAAATAACAATATTCATCACAAGAATTCAATTATTTTAAAAAATAACAAAATTTTTCACAGAAATTCAATTATTTTTATAAATAATAATAAAATTCTTGGCGACTATTCAATTATTTTCATAAATAATAAAATTCATCGCAGGATTTCAATTATTTTTAATACAATTTTACAGGAATTGCTAGAAAAATTTAATTAGGTATTTTTAAAAATTTAATTTTAGTATGTCGAAAAAATCAATTATTTAAAAAAATGATTTTTTAAATGCTTTGAAAAAAGTTAAAAATTGTACAATTTTTCACAGGAATTCAATTATTTTGAAATATTTTAATAAAATTGTTCGAAAGAAATGAATTATTTTAAATACAATTTTAGTTAAATTTTTTTGAAATAATTCAATTATTCTTTTAGAATTTAATAAAATTCTTCACAAGAATTCAATTATTTACCTATAAATAATTCTTCGAAAGAATTCAATTCTTAAAGATAAATAACAATATTATTCCCGAAAATTCAATTATTTTGAGGCATTTTAATAAGATTCTTTGCAAAATTCAATTATTTTCATAAATAACAATATTCATTACAAGAATTCAATTATTTTTAAAAGTAATAAATTTCTACGTGGAAATTCAATTATTTTTAAAATTTCTAATAAAATCTATTTATAAAATTGAAAAATTTGATCCAACGGAAAGTTAATTATTTTTAAAAACTTTTCGCAATTCAATGATTTTCAATATCTACTATTTTCATAAAATGTCCAAACAGAATTTAATTATTTTAACAATTTCTTGTAAAATTCTTCGTAAAAATTCATATATTTTCAAGAATAATAAAAATTTTTCAGGAATTCAATTATTTAAATTAGAATTTCCATAAAATTAGTCAAAAGAAATCAATTATTTAAACATTTTAATAAATTTTTTCACAAGATTTGAATGATTTTTATAAATATTTAAATTCTTCCATGAATAATAAAATTCGTTGCAGGAATTCAATTTATTAGAACTAGAAGGATAAGAAAGAAGTAAATATTTTTGATGAAAAAGGTTTAACTTAGGAAAAAAGTCAGGAAAATAAAATATAAAATAGATTTTTTGGCAGTTTTATGAAGTGCACTGTAAAGAAAGGGAGTTAAAGGGAAGGGAGTTAAAATTTACACAGTAAAAATAAGAATCAACTCCAAATGAGAGTTAATTTAATAATATTTAACTCTCTTTTGGAGTTGATTTTTAACTCGAAAAATTTCACTTCCAACTCCAGTGACCGTCAACTCCCTAAATTTTTTACAGTGTGTCTAAAATGAGTTGTTTTGGTTGTCAAGTTTAATTTTTTGATAGCTATGTTTTTTTATTACTTTTTTTGGTTTGAAGGCAACTTTTTGCTACTTTTTTAAAATTAATTTTCGAGTCCGAAGTCTGTAAGTACACTGTAAAAAATTTAGGGAGTTAACGGACTCGGGAGTTGGGAGTGAAATTTTTCGAGTTAAAAATTAACTCCAAAAGAGAGTTAATTTCTAACTCCCTTCATTCAACACCCGCGCGAGTTATTTTTTCCTTGGGGAGTTAGCATTTGGGTGTTAAATTTTAACTCTCTTTATTTAACTCCCCTGGCATTAACTCCCCAATGGGTGCGACTTTTATAGACCTCTCGGGTTTTTTACAGTGTATATACTCGGCAAAATCGGAACAGTTTCTACATTTAGGATTAGAAAGATTTATGAGGAAAAAATCGCTAATGACTACACTGTAAAAAAGAAAGTTAAATTTTAACTCCCCAAGGGATTCTATAAAAGTCGCACCCGTTGGGGAGTTAATGCCAGGAGAGTTAAATAAAGAGAGTTAAAATTTCACATCCAAATGCTAACTCCCCAAGGAAAAAATAACTTGCGCGGGTGTTGATGAAGGGAGTTAGTAAATTAACTCTCTTTTGGTGTTGATTTTTAACTCGAAAAATTTCACTCCCAACTCCTGAGTTCGTTAACACCCTAAATTGTTTACAGTGTAAAAATGCTAGCACAGTTTTTCTACACTGTGAAAAATTTAGGGAATTGACGCTCACCGCGGTGTTGGGTGTAAAAGTTTTCAAGTTCAAAATCAACTCCAAAAGAGAGGTATTTAAATAACTCATTATTTTTACCAAGATCGAAAAAGGGGTTTTTGAGGATCAACTCCCGCCCGAGTTATTTTTTTATTGTTTTGGTGTTTACACCTCGAGGAGTTAACATAGGGGTGTAAAGTTTAAATTCCCCACTGGGTGCGACTTTTATAAAATCCCCTGGGGAGTTGAAATTTAACTCCTATTTTTACAGTGTAAGGATATCAAATTGAGACAAAAAACGAATCAAAAGTGGCAACACTTTTGATTCGTTTTCTGTCTCAATTTGATATCCTTAGAAAAGCTGTGAGGTGGATACTCAAAACGGACAGTGAGGATGAAATGGTTTAAAATAGAAATCATGAGTGATAATTGCAGCTCAGTGTGATATATAAGCAAAAGGGTTAAATTGTCCGTATGTATATATAATTTAGGAGAACATCAGGATAATTGTAGATTCAGGTACGTGGAATGAAATGAAGTTTGTGTCGTGGAATAATTTCGAATGCTGGACACTGACCCGAAGGACCCCTCTTAGCTTTCGCGGTTGCTGTCATTGTCTCATTGTATTATAAACGCATTGCGTCCGCTCAGAGTGCGTGAGTATCGATTGCCCTTGCCCCGCCTGCTCGCGTCGTCATGACGACACTCTATCTAACCCCTAACCTAACCTCCACCTTGTATATTCACCCTCAAACCCCGCACATCAATTCGGAGGACAAGAGGTGACAGTGGACAAGGAAGATTCTGTCGCCGCCTCTCCCGCTATACTCTCATCCTCTCCGCATCCAGTTCATCTTCTGATGTTGTTGTCAAAGCTTTCGTATATACCATACAACAACAAACCTTTCTTTCTTTCTTTCTTTCTTTCATTCTTTCTCTCTTTTACTCTCCTTTTTCTTTCTCTCAAAGACGACTTTTCATTTCACTCGCAAATTCACTATTATAATCTCCAAGAAAAATAAACGTATCGCAGACAATGTATACTATGGCTTTTGTATTGTAAATTCACTTTCGTCAACATTCTCTCTTTAGATTATCGTCTTTCTGACAAGATTTTCAATATTTAACTAGATTTTGATGTTTACCCGCTTGACGGGGTTTAGACCTATGTCAAATGGGGATTTGATATGGGAAACTGGAAGTGTTGTAAATTTGCATAAATTGTTTGGTTTGATTTCAGAAAAAGTTGTACGGAACTATATTTATTTTCTCCTGGTAGAAATTTGTCAGCTATACTATAGTTTTTTTACTGAGTACTAAATATTTAGTAAATCTTTACCTATAGACATATTTATTACAGTCAGAGAAAATTTGTTATTTTAATATAAGATCAGAGTTCAGAAATGCTTTTTGTATTCTTTCTATTTTAATCCGATTTCGTATAAAAATAATTCTTGCTTTTTTGTCTTTATTTGATAGGGAAAATAAAGTCCTTTTTGGACTTGTTGGCAATGATAAAACAAGCAGCGACTGTACCGACATTAGCACGACGTCTGTTGGTTTTGAAAAAAATCACTATTAGCTTTGTAGTAGAGTGCAAGTTTAGTATTTTTAAGGGCATGTAAGATAGAAAAATTGCAGGGAGCGAACTAGATCCGTCAATTTCGTAAGAGAATATTTTAAGAATTTTAGAGAAATTACAAATGAATGCAGAAATTCAATTATGTTCAAAAATTTTTAAAAATTCTCATCAAAATTTCAATTATCTTCAGAAATAATCAAATTTTTTTCCGAAATTCAATTATTTTTAAAAATTTTCCTCAATTCAATTATTTTCAATATCGGCTATTTTCACAAAATTCTCCAAAAGAATTCAATTATTTAAAAAAAAAAATAAAATTCTAAGCAAACTTTTAATTATTTCCATAAATAATTAAAATTTCACAGTAATTCAATTACACTGTAAAAAATTTAGGGAGTTAATGGACTCGGGAGTTTGGAGTGAAATTTTTCGAGTTAAAAATCAACTCCAAAAGAGAGTTAATTTCTAACTCTCTTCATTCAACACCCGCGCGAGTTATTTTTTCCTTGGGGAGTTAGCATTTGGGTGTTAAATTTTAACTCTCTTTATTTAACTCCCCTGGCATTAACTCTCCAATGGGTGCGACTTTTATAGAATCCCGCGGGAAGTTAAAATTTAACTCCCCTTTTTTACAGTGTGTAATTACAAATTTTTATAAATTTGATTTCAATAATTCAATTATTTTCATAAATAATAAAACTCATCGCAGAATTTCAATTATTTTTAATACAATTTTAATTTCAATTCTGTTGAAATTAGTTAAATTTATTAGGTATATTGTATTTAATATTATTTCCAAATTTTTATCGCCATTCTTAGGCAGAAAGCAATTATCTAGATAAATATCAAATTCTTTTAATAAAATTCTACGTAAACAAATTTTTTTTAAAAAATAATTAAAATTTCTCAGGATTTCAATTTTATATAAATTTTTTCGCAATAATTTAATTATTTTTATAAATAATAAAACTGTTCTCAGTAATTTAATTATTTAATTATTTTCATAAATAATAAAACTCATTGTAGGATTTTAATTATTTTTTATACAATAACTGTAATCGAATTCCTTGAAAAAAGTAATTATTCTTAAAAAATTTTTTAAATTCGTCAAAAGAATTCAGTTATTTAAAAATTTGTTGATAAAATTCTTTATAAGAATTGAATTTAAAAAAAATTTAATTATTCAATAAGTTATTTATTTTTGAATCTAAATAATAATTGAATTTTCTATTAAAAATGGTTTAAAAATGAATTTCAAATAAAATTCTAGATTACAATTGATTTCTAAAAGCATTAGAGCGTAAATATTTAGAAATAATTGAATTTTCAAAAGGTTTCAAATTAAAATCTTTAAAAATTTGAATTTTTCATATTTTTAACTAACAATTCTGTGGAATTAATTTTTTTTTGAGAAACCTTGCGGATTTTTTTTAAATTATTAAAAGTTTTTATTTTCTAATAGGGTCAATTGGGGTAAATGTAAACGGAATATCTATGTTTCACCAAAAACATTAGTTTTTTTGTTAAAAGGTAAAACGGACGGATTTTTTTTGCATAAACTTGTTACTAGAGTTCCCTAGAAAAATTTGATGAGGTACAAAAAAATATTGATGCACCTGAATCGCCTAAAACTTACTGTTTACATTTACCCCGAGATTTTGAAATTTTCCTAAAATTCGGGGTAAATGTAAACACCACTGTAGTTAAGCGAGGTTTAAGAAACAAGTTATTTCAAGTATACTACTGTTTTAAGGGATGGAAAAACTGAAAAAAGATTCTTCGTAGATGTATAGTAAATCAACCATTTGACTGATAATGTATCATATAAATAAACAATCAACCATTACAAAATTAGTAATGTAAAAACTTGAATAACTTGAACAAATTTTAATAGATTTTCATTCAACTTGGTAAAAAGAAGTTTTTAAGGTTGCTGAATAAAAATCTAAAATCGAATTTTTAAATTTCAAAATGGTGGATCCAATATGGCGGATGAACCTAAAAATAATATTTTTAAAAATTGATCAAATTTGCTTGAATCTGGCTGCTAGGGGGTTTTTGAGGTCGCTGAATACGAATTTGAAGTCAAATTTTAAATTTTCAAAGTGGCGGATGAATCTAAAAATATTCTTAAAAATTGATCAAATTTTCAAAAAAAAATTTTTTTTATCAAATTTTTTTTTTTCAAAGAGGACCTAATTTCCTTTTCTATGTAATTTTACATTGCCAAAGTAATGAAATTGTGAAATAGAAGCAAATTTATTCAATTATTTTCTTTTAAAATGTAGTTGAAGTTCTGTTTACATTTACCCCGAGTTTTCGAATTCTCGGGGTAAATGTAAACACTTAATTATTTATTAAGTAAATTGACGAAAATCAAAAATCAAAGTCAATTTTTGTTAGGGCATTTATAAGGAAGAATTACATATTTTTGTTTGATTTTTAAATTTATTTTTATGCAAATGCGAGACAAAATACTGAAACAGTAAAATTTTGATTTTCAATCTATTTTGCATTAAAAAATAACTTACACTATGGCGTTGCCAATTGTCAAAATAAAATATTGGCAATACTCAGAACATCTTGTAGGTGAGCTGAGGTAAAAATATTGACGTCGTACTTATTTTTAAATTTGTAAATTTAGCTGAAACATCTACTGTTTACATTTACCCCTTGTTTACATTTACCCCAAATGACCCTATATATTTAATTGAAGAATTTACGAATAATTGAAATTTCGTAAAATTGAATATTGTAAACAAATGGATTTGAAAATTGTGAAAAAACTTTTTCTAAAATTATTAAAAATAATCGATTTAAAGAAGAATTTTAGTTGAAAATTCTTGAAAATAATACTTGAATTGATAATGATTTTATCGAAGACTCGGAGTTATTGATATCTTCATGTTTTATAATTAATTGTCAGTAATTGGTCCGTAATTTTTAATTTTTGGTCCGTAAAGTCCGTATTTTTAAATACTTTCACTGGTTCGAGCCCTGAACTTGCAGCTATTAAACTAAATGTACGATTTTTGTTTATCTTAAATCATTGAGTAAAATGGTAGAGTTACAGTAAAAAATGACTTTGGCTTCTTCATAAAATTCCCACTAAAAAAAAATATTTCTAATTTTTAAAATATATAATTTTTTTGAAACAAATGCCATTTGTAGAAAATTACATGCCGTACACATATATAGGATTGTTTTTTGAATTAAAGAATGATTTCTTTTTTCTTTAATATAATAAATAATGAAGTGTTTTGAGAAAAAACGATTCGAAATAAAATTCCTGGAAAGAGGAGAAGTGCGTGGACCTGTTGGGATCGGTCTCACGATTTTTCGAATTACGGTACCCCGCAATACAATACGACTCATTATACTATCCGCGCATCTCTTCATGAGGTCATTTATCATTGTTCAGGTATAATACGCTGGCAACAAGAAGCGAACGATGTAATGAGGATCTTCAATTTTTTTTTCTCTTTTGGATTTCAATAATTCTGAATATTTCAGTCGTGCATAGTGAGGGAACAATTTTTCTTTAAATTAAAAATCAATTGGTTTGGCAAATAAATGTTTGTTTACTATCAGAGTGGTATCTTGTAATATATCTGATATTAGACTTGACATTTCTTACAATTGAAAAATAGTGTTTATTTACTAATTTTTTCTGTTGAGTCAAGTAACATTTATCGTGCTAATTATCGGTATTTTCCCTGACTTCCCTGATTTCCCTGACCTGTGGCAATCCTGTTGCGATAAATTGAACCAAATTTTTGTTATTAATTTGATCCACTTTGATTTTCGCTTAAAACATAACAAACATTACTTAGTTTTTCTATGGATATCAAATTGAGACAAAAAAGGTATCAGTTTTGATATGTTTTTGTCTGAATTTGATATGCTTAGAAAAATTGTGAACGTATAAGATTTTGCTTCTTTTTTCCCTTTCTTCGCGTCGCGTCACATTTAGATTAAGATTACATAAAACAAATATTTATAAGATCTAAATTTGCAACAGCAGCAGTAGCAGCAAAAAAAACGGAAACACTTTACAAGATTTCTATATGCAAAACATATGCAAAATTTATTAATTAAAAATTCCATTTGAGACTCATTATAATGTTATACAATACAAATTATAAGATTTTGCTGGAGATACATTTGCTCATGTTATTATGTACATACGTACATGTGTATAACATATATTGTATATATATAAATACGCGTGTGTGTCCGTAAAACAAACTGGATCCACAGAGTTTGGTCAGAGCTGCAATGTATATGAGAAAGAAAAATCATCCATCACGTTCGAGGCCATCGGACACACAGTGATGGGCGGACGATGTTTTAGGTTTCAGTTTTCTATAGGAGCACATCATAAAATTGATGAGCGTCTTTGACTAATTTATTACATCGAAAAAAGCGTACAAAATCCATAATGATCATATAGTAAGACTCCTCTTCTTACTTAATTTCCACAAGAAATATATACAGGCAAGCAAAAATTCCACTCATTTCACGAATCTTGATTGTGAACGATCATAACCTAAATATATAATTAATCAGTTACCGTATATATTACATACGCAATGAGGAATGTATAATGAATGATCGATCATTATTTCATATTGCAAATTGATTCCAAAAAGGGGAAAGAAATTTAGGAAAGTTTATGACTGTAAAAAGGTTTCTTCTTTTGTATAAAAAGAATTAGCAAAGAAAGAGTTGGAAAATGAATTTTCATTTATTCGCAAGTGAGTGTTTCTTGTAGTGTTACGAGACGGGTATTTAATTAATAATCTCGTACGATCTTATCGCTAACAAGGAACATCCTGCCGCTTAGTCCTTTACAACTTTTTAACTCTCAGTCAAAAGAGTATTTTTGAATTTTTTCATCAAACACGATTACAACCATGAAAAATGATGCAATTCTCACGGAGACACTCTTATCTGAAACCTCGATCTTTTTATTACGAATGACAAGTAAGTGAAATAAGTACTTCCATATGTACTGGATGTCAGAAAGGACACTTATTTACTATTCAGTCCCTCAAGATATAAATCGCAATAGGAAATTATCATTTAATATTTTCTACATTAAGATCTAACAAATCTGTTATTAATTCTTGTCTTATTGTCATTTTTTAAATATACTGACAAGAGTTAATTATCACAATAATTCAGTGAAGAAAGGGTGTATAATCTAAAGAGAAGTGCTAAAGTCGTGTTGAAAAATGAAATGTTAAACAATAGTGAAGGTATATAAAAGTGTGGACAAACGAAAAAAAGGGATATAGGAGCAAGATGTTAAAAGAAGAGTGAGAGAAGAAACAGTAGAAAAGACCTTGAATTCTTGAAGGAAGTGAGGAGAATATAAAGAAATCCTTGTAATCCCGAAAAGCTAAGCTGACAAGGAGGATGGAGATCATCCTTCGTAGTGGAAGATCTCTTTGAGCTTGAGAACAAACAGCGAAGTCAAGCCCGAACCACTCAAGCGCAGGACACGAGCACAAAGGACCAACAATATTCAGAACGATACACAGCTGGCTTGTAAAACACAGAGATTCTGTGAGATACCATGCTACCGCGCTTATAGTTACTCGGGTGGTCCAACAAAAAAAAACACACAGAGAAAGAGAGAAATGAAAATAAATCGCTTCTCTATCGTTTTTCTCAGAGATTTCCCTTTAAAAAACATTCATTTTACATTTTCTAATAGATGTTCCATTTTTATTCCGGGAAAATTAAAAATAATGGGAAACTATATTTTTCGTGAAACATTTACATTGTTTTAAGTTTTAAGGTCTTAACAAAAAATCAGTAAATTTGAATAAGTGATATTTTTCCATTTTTCATGTGTGAACAAACTTCCAGGCAACTTTACGGATTAGTTGGGTGAGACCCAACTAACCTGTAAGGTTGCAGGAAGTTTGAGGTGTATACACTGCAAAAAAAGGTGACTTTTTTGATCACTGAAAAAAAATTTATTTGATTCAAATAACCGATTAATTGACTATTATCAGTTAAATATTTCATTGAATCAAATAATATTTATTGGAGTCAATTAAACGGTATTTGCTTCAAATACTGAAATTGTTGGTTCAAATACCATTTAATTGAAACCAATAAATATTATTTGATTCAAGGAAATATTTAATTGATAATAGTCAATCAATCGGTTATTTGAATCAATTAAAATTTTTTTTCAGTGCTATCTTAAAATAAGATTGTTTCTAAAGTCTACCAAAGCATCTTAGAACACTGCAAAAAGAAGTATCTTAATTTAAGATGTTTTGGTAGTCATTTCTAAGATGTTTTGGTAATCACATTTTAGTTATTTGAAATACCCATAAAAATGTCCGTTTTTTTTAAATGTCCTTAAAGTCCGTAATTTGATTAAAAAAGAACGAAAAGTTCAAAAATTGTAATACGATATAATTTGGAGAATTTTAGAGAAATTATAAATGATTGCAAAAATTTAATTATTTTCAAAAGTAATAAAATTCTTCGCACACATTCAATTATGTTTGAAAATTTTTTTTAAATTTTCATCAAAATTTCAATTATCTTTAGAAATAATTAAATTCTTCTCCGAAATTCAATTATTTTCAAAAATTTTCCTTAATCCAATGATTTCCAATATCTATATTATTTTCATAAAATTTTCCAAAAGAATCCAATTATTTAAAAAAAAATTAATAAGATTCTACACAAACTTTTAATTACATTCAAAAAATAATAAAAATTTCACAGAAATTCCATTATTTACAAAATTTTTTTTATCAATTTCTTGGCAATCATTAAATTATTTTCATAAATAATAAAACTCATTACAAAATTTCAATTATTTTTAATACAATTTTAAATTTAATTCTGTTGAAATTAGTTGAGTTTTTTAATATTGTATTTAATATTATTTCCAAAATTTTAACGAAATACTTAGAAAGAAAGAAATTATCTAGATAAATATCAAAATTATTCCCAGAATTTAAAAACAAAATTCTTTGCAAAATTCAATTATTTTCATAAATTACAATATTAATCACGAGAATGAAATTTTATTTTTAAGAGTTAGAAAATTCTTTTTAGAAATTCAATTGTTTTGAAAATATAAAAAAAAAATTCTCGTCATGATTACAATTATCTTTATAAATAGCAAAAATCTTCGCTGAAATTCAATTATTTAAACAATTTTTAATAAAATTCCACGCAAACAAATTTTTTTATAAATAATAAACAATTCCCAGGATTTCAATTTCTTATAAATTTTTTCGCAATAATTCAATTATTTTTATAAATAATAAAACTGTTCTCAGTCATTTAAGTATTTTCATAAATAATAAAACTCATTGCAGGATTTTAATTATTTTTTATACAATTTTAATCAAATTCCTTGAAAAATGTGATTATTCATAAAAATTTTATTAAAATTCGTTAAAAGAATTCAATTATTTAAATATTCGTTGATAAAATTCTTTATGAGATTTCAATTTTAAAAAAATTCAATTATTCAATATATTATTTACTTTTGAATCTAAATAATTGAATTTTCGTAGAATTTTCTAATAAAAATTGATTTAAAAATGAATTTCAGTTAAAATTTTAGATTATAATTGAATTCTAAAAGCATTAGAACGTAAATTTTTAGAAATAATTGAATTTTGAAAAGGTTCTAAATTAAAATCTTTGAAAATTTAAGTTTTTCATATTTTTAACTATTAATTCTGTGGAATTAATTTTTTTTTTTTTGAGATTCTTTAATTGTGGACTTTTTTGAAATTATTTAAAGTTTTGATTTTCTAATATATATTTAATTGAAGAATTTACGAACAATTGAAATTTTGTAAAATTGAATTGTAAATTTGTAAACAAATGAATTTGAAAATTCTTAAAGAACTTTTTCAAAAAATTATTAAAAATAATGGATTTGTAGAAAATGTTTCGTTAAAAACACGAAAAAAAATTCATTTTTGGAAAAATTACAAATTATTGCAAAAATTTAATTATTATTCAAGAGTAATAATATTCTTCGCAAAAATTCAATATTATTCAAAAGTAATAAAATTCTTCTTAGGGATTTAATTATTTTCACAAATAATAAAACTCATTGCAGAATGTCAATTACTTTTAGTACAATTTTAATCAAATTTCTCGAAAAATGTAATTATTCTTGAAAATTTTATTAAAATTATTTTAATAAATTATTTATTTTTGTATTGAAATAATTGAATTCTAGTAAAATTTTCTAATAAAAATTGATGTAAAACTTAATTTTAGTTAAAATTTTAGATAATAATTGAATATTAAAAGCAGCATATTGTGAATTTTTAAAAATAATTGAATTTTGAAATTAATTTTTTTGAAAAAGTTGAATTGAGGCCTTGGATTGAATAACTCGCCCGACGCTCGGAGGAACGCGCAACTGCCAGTCAGTGAGCAGTGAGCGCCTCTGGGCCACTTACTGCTACCCGACTGGTATTAGCGCGTGTCTTCGAGCGTCGGGCGAGTTATTCGATCCAAGGCCTCAATTGAATTTTTTTTTAATATTATATGAAGTTTTTATTTTCTAATATTTATTTAATTGAAGAATTTACAAATAATTGAAATTTCGTAAAATTGAATATTGTAAATAAATGGATTTGAAAATTGTCAAAGAATATTTTTAAAAATTATTAATAATAATCGATTTAAAGAATAATTTTAGTTTAAAATTCTTTTAAATAATAATTGAATTTATAGTTATGAAAAACTTAATTTATAGTTTTAAGTAAAATGTTTTCTCATTTGATGGTTAGATTTTTGTCAGAAATTGGTTCCTAAATGGTCCGTAAATTTTCAGTTTTGGTCCGTAAATCAGTAAACTGATTGCTATTTATGCTTATGCCACAAATTTACAAATAAACTATGTTAATAAATAAGCATACGAAAAATAAATAACAAACAGAATAGAAACGTTTTTAAAATAGAGTTTTAGTTTAGTGAAGAGGCAGAAGAAAAAAAATCCGTTTTATCCTTGTAAAGTTTGATGATAATAGAAAAATCATTTACGGGTCGACGATTTACGGTTCTCTGTATAGCGCGACTAGGTTTTAATAATCTGCTTAAAATGGGCGCTTTCATTGTTTACTATCCCATATCTTCGTCAAGAAGCAATGAAATAGCAGCTTTTCAACCCTCCTCCCCTCTTTCTCTCTCTCTCTCTCTCTCTCTCTACACCTGGGGCAATCACGTATTCATGATACAATGAGTAAGAAATTCTGACCTAGAAAATTGACCAGTCATATATATGTAATTCGTTTTGTGAATATGATGAGATTCAAGATAAAACGGCACAATTAGTTTTTCTTTTAATGTATTTTTCATCTGGAATTTCTAATCAGAATTCTAATACAAGTTAATGATTTGGGCATTCTCCATAGGTTGGTAATCAAAAAGAGATTGGTATTTTAATTTTTACATTAATAAGAATAAGCAGTGAAGTGGTTGGATAAGATTTAAAAAATTTTATTCAATAGGGAAAATTTGTCTGTTTCGTTAAACTAAAGTTGTAGATGAGGAAACATTGTTCGTTAATGTGATTTCACTATAGTTAATATGGGTATTTTTTATATTATAAAATTTATTCTTTTCTTATTTTTCAGAAACTCAAGGGAAGTTTTGTGGTCATTGGGTGACTTCAATTTCTGCAGAAGGCCTGTTTGGTCAGTAATTAAAGGAACTCTTGCAGCTCCAGAAGAAGAGATGTCTGCTCACAGGAATCTTATTTGCTGTCATCGTATCCTTATTACTGCTATGCTATAATAGTCAGGTAATAGATTATTTGATTCAAATTAAATTTCTCCAGGGTAGAACATTATTGGAATACTTAATATTATTGTATTGTTTATTTTTTAATTAATTGTCCCTTTATTTTTCAGTTATTTCCCGCATTATTCTAAAGGATTCTCAAGAGATTACTACTACTCTATTATACTACTCTGCTCAACTATAAGGGTTACTCTAAAGGATAAGGAGGATGTAGGAGAAGAAAAGTGGTCCCTCTACCTCAACGTGAGAACGAGTCGTTCAATGACCGCATCAAGGAGTCAGCTAATTGTTGAGTGTTTATTTCATTTTTATTATTAATCCTTCCCTGTTTTACTCAACTTTTGACAATTTAATTCTTATTAAATTAAATGAGTATAGTAAATTAAATTATAATTTGAAAATTAACTTTTTAATGCAATTTTTAATTTAATTAATGTTTATCTTATGAGTTTGCAATCATTTTTCTTGTTTAGAAGTTAAGTGAAATTCTTTGTTCAATTGAAACAATGAATTTTTTTAAACAGGGAAGGAATTCTAACAACATAGTGACACAATTGATAAATAATACTGATGAATAATACTGATAAATAATAATATTGATGAATAATACTGATGAATAACAATATTGATGAATAATAATTATTAAGGGCTCGAACTAGGTCCGTGAATCCCATAAAAGTCCGTAATTTGATTCAAAAAGGATGAAAAGTTCGTAAAACTTTATTATTGTACGATATAATTTGGATAATTTTACAGAAATTACAAATGATTGCAGAAATTCAATTATTTTCAAAAGTAATAAAATTCTTCGCAGAAATTCAATTATGTTCAAAAAATTTTAAAAATTCTTATCAAAACTTCAATTATCTTTAGAAATAATTAAATTCTTCTCCGAAATTCAATTATTTTCAAAAATTTTCCGTAATTCAATGATTTTCATAAAATTTTCCAAAAGAATTAAATTATTAAAAAAAAATTTAATAAAATTCTAAACAAATTTTAAATTCTATTAAAAAAATAATAAGAATTTCACATAAATATCATTATTTACAAATTTTTTTATAAATTTCTTCGCAATCATTCAATTATTTTCAAAAATAATAAAAAATTTTACAAGAATTCAATTATTTTCGTAAATTATAAAATTCTTTTTAGGAATTCAATTATTTTCCTAAATAATAAAACTCATTGCAGAATTTCAATTATTTTTAATACAATATTTTAATTGAATTCCTCGAAAAAATTCTTAAAAATTGTATTAAAATTCGTTAATAAAATTCATTTATTTGAAAATTTATAGATAAAATTCTTTATGAGAATTCAATTTTAAGAAACATGCAATTTTAAAAAAAAATTGTTTAATTAAATTATCGAAGAATTTTCGAATAAAAATTGATTTAAAAATGGATTACAGTTAAAAATTTAGAAAATAATTGCATTTCCAAAGCATTAGAGCGTAAATTTTTAGGAATAATTGAATTTTCAAAAGGTTTTAGAATAAAATCTTTGAAAATTTGAATTTTTCATATTTTTAACTACCTACCTAACAATTCTGTGGAATTAATTTTTTTGAGAAAATTTTTGTAAATTTTTTTAAATTCAATTGTAAATGAATTTGAAAATTCTTAAAGAACTTTTTCAAAAATTATGAAAAATAATGGATTTATAGAAGATGTTTAGTTAAAAACACGAAAAAAAATTTAATTTTGTAAAAGTTAAGAATTATTGCAAAAATTCAATTGTTTTCAAGAGTAATAATATTCTTCGAAAAAATTAAATACTGTTCAAAATCAAAAGTAATAAAATTCTTCTTAGGGATTCAATTATTTTCACAAATAATAAAACTCATTGCAGAATTTATATTCTTTTTAGTACAATTTTAATCGAATTTCTCGAAAAATGTAATTATTCTTAACAATTTTATTAAAATTCGTTGATAGAATTCAATTATTTGAAAATTTATTGATTACGATTCTTTATGGGAATCGAAATCATCATGTTTTATAATTATGAAAAATTTTATTTATAGTTTTAAGTGAAATATTCTTTTATTTGACTCGGACTGGTTAAAGTTTTATCATTAATTGGTCCGTAATTTTTCATTTTTGGTCCGTAAAGTCCGTATTTTAAATAATATTACTGGTTCGAGCCCTGATTATATTATTTTGTAGTATATTTTCTATTACTGCGTGAATAATATTTTTATTAATGTTTCTTCTATTATTTATGTTTGGTATTTTATTTACATTGTTTATTTCGTTTAATTTTGTATATTTTGGTATTTTTCGTAACTTCTTTAATTTTAATTAGTGAAAAAATCTTTAAAGCACCTATGAATTATTCTAATTCGAAAATATTGAGATTCAATTTCATTCAATTCATTAATTTTTCATTAAATTGTTTAATTTAATATTATTGAAATTGTTTAATTCTTTTATTCATTTATATTTAATTTCTCGTTCGATTGTTTAATTTGTTTATTCAATTATTTAATTCTTTATTTAATTGCTTTTCAATTGTAAAATTTTTTATTTAATTATTAGGGTTAAAATATCAGGTGTTTTATTTTCAGGATTGAGTGATTTTGAGCTCAGGTGTCGGATGCGTCCCGGGACGTATGGGTGAGCCTAACGTGCCCCTTTATCCCTAGTGTAGGTTTTTGCACCTGGGCGGTATGTGAGTGGAACGTGGAGTGTTTGTGAAATTAAAGAGTATTTATTAGGTTTGAAGTAAATATAGCTTAATTATACTCCTATAGGAGTAGCTTTTTTTGTACGAATGAGGTAAATATTTTGTTTTCGTTTAAAACACGACTGTAGGTAGGGAAATCGGTAATTTTTTTAATTTTGTGTGTACGTATCTTATGGGAAACACTGGAGTTCTGGTGCTACCATCAGTGTCGGCGTCAGCCATTTCGGTGCCTAGTGTGAAAATTTCATTAGGTCCCCCACTTTTGCGAATTAGAAAAATATTTTCGCACAGGCATCGTCGCGGCGCCCCCTAACGTGGGGCGCATTACTCCAAAGCCGGCACTGAGTGGAAAATGTATTTTATTTAAAATTTTTGTCTATTTTTATATATGTCACTATGTTGTTTCAAATTTTACATTGATTTTTAAATTTTTGAATATTTTGAATTTTGCTTTGTTGTAATTGTTGACTATTATTTTATTGTAGTTGAAAATTATCTCTAGATATCGTGAGAGATTTGTTTTTCACGAATCTAAAAATTTGTATTACATTTTTTTATTATTAGAGGAAATACTTATAATTTTGCGCATAATTATTTGTTGGGAAATAATTTTTCATGATTTTTTTACTGCAGTTAAGATAAAAATAGTTCAAATTAAAATAATTAAAAATTATTAGAACTAATAGAATTTTGTTAAAATTTTTTACTTTTTTTATTACATTTTTAAGAGACTGGCAAGTTCTATAGTTACAATGTTTTTAAAGAAAAATATTAATAAACAAAAACAGTAGAAAATTTAAAACGAATAATTTCTAAATTCGGACTGGTTATATTTTTTTCGTATTTTCAAATACTGTCATTGGTTCGAACCCTGATAATTTTTTTAAAAATGTTCCTTTTATATTCATAATTTATAACGTTGGTGACGTTTACAATGATTTAGAAGAAAACATAATTTTCTATTCAAACTTCTGTCATAATAAAACTTTTACATTGTTTCTTGAACAAAAAGTTTAAAAAGAAAATTTTGTAAACGTAAAATATTGTTTTCTGAGTGAAAAACAGTTTTTTTTCTTCAAATCGTTGATGACAAACGTTGTGAACTTCTCCCACGTCATTTTTAAATGTTATCAAATAAAATTTAAGTAATGTATTTTTTTTAAAATATTTTTTGTTTGAATCAAGACAGAAAATAAAGGAACTATATATACTCTACAGATTTTTATCTTAGAACTTCAAATGCAACTTATATCGCCCGTTTACGAAAAATGCTCACGTGTTTTTATTGAACATCAAACCTATTGACATTAACTGCAACGGTAGCAAATTTTTCTCCGCCTCCATAACAATGCGCCCTTTTCCACCGCGCGCAACAGTGAAAAGAGGATATAAATTTACCCGCTCGTAAAATTATAAACATCGATGGATGTCGCAATTAAGTTCCTGTATAGAAATATCGATGCATCGTACCTAATATTTTGAGCTTCATGATAGGATAACATTGCACATACATGTATAGATATATCTACTATGTACTATATGTAGGAGTTGGTTATTGTCTCCTCACACATTCTCAGTATGTTTGGTCGTTGCGTAAATCACGAAGGCACCGAAATTTACGCGAGCAATTTCGACGTAAAACCACGAAGGAGCGTTCATTCTTTCCGAGAACAAGCTCACCTGTCATCGAAGGAACAATGGTGGTCGCGCGCAAAGGAGATAATATTATAGCTCTTCCTCTTTCTCTCTCTTTCAAAGATGTACGTTTTTATCGGGATAGGATATCTTCTATATGTGTACATACCTATATATCTTATTTCTAGTGTCAGTATTATTCTTTCTCTTCTTTGAACTCTACGCCCACTTGTTAATATAACACTAATCTCCAAGTCGGAGAGGGAATATTATAAAATATACTAGATCTGATAGGAGCAATATTAAATATACCTACCATTTTTGTCGGCAATCAAGTTGAGCCGGAATATGCTTGTAATTACACCTATTTGTGGTCATCAGAGTCACCCATTTTTAATTTCTTCTGTTGACGATCTTCTGGTGAAAAAAAATCTGAGCCTTTTTTTATGAGTCGATCTCATATGCTATAATTTCTATTAAGTATTCATTTCTATGCAGACTACTCGAGATTTCTTATATATACATGTAAATTGTTCACGTTTCCTTAATTTATGTACCAAAATTCTCTAGTTAATATTTTATTTTTTTGAAAAGATTTTCCATAGAGGAGTTTTATTAATTTAGGTACTCTCAGAATTTCTGGGAATTTGGAAATGTAGATTTGTATAAAGATAGGTGCGAGAATTCTTTAATTTATTTTAGTTTTAGTCCAATTTGGAGAGAAATTAAAAGGTAGTTAGCTCTTAATTTTTGGGCGATACAGGAAAAAAAATTTATTTTCAAAAGTAATATAATTCTCCAGAGAAATTCAATTATTTAAAAAAATTTTAATAAAATTATTGGGAAAATTTTAATTATTTCCATAAATAATTAAAATTTCACAGTAATTCAATTATATTTACAATTTTTTTTTATAAATTTGCTCTCAATAATTCAACTATTTTCATAAATAATAAAACTCATCGCAGAATTTCAATTATTTTTAATATAATTTTAATTTCAATTCTGTTGCAATTAGTTGAATTTTTTAATATTATTTCCAAAATTTTAATGCAATTCTTAGAAAGAAAGCAATTATCTAGATAAATATCAAAATTCTTCCCAGAATTTAAAAATAAAATTCTTTGCAAAATTCAATTATTTTCATAAATAAAATATTAATCACGGGAATAAAATTTTATTTTTAAGAGTTTGAAAATTCTTTTTAAAAAATACTATTAGTTTCAAAAATTAAAAAAAATTCTCGTCATGATTACAATTAGCTTTATAAATAGCAAAAATCTTCACTGAAATTCAATTATTTTCAAAAAATTTCCTTAATTCAATGATTTTGAATATCTATTATTTTCACAAAATTTTCCAATAGATTCTAATTATTTAAAAAAAAATTTAATAAAATTCTACGCAAACTTTTAATTATTTTCAAAAAATAATAAAAATTTCACAGAAATTCCATTATTTACAAATTTTTATTATAAATTTCTTCGCAAGCATTCAATTATTTTAATAAATAATAAAACTCATCACAGAATTTCAATTATTTTTAATACAATTTTAATTTCAATTCTGTTCTAGATCTAGATAAATATCAAAATTCTTTGCAAAATTCAATTATTTTCATGAATAACAATATTAATTACAAGAATAAAATTTTATTTTTAAGAGTTAGAAAATTCTTTTTAGAAATTCAATTATTTTCAAAAATTAAAAAAAAATTCTCGTCATGATTACAATCATCTTATAGCAAAAATCTTCGCTGAAATTCAATTATTTAAAAAATTTTTAATTAAATTCCACGCAAACAAATTTTTTTTTATAAATAATAAAAATTTCCCAGGATTTTAATTTTTTATAAATTTTCTGGCATTAATTCAATTATTTTTATAAATAATAAAACTGTTCTCAGAAATTTAATTATTTTCATAACTCATTGCAGGATTTTAATTATTCTTGATAAAATTTTAATCGAATTCCTTGAAAAATGTAATTGTTCTTAAAATTTGTATAATTCGTCAAAAGAATTAAATTATTTAAAAATTTGTAGAAAAAAAATTCTTTATGAGAATTCAATTTTAACAAAAATTCAATTATTCAATAAATTATTTATTTTCGAATCTAAATAATTGAATTTTCGTAGAATTTTCTAATAGAAATTGATTTAAAAATGAATTTCCGAATAATCGATTTATTATTTATTAAAATAATTGAATTCTTGCTATGAATTATATTACATTTTTTTTTAAATAATTCAATTTTTGCGAAGGATTTTATTAGAATTTTTAAAAATAATTAAATTTTTTTTGAAAAATTTTAAAAATATTAATGATTAAATATTTATTTAAAGAGAAGTTATTATAGAATTATTATTTTGGAACTTTTTGTAGAATCAACACCAATATTCTATGAAAAAAATAATTTAGATATTACATAAAATTTTTTGTGAGGGATTGAATTAAAAGTCTTAGTTTTACTATTTTTGAATCATTTTTTGTGAAAAAAATTGTAGGCTAAAAAATACAATTGTTATTCAATTTATTTATTTAAAAAAGGACATTTGTTGATTTTTCTTATTACTTTCTATGCGGTATTATAGTCTTTTGAAATTTTTTATTTAATAAAATTATGATTTGAAATTCGTTAGCCTAATAAACAAATGAATTTTTAAACAAAAAAATTGAATAACAATAATACTTTTGAATTTGTAGCCTAAAAATAATTTTTTGTTTAAAGAAATTGTCTTAAAAATTCTGCTAATAGATAGTAATTTTTACTAATTTATTAGTAAAATGTACTAATTAAAAAGCAAAAAGTTAGTCACTAATTCAAACTAGTAAATATTAGTAATAAATTAGTAGAAATTATTATTTATTAGTAAAATTTACTAATTCTAAAACAATAAAAAGTCAGTGACTAATTCAAATTAGTATAAACATTGTTACTAACTTAAGAGAGTAATTGCAATTTCATTTAATTGCTTTTACTACTTCTGGTGTAAATTTTACTGTAATTAAAATAAATTGAAAATTGGCTATTAAATTAAAAATTTATTAAATTAAATTATTATAATTTGTAAATAATTTTGACTAAAATTTACAAAAAATGCCAAAAATTGCAAGTTTAGATTTTACTTTTTATAAAAATATTACTTGAATATTTTTTTCCACGAATCAATCACAAAATCATTGAAACATATTAAATGTTTTTTAAGAAATAGATATAGATGTTTCTTTTTATACTAAGTAGATGTATATATCTATTCTGGTGAATTTTTCTGTTTTCTTCGAATACACGAAAATGATGTTTGCTTTATATACATATATTATATATATTGTAATGCGAGAAACTTGTTGAAATAGAAATTATTTGTTGGCCGAATGTAGAGTATAAAAAGAAAGTCAGACATAACGATGAAATTGTCATGCTTGCAATCATTCCCTTCGAGATGGTAAAGTGCCTACTGTATATACAATGGGCAACTAACTAGGCGTGCAGTGGCTGATACATTTTGAGGAGGGTTCACCAGGTATGACATGCATGCGGTTTATATATTCTCTATGTCTTCTGTCAAGGAATATACAAGTGTCAAAAGCCCCCAAAGCGTTTCTTGTCATGACAGACATATTTCTACTCTGGAAAAAAAGAATCCCTCAAAAAATCCGCGCAATTAAATACCCAAGTGGAATAATATGTTTCCCTTGGGATCATATTATTACCTCGACTGACCTTCTGAACATCACACTTACACACACCGACAAATATATATATATTCTTTTTATACACACACCTTTCTTTTTTTAAACCCTTTTTCTAGATTTACTTTTTAACCTTTCTGACACTTTTTCCTGTCAACTTTATTTTCAATATTTCTTAAATTACCGCATTCGTTTATATGCTGCTTGTTTTGTAAATTCAGGGTCAAAAATTTAAATTATGTCATCAGGTATAAAAAGTGTATTTTTTTCTATAAATTGCACCAATTGTTTAAAATTGTCTTTTTGTATAACAAATGGGGTTAGTTTACTCTTTAGTAGTAACCCCCTCTCAAGCCCCCCTTGAGGGGGTTAGTCGAGATTTTTATGTATATATAGGGGTATAAAACCCAAATCTTTTCAAGTCTTGTGCAAACAAAATAAAAACTATTCGTTTTTGCGGTGGTATTAGAAGAAAAAGTATCACCCTCTGACACGTACCCTTGTTGACTGTATATATATGTACATAAAAATTTCGATATGTGCTTATATATATATACGCGTTTATAAACATATCCTCGCTGTAAATACACGCAGGAGAAAAAGTGAGTGTCATTGTCGCACGTGGCTGATCCATACCCGTTAATATTAAAACCGTGTAATATTGTGGGGAGGATGAAAATGAAATGCGGTAATGTATGTGACTTCTGCATATATATATCAACCGCCGAGGGTGATGCTAACTTTCGAAAGCGGGATTTTAATTAGATTATGAACGATCGGTATAGCCAACATGTTTATTTATATCTTCATTTATATGTGTTTGTATGTGAATTACAAACTCTCACTTGTGCGTATTAAAACGTACGTGTATATTCATTACGAGCAGAGATTTTCTAAGGATATCAAATTGAGGCAAAATTCAAATAAAAAATGTTGCTTGAAGCAACATTTTTTATTCGAATTTTGTCTCAATTTGATATTCGGAAGGAAAACTGTGAAGTTTTAATAGTTGTCAGTGGGAATCAATGATTTAGAAAAAGTAGATCCAATGTGTCAATATTAAAACTAAAAAGTTGATGATTTTTTATAAAGGTTTTTGGGGTCGCTGATTATAAATCCCATATCGGCTTTTGAATTTTGAAAATCTGATGCAAGATTCGTAATTAGCGATCCCAAAAACCCACAAATGATGAATTTAAGGCAAATCCAAACAATTTTTAATTTTTACCCGCCATATTGGATCCGACATTTTGAATTTTTGAAATCTGATGACAGATTCATAATCAGCGACCCCAGAAACCCTCGAGGAACAAGTCGAGGTTACCCAGATCAGGGAATAAGTTTTAAAAAAATTTCAATAATTCAAATTCTTCTAAAATTAGTTACATTTTTTAATACATATTTAATTAACTATTAAAAATTATGGATTTACAGAAGAATTTTAGTTAAAATCACTAAAATTGAATTTTGAAGAAGTTACAAATATAATTGCAGAAATTCAATTATTTTCAAAAGTACCTAATCAAATTTTTCGCAAAAATTCAATTATGTTGAAAAATTATTAAAAACTCTCGTCAAAATTTCAAATATCTTTATAAATAATAAAAGTCTTCTCTAAAATTCAATTATTTTCAAAAATTTTAATGAAATTCTCGGGAAAATTTTAGTTATTTTCAAAAATTTTCCTCAATTTAATGATTTTAAATATATCTACTATTATAATAAAATTTTCCAAAAGAATTCAGTTATTTCAAAAAAATATTAATAAAATTCAACGCAAATATTTAATTAATTTCATAAATAATAAAAATTTTACAGAAATTCAATTATTTACAAATATTTTTAATAAATTTCTTCGCAATAGTTCAATTATTTTCATAAATAACACAGGCACACAAAAAAAAAAAGTTTCGTGGCCGAGACACTACAGTAGTATACTCCCATGTATTTTTGGCCGCTGAATCCGAATCTGAAGTCCGAATGCTCAAATTGGTTCTTTTTTTTGAGTTATACTCAAAAAACGATTCAAAACACGAATTTGAACCAAAAAAATTAAAAAATTTTTTTTGTGACATGACAATAGCATATTTTCATGTATTTTTTCCCGCTGAATCCGGATTCGAAGTCAGAATGGACAGATGTGCTCAAAATTTTGAGCTAAACTCAAAAAACGACTCAAAAAACCGAATTAAAATGACGAAAATGAAAAATTCTTTCTGTGACACTGCAAAAGTATATTCCTATGTATTTTTTCATGCTGAATCCGAATTCGAAGTCAAAATTGACAGATTTGCTCAAAATTTTGAGATAAACTCAAAAAACCACTCAAAAAAAGACTCAAAAAACCGAATTAAGATGAAAAAAATTTTTTATGACACTACACTACTATATTCCCATGTACTTTTTCCCGCTGAATCCGAATTCGCAGTCAGAATTGACAGATTTGCTCAAAATTTTGAGATAAGCTCAAAGAACTGATAAAAAAAGCGATTTAAAATAAAGAAATGGAAATTTTTTGCTATGACACTACATTACAGTATTTCCATATCGGATCTCGCATTTAAAGTCAGAATTGACAGATTTATGACTGATTTGCTCAAAATTTTGAGATATACTCAAAAAACTGATAAAAATGTAATTTAATATGAATAAAGGAAATTTTTTGCTATGACACTACACTAGTGTATTCCCATGTATTTTTTCACTGTGATTCCAAAGTCAGAATTTTCAAAGTGGCTCAAAATTTTGGATTTCATTAAAAGTGCTCAAAAACATGCATGCTTGTACCTGTAACCAGGGTTTGAGTTCTAAAAAATTTTATGTCATTCTGATAATTCTAACTTTGAATTTGTATTCAGCGTATATAAAATTCATGAGAATACACTACCGAATACTAAAAAAATGAACTCTTTTGCATTAAATTAAATTTTGAGCATTTTTGGATTTAACTTAAAATTTTGAGCCAATTTAATAATTTTAACTTTGAATTTAGAAGCAGATGTAAAAACATGAGATTATACTAATGTAGTGTACTAGCAAGAAAAGTAGAGTTTCTTGACTTTAATTTTTGTAACTTAACAGATTTTCTTGTGTGTCTCAAAATTTTGAGCCATTAGAATAATTCTGACTTCAAATGCAAGATCCGAGTGTAAAAATATATGGAAATACTGTAATGTAGTGTCATAGCAAAAAATTGCCATTTCTTCATTTTAAATCGCTTTTTTTATCAGTTCTTTGAGCTTATCTCAAAATTTTGAGCAAATCTGTCAATTCTGACCTCGAATTTGGATTCAGCGGGAAAAAGTACATGGGAATATAGTAGTGTAGTGTCATAAAAAATTTTTTTCATCTTAATTCGGTTTTTTGAGTCTTTTTTTGAGTGGTTTTTTGAGTTTAGCTTAAAATTTTGAGCACATCTGTTTATTCTGACTTCGAATCCGGATTCAGCGGGAAAAAATACTTGGAAATATGTTATTGTCATGTCACAAAAAAAATTTTTAATTTTTTTGGTTCAAATTCGTGTTTTGAGTCGTTTTTTGAGTATAACTCAAAAAAAAGAACCAATTTGAGCATTCGGACTTCAGATTCGGATTCAGCGGCCAAAAATACATGGGAATATACTACTGTAGTGTCTCGGCCACGACACTTTTTTTTGTGTGCCTGTGTAATGAAATGTTTATATAGGGATTCAATTATTTTTGTAAATAATAAAATTCTTAGTGATTCAATTATTTTCACAAATAATAAAACACATTGAAGAATTTGAATTATTTTCAATACCTACAATTTCAATCAAAATTCTCGAAAAATGTAATTTTTCTTAAAAATTTTGTTAAAATTCGTCAAAAGAATTCAATTATTTTAAAATTTGTTGTTAAAATTTTTTATAAGAATTCAGTTTTAACAAAAATCTAATTATTGAATTTTCGTAGAATTTTCTAATAAAAATTGATTTAAAAATGAATTTCCGAATAATTGATTTATTATTTAATAAAATTTGCAACGAATTTTATTACTTTTTTTAAAAAAAATAATTGAATTTTCGTGAAGGATTTTATTAGGATTTTTTAAAATAATTAAATTTTTTTATTTTTCCACTTTTATTTATTTATTTTTTTTTTTTTTTGAAAAATTTTATGATAATCTAAATTAATATAAAACATGAAGAAATCGATTATTCCGAGTCTTGGACTCGGAGTGATCGATTGTCTTTATGCTTTATAACAATTTTTTTTTAAGTTGTTTAATTTGAAAAAGGTTTGAACTTAAAATTTTTAAAAATCTTTATTTCTGTGGAAAAATATTAATGATTAAATATTTATTTAAAGAATAAGTTATTGATTTTTTTCCGATTTTGCACGTCAGTTTCGTTGAACCATTAGAGTCATTTTGTATGAATGTATATTTAATATTTCTTTTTGTTCAACATTATTTATTTAACGTTATTGATGTTTTCGAAAAAATATTTTTGAGTATCTAATAATTTTTAGAGTGAATCAGAGAATATTCTTTAGAATCAGGGAAAATGGCAAAATTTTGTCTGGAAATCAGAGAAAAGTCAGGGAAAAATTAAATAAAAATTAAATTAAAAATTAAATATTTCAGGCTTCGGATTTTAAAAGGGCACTTGATGCATTAATTTTACATGGTAAAAGTGCCCTTTTAAGATCCTGAGCCTCATTTGTGGCCATGTTGGATCCGCCATTTTGAATTTTGGAAATCTGATGACAGATTCGTAATAAGCGACCCTAAATCCCCCGAGTAACGAGTTTCAAGCCATTTTAATGTGCAGAAACATGAATATCGACTTGTTGACTTTAAGAACGTTTTTGTAGAAAAAAAACTTAATTTTGGGCGTAAGGTTCCTTTTAACTTACCAGGTCAAATATATGGTTTTTGAATAATGAGATAATTTGTTACAATTTGGGTAATACTAGGGTATATAGTTCATTTGTACATATATGTGATACAATTGGAGATTTGAAAGTAATTTTTTTCAATTCTGCTCCAAATTTTTATAAAGTAGTACCATTAGTGAAATGTCCAATAATGTCTATCCCGATTTTCTTGGTATTGTTTCCGTGAGAGGAGAACACGCATATGTGAATGATATCTTGGCGAATCCTTTGATTGAATTTCCTAATTTTTATGTAGTTTAAAATAATAGTAATTCAATTGACTCAAATGCGAAGTTTTTCTAAAAAAAACTTAAAAATCTTATTGTTTACATTCTTAATTCTTTTAACTATATATATATTTTTTGGTAGTCAATTCAACTTTTTAAAATTTAATTGAGGTTGAAATTTTTTTCAAAAACTTAGTAAATATTTTTACACGAAAAATCGAAAAAAGTAACTTTTACTATCAGTAATTGAACTGTTAGGACTTAGGAACTTTTGCGCACTTTTGGCTATTTTTACTATTTTGGGAGTAAAGTTGATGCTTTCCATGAAATTTTTCGACGTGGGATAGTTAGCTATAAAATTAGTAGTTTTCTATTAAAATTTAGTGAAATAAAAAAATGTACTAAAAATTAGTAAGAGCCTGAGAGTTTAATTTTTAAATGAATCTATAAAATGAATCTAAAACAGATTTCGTTATTTATGCTCTATTTCAAAAGTTCTTCCAAAAAACGCAACAGATTGAAATCGTATTGTTATGTTCCTTTAAATACAAAATTAATTTAGAGAATTAATATTAATAAACTGGTTTTGTTTTCGATTATTTCTTTTTTATATTAGAGTTGAAGGGTAATGAGATTTTTGGAGATAAATTTATCAAAGAGTGAGGAAGAAGGTGTAGGAGATCAACGGGGATCAGATGTAAATCAGATTCATTAAGCATAGTCAAAGAGGTGGAGGTCCGATCACGACCCCTCGTTGTAAACAGAAGCGGGGGTGTGCCCATCCGCAGAAGGGAACAATGTTAGAAGGGGATGTTTATTACAATATGAATTTATGTTTCGTGTATTTATCAATAAGGTTATTATTTTTCAATAAGATTATTGTTTATCAATGAGATAATAATTTGTCAATGAGGTAATAATTTGTCAATAAAATAATTATTTATCAATAAGATACAGAGAGAATTATTTCAACTTCACTAAGTGCCTTGTTGTTTTGCAGCAATTTATTTTTTGAATTTTAACGCAATGAAAACAAATTATTTTTTCAGTTTTTTTCCTTAACTATTTTCATAATTATGAAACTTATAAAGTTATAAACATTTATTTGGTTAAGAATTGATTTTTTTAGTATACAAAATAATACTTGTTGATAAAGGACAAATTTAAAGAAGTAATAAAAATATCTTCTATTCATTCATTTGGAGATTAGAAATGTTGCCTAAATAGATGAAATTATTGATATATTTAACTTATATTATTCCGTCTGAAAGGGTTGAAGTGACGAATGTGGATCAATGATTTGAAATATGAGAGGGTTAAAGATTCTGAAATTCAGACATTTTTTGATTCCCGGATTCAAGTTTCCCCTTTTACTGGATTATTGGGATTACAGAATGATGAAGTGAATCACCTCTCCTCCATTCTTTACTATTAGCTAAATCAGTCTTTTCCCGACAATGATTTATTTTTGTTTAAAAAATTCTCTGGGTTTTATTCGTAATTTACAAAATCCAAAAATTAATGATAGGTTGAAAAGGAATACGGAAAAAAATGTAAAGTAACTTTTCTAGTAACTAACTATTTACTAAATAAAATCTATAAATATTTGTCTAAGAGTCTACTAAACTCAATTATGTTAAAAATTTTTTTAAAATTCTCATCAAAATTTCAATTATCTTTAAAAATAATTAAATTCTTCTCCGAAATTCAATTATTTTAAAAAATTTTCCTCAATTCAATGATTTTCAATATCTACTATTTTAATAAAATCTTCCAAAAGAATGCAATTATTTAAAAAAAATCTTAATAACATTCTAAGCAAACTTTTAATTATTTCCATAAATAATTAAAATTTCACAGTAATTCAATAATATATTTACAATTTTTTATAAATTTGTTCTGAATAATTCAATTATTTTCATAAATAATAAAACTCATCGCAGAATTTCAGTTATTTTTAATTCAATTTTAATTCCAATTCTGTTGAAATTATTTGAATTTTTTAATATTGTATTTATTATTATTTCCAAAATTTTAGCGCAATTCTTAGAAAGAAAGCAATTATCTAGATAAATATAAAAATTCTTCCCAGAATTTAAAAACAAAATTCTTTGCAAAATTCAATTATTTTCATAAATAACAATATTAATAACGAGAATAAAATTTTATTTTTATGAGTTAGAAAATTCTTTTGAGAAATTCAATTATTTTCAGAAATTAAAATAAATTCAGGTCATAATTACAATTATCTTTATAAATAGCAAAAATCTTCGCTGAAATTCAATTATTTAAAAAAGTTTTAATAAAATTCTACGTAAACAAATTTTTTTTTATAAGTAATAAAAATTTCTCAGGATTTTAATTTTATATAAAATTTTTCTCAGTAATTCAATTATTTTTATAAATAATAAAATTGTTCTCAGTAATTTAATTACTTTCATAAGTAATAAAATTCTTTGATGGATTTTAATTATTTTTGGTACAATTGTAATCGACTTTCTTGAAAAATGTAATTATTCTTAAAAATTTTATTAAAATCCGTCAAAAGAATTCAATTATTTAAAAATTTGCTGATAAAATTCTTTATGAGAATTCAATTTTAACAAAAATTCAATTATTCAATAAATTATTATTTTTGTATTTAAATAATTGAATAATTTAGTAGTAGAATTTTCTCATAAACATTGATTTAAAAATGGATTTCAGTTAAAATTTTAGATTACAATTGAATTTTAAAAGCATTAGAGCGTCAACTTTTAGAAATAATTGAACTTTAAAAACATTTCAGATTAAAATGTTTGAAAATACAAATTTTTCATATTTTTAACTACCTAACAATTCTGTGGGATTAATTTTTTTGAAAAAGTTTAATTAAATTTTTTAATATTATTTGAAGTTTTTATTTTCTAATATATATTTAATTAAAGAATTTACGAATTGAAATTTTGTAAAATTGAATTGTAAACAAATGAATTTGAAAATTCTTAAAAAAAACTTTTTCAAAAATTATTAAAAATAATGGATTTATAGAAGATGTTTTGTTAAAAAAACGAAAAGAAAATTCAATTCTGTAAAAGTTACAAATTATTGCAAAAATTCAATTATTTTCAGGAGTAATAATATTCTTCGCAAAAATTAAATATTGTTCAAAAGTAATAAAATTCTTGTTAGTGATTCAATTATTTCACAAATAATAAAACTCATTGCAGAATTTCAATTATCTTTAATATAATTTTAGTCGAATTTCTCGAAAAATGTAACTGTTCTTAAAATTTTTATTAAAATTTGTTGATAGAATTCAATTATTTGAAAATTTGTTTCTTTATGGGAATTGAATTTTAAGAAATATTCAATTATTTTAATAAATTATTTATTTTTGTATTTAAATAATTAAATTCTAGTAGAATTTTCTAATAAAAATTGATTTAAAAATGAATTTCAGTTAAAATTTTAGATAATAATTCAATATTAAAAGCAATATAGCGTGAATTTTGAAACTAATTTTTTTTAAAAATTTTTAATGAATTTTTTTAATATTATTATAAGTTTTTATTTTCTAATATTTATTTAATTAAAAATTTTACGAATAATTGAAATTTCGTAAAATTGACTATTGTAAAGAAATGGATTTGAAAATTGTCAAAGAACTTTTTCGAAAATTATTAAAAATAATAGATTTAAAGAAGAATTTTAGTGAAAAATTCTTGTAAATAATAATTAAATTATAAATGATTTTATCACTCGGTATCATCTTTAATTATTATAAAACATGAAGAAACCGATCACTCCGAGTCGAAGACTCGGAGTTATCGATATCTTCATGTTTTATAATTATGAAAAATTTAATTTATTGTTTCAAGTAAAATGTTTTTTTATTTGACTCCGACTGGTTATATTTTTGTCAGTAATTGGTCCACAAATGGTCTGTAATTTTTTAATTTTGGTCCGCTAAGTCCGTATTTTTAAATACGGACAAATTATTTATTTGTTTCAAATATATAAATTTTGTTCGACAAAAATTAAATTTTTATTTGAAACAACTAAAAAGTTTATAGTATAAGCTGTGGGTCAGATATATTTTTCTCTGGGTATATATATATTTATATTTGTCAAGCAAATACCATGTAATTGATTCAAATAAAATTGATTTGGTTTAAGTAATCGATTACTTGTCTATTATCAAATAAATATTTACATAAATCAAATAATTTTTTTTGAATCAATTAAATGGTATTTGCTTCGAAAACTATTGTTTCAAATATAAAATTTATTTGATTTAAATGAAAATTGTTTCATTCAAGTAAATCTTCATTTAAATAGTAGACAAGTATTATTTGAATAAAATAAATTTTTTTTCAGTGCAGTATTCTAAAATAGAAAAATGCTATATTTATCTATGATATGAATAGACAAGAAGAGTAAGCGAAGGTTTACAAGTGTTGAATGAAGGTTTTAGTAAATTATGTAATATAATGTTACTTATTCGAAGAAGGTGAATTAAGCAGAATATAAAGGCAGAAAGATATTACTTGAGCCAGAAGCATAATGCTTGCACCCCAACATAACGTCGAGACAGCCAAAGCTAATCTGACTTTGATTAAACTTTTAGCGACACCTAAAAGGGGTGGTAACCAATAGGTCGCGTATAACCTAGGCGACGTGTAAGCCGATTTTTATTACCCTCTCGCGCATAAATTAACCATCAACTCGATGTAAAGGTTGCCGTATGCCTCACATCTTATCGACGCCTTCGGATTAACGTAATAACAATTCTAAACGATCAGTGTCACAAAGTCAACATATAATTTACTATTTTCACACCCTATAAATTTAAAAAAAGGCTTTTCTACTTCTAATTAACTAGACAAACTATGCTTATTTGCTTACCATAATTTCATCATTTGTTTCCTTTCATTATTTATTCTAGAAAATTAAAGTCCATTTATTCCTTAATAATATATACGCAAAGTAAGGCTTGTTTATTGAGAATGCAAATTCATGATTTTGTAATGGGATTTTTTTCTTAATTATATCAATTTCAAGTCAATAAATTTTAATTAGTTAATTAATTGATTAATTAGTTGAGATCTAATTAAAATTATCTGTTAAATCATTTTTAAAACGAATAAAAAAAAGAAAGTTCAAATTTGCATTATAAACGAATAAATGGACATGAATTTTAGAATAAATGAATAATCAAACGAATATTTAGAGAAAAATATATACTCTTGAATCTAATTATGTTTAGTTCAAGTTTATATTTTATCTCTACTATACATTCAAACAAATTTATTATCTGGAAAAAATGTATTTAAATTAAATAAATTGCATTTGAATCAATAATTTCAGTATTTGAGAAAAATTTAATTTTATTGATTCAAATAAAAATTATTTGATTCAAGTATATATTTATTTGATAATATGAAAGTGTTAAATAATTTTTCTTTAATTTAAATTTGAAAATCGTTTAAAATTACAAATTAAACATCCGAACAAACAATATAATAACGAATTGAAATTATTTAAACGTTGTTCGTAAATAATGTTAGATAAATGAATAAATAATAATTGAATATAAAGGGGAAGTGAGTTTCAGTAATGTGAATCTCTTATTAAAAGGAGGACTTTCAGCAAGTTTAGTTCTTTACCAGGAGTGACACATTATGCGCCATCTGGATGAGTTCTTTCGCACTTTTATCAAGTTTTTTTTAAACATTCAATTTTTTTAAACTTTTTTTTGCAAAAAATGGGTAATTCAAATTTATTTGATTAACATTTTTAATTATGTACAGAACATACATAGCATTTTACTATAAATAAAAAAAATTAATTATTTAAAATAAAATTAAAGACTAAAGAAAAATTTGAAGCTTGTATAATTAAAGAAACAAAAAGTAATTGTGAAATAAAATTAGCAGAAATTTCTTCTTAATTATGAAATTACAAATTATGATATCAAAAGAGCAGTCCTTTCTTTTAGATACACCAGCGTAGTAGTAAGATGGCGCCAGTAACCAAGGTCCTTTTCGTCCTGTTATTACACTCAGAAATCAATAAAATTATAGAAATTTACTCTTAGGGTAATCTAAAAGTAAAAGTATTTTTTATTTTATACACCTATTTAAACTAAATATATATATATAAACTATATATATAAAACTATATATATATATATATACTCTATATATATATATATGGGTAAGACTCCACCAGAAAAAAAGCGATTTGCAAGTGGTCTTCCGATTTCTTTGAAAGCTTGGGAAATAGAAGTCTTATATAAGTTAAATTTAACCCTAAAAGGATTTTGAAAAATTTTCAAAATGGCGGCCGCTACGCCATATTGAAAATGAGTGTTGCGCTTTTTTCAAAAATTAATAACTCTGAAACTTTTTGATCGATTTTAATAAAATTTACAGGCGGTATAGTTAAAAATACGTAGTTTAATTTTATATTATGACCAAAAAAAAATTTCCAAAATTTGTCAAAAAAAAGTCAAAAAAATTTTTTGAATTAGTTTTTAGTTCAGTTGGCCTAATTTTTGAATTTTCTAATAAGTAGATATCGATTCCTTGTAATTTCACCTTTCATTTCATAAAAAAAAATTTATGGAGACTCTAATAGTTCTCGAGATATTGCGACTTTAGTGGGAGCGCGTACCGCGGAATTAAACTACGTAGCGAGGCGGAATATGAAGCGAGCGTACAAACGTGCACAATAGGGTATCCGTAACAATGCGACTTTCGAATTTTGTTTACGCCACCCCCCAGTTTCGTTCCAATAAAATAAAAAAAAAATTTCCTAAAATTTGAAGCCGATTGATTAATATTAACACGTGCCAGTGATCGATCGAAATTTTCAATTAAAAATACACAGGAAAACTGCACTTTTTAAAAAAAATTCATAAGTTTTTTAATTCTCATGCAAAAAATTCTCCAGGTCACATTTGCCTTCATTTTTAGCTGCACTATAAGATAGCACTTTGCCAAAAATTCAATTTTCAAAAAAATTTTAAATTGCGGATGTTTAAAGTGGGTCATAAAAATGCACCACAATATATCCAAGGTTTTAACACATAAATGTTGTTAAAAATTCAAAAAATTTCTCACTCGGGGCTATTTACGATCGTTTATCATGAATCTGATATCAGAAATTAATTTTTGAAAATTTTCGATCCAATATGGCGGGTTTAAAATTTTGATTTTCTACATTTTTGAAGTAAATATTCTAAAGCAACGTCAAGGGCGATTTTTGGATGCGCTATCTACGAATCTAATGTTAAAATTTTATTTTTTAAATTATCCGATCCAATATGTCGGATTCAAAATTATGATTTTCTACATTTTTGAAGTAAATAGTCTAAATATTAATTTATAGATTAATAGTTACAAAAAATAATTATTGGGATGTTTTAGAAACTCTTTTTTAGAAATTTAACTTTTTATACCTCTGCTCTTAAAATCGATTATTGAAGGAATATTTTTAAAAAAATTTGAATACACCTTGCCATATTAAAAATACGTAGTTTAATTTTATATTATGAACAAAAAAAAATTTCCAAAATTTGTCAAAAAAAAAGTCAGAAAAATTTTTTGAATTAGTTTTTAGTTCAGTTGGCCTAATTTTTGAATTTTCTAATAAGTAGATATCGATTCCTTGTAATTTCACCTTTCATTTCATAAAAAAAAATTTATGGAGACTCTAATAGTTCTCGAGATATTGCGACTTTAGTGGGAGCGCGTACCGCGAATTAAACTACGTAGCGAGGCAGAATATGAAGCGAGCGTACAAACGTGCACAATAGGGTATCCGTAACAATGCGACTTTCGAATTTTGTTTACGCCACCCCCCAGTTTCGTTCCAATAAAATAAAAAAAAATTTCCTCAAATTTGAAGCCCTTGACGTTGTTTTAGAATATTTACTTCAAAAATGTAGAAAATCAAAATTTTAAACCCGCCATATTGGATCGAAAATTTTCAAAAATTAATTTCTGATATCAGATTCATGATAAACGATCGTAAATAGCCCCGAGTGAGAAATTTTTTGAATTTTTAACAACATTTATGTGTTAAAACCTTGGATATATTGTGGTGCATTTTTATGACCTACTTTAAACATCCGCAATTTAAAATTTTTTTGAAAATTGAATTTTTGGCAAAGTGCTATCTTATAGTGCAGCTAAAAATGAAGGCAAATGTGACCTGGAGAATTTTTTGCATGAGAATTAAAAAACTTATGAATTTTTTTTAAAAAGTGCAGTTTTCCTGTGTATTTTTAATTAAAAATTTCGATCGATCACTGGCACGTGTTAATATTAATCAATCGGCTTCAAATTTTAGGAAATTTTTTTTTTATTTTATTGGAACGAAACTGGGGGGTGGCGTAAACAAAATTCGAAAGTCGCATTGTTACGGATACCCTATTGTGCACGTTTGTACGCTCGCTTCATATTCCGCCTCGCTACGTAGTTTAATTCCGCGGTACGCGCTCCCACTAAAGTCGCAATATCTCGAGAACAATTAGAGTCTCCATAAATTTTTTTTTATGAAATGAAAGGTGAAATTACAAGGAATCGATATCTACTTATTAGAAAATTCAAAAATTAGGCCAACTGAACTAAAAACTAATTCAAAAAATTTTTCTGACTTTTTTTTTGACAAATTTTGGAAATTTTTTTTTGGTCATAATATAAAATTAAACTACGTATTTTTAACTATACCGCCTGTAAATTTCATTAAAATCGATCAAAAAGTTTCAGAGTTATTAATTTTTGAAAAAAACGCAACACTCATTTTCAATATGGCGTAGCGGCCGCCATTTTGAAAATTTTTCAAAATCCTTTTAGGGTTAAATTTAACTCATATAAGACTTCTATTTCCCAAGCTTTCAAAGAAATCGGAAGACCACTTGCAAATCGCTTTTTTTCTGACGGAGTCTTACCCATATATATATATATATATATATATATATATATATATATATATATATATATATATATATATATATATATATATATATATATACTATATATACTATATATATATACTATATTCAAAATATCAATATATAGTCAAATCAAAATGCATTTTATACGTAATTTACTCTCTAAATTTGAATTAGAAAAAATGTTTACTAATTTAAATAAGTGGATGACTTTTTGCTTTTGAATTAGTAATTTTATTTATAAATTAGTATAAAAATTATAATTCGTTAGTAGAATTTACTAATTCAGAAATAAAAAGTCAGTCACTAATTCAATTTAGTAAACATTTTTACTAATTCAAATTTAGAGATTACTAAATTATTTATTTGTTTTAAATAGGTAAAAATTTTATTTAGCAAAATTATAATTTCTAATTGAGTTAAATATAATTTATTTAAAACAAGTAAATAATTTAGTAAGCTCTGAGTCAAATATATTTTTTCACTGAGTATACACCCAGACTTTTAGTAAAATATATCATTTTTCTGCGTGTAATTAACTTGTTGATAAATGTTATTATAAGTAAATGTTATTTATTTTAAAACATTATTTTATTGCTGCCGCTCAAAAAATATATTCGTACCAAAATAAATTTTTTTATTTTTTTTAAGTAAATAAACAATACAGTTGTAGATTCTAAGACATTGTACGATTATTTAACTTAAATGAATTATATTTAGTTTAACTAATTTTTTTTTCTAGTACACCCGAGGCTCGACCAAAAAAAATATGAAGCTAAATGCCATAAAAGAGAAGAAAAAATGTTAAATTTTAAGAAATTCGTTTTTTTGAATTTTTTGATAATTTTTTATATTTTTAGATTTTTTACCAAAGGATGGAGATTATTAAATAAGTAAGGTGTTTTTAAAGAGCACAAAAATAATGAAGCTAAATGCCATAAAAAAGAAGAAAAAATGTTGAATTTTAAGAAATTGGGTTTTTTGAATTTTTGATAATTTTCGGTAATTTTAGATTTTTTACCGAAGGATGGAGATTATTAAATAAGTAAGGTGTTTTTGAAGAGCCCAAAAATAATGAAGCTTAATGCCATAAAAGAGAAGAAAAAATGTTAAATTTTAAGAAACTTGGTTTTTTGAATTTTTGATAATTTTTGAAAATTTTACATTTTTTTACCAAAGGTTGGAGACTAATAAATAAGTAAAGTGTTTTTAAAGTGTTTTTTTTTTAAAGTTTAATTTATTTTTTTTTAATATTATTTCAAATTTTTATTTTCTAATATTTATTTAATTGAAGAATTTACGAATAATTGAAATTTCGTAAAATGGAATATTTTAAACAAATGGATTTGAAAATTGTCAAAGAACTTTTTCTAAAATTATTAAAAATAATAGATTTGAAGAAGAATTTTAGTGAAAAATTCTTGTAAATAATAATTGAATTATAATATTATATAAATGATATTATCAGTTGGTCATTTTTAATTTTTATAAAACATGAAGATATTGATTGCTCCGAGTCGAAGACTCGGAGTTATCGATATCTTCATGTTTTATAATTATGAAAAATTTAATTTAGAGTTTTATGTAAAATGTTCTTATATTTGATTCTGACTAATCATATTTTTGTCAGTAATTGGTCCATAATTTTTCATTTTTGGTCTGTAAAGTTTGTATTTTTGAATACTTTCACTGGTTCGATCCCTGTACACCTAAAAAAAATATATGGGCAATTCCACGGGAAATTTTTCTACGACATTTTAGAATCGGTTAAACATATTTTTTTATCGTTCTTGATAGAAAAATATTAAATACGTATTTTTTTATTTTTCCATATTTGCCAAAATTTTCGAGTTATGAATTTTCGAAATTTTGGATTTTTAAAAGTAGACCTATTTTCAATAGCTTATAACTTTGAAAGTATTGAGTTTGGAAAAAAGTTGTCAAAGGAAGAAAGTTTTGGTTTTTCTTCAACTTTTAAAAGATTTAAAAAAAAAAATTTTTTTTCAATTTTTAATAAAAAAAAATTTCTTTTTTATAAACAAATTAATTTTTTTTAAATTTGGGCGCGATTTTTTTTATTTTTTTTTTATTTATTTATACCTACTAATATACAGAAAAATTTCCAAAAAGATTCAAGATGGGCCGACTCGTAGTTTTCGTTCCATAAATTTTTTATAGAACGAAAACTGTGAATTATAAGTCTAAAAGCTTGTAACTTTGAAAGTTTTGAGTTTAGAAAAAACTTGTCAGAGAAAGAAAATCTTGGTTTTTCTTTAACTTTTATGTAATTTAAAAAAAAAATTTTTTTTTAATTTTTAAGAAAAATTTTTTTTATAAACAAATTAATTAAAAAATTTATAGAACAAAAACTATGAGTCGACCCATCTTGAATCTTTTTGGAAATTTTTCTGTATATTAGTAGGTATAAATAAATAAAAAAAAATAAAAAAAAATCGCGCCCAAATTTAAAAAAAATTAATTTGTTTATAAAAAAAAAATTTTTTTTTTATTAAAAATTGAAAAAAAATTTTTTTTTTTAAATCTTTTAAAAGTTGAAGAAAAACCAAAACTTTCTTCCTTTGACAACTTTTTTCCAAACTCAATACTTTCAAAGTTATAAGCTATTGAAAATGGGACTACTTTTAAAAATCAAAAATTTCGAAAATTCATAACTCGAAAATTTTGGCAAATATGGAACAATAAAAAAATACGTATTTAATATTTTTCTATCAAGAACGATAAAAAAATATGTTTAACCGATTCTAAAATGTCGTAGAAAAATTTCCCGTGGAATTGCCCATATATACCTATTTGACTCTGTGTTAACTAGACTTTTTATTTGTTTCAAATAAATTTGTTTGGTTAAAATAAAAGTTTTATTCAGGTCGAATACATTTTTTATTTAAAGTAAATAATATAGTTGGTTCTGAGACAAATATACTTTTATTTAATTCAAAGAAATTGTATGTGGTTGAAATAAATTTTTTCTCTGGGTGTATTGTTAATATATTATTATAAATAGATAATTTTTTATAAACAGAAATTAAAAGCCTGGATATCTCCTATACTGTGCTTTATTGATGTCTCGTTCGCTCGGAACAAAATTCTTGTTTACTTTTATAGTTTAGGGCTGGCGTATAGGAATGAAAAAATAAAAAGTATCATTGAATCACTTTATTGTCACACGCCATGTCTGGCATTGGGGGTATTTTCCTGTATTATACTGGATACAGTCACTAACGCTTTATATTAATCGTAACACGTAAAACGCTGTCGCGAATCCTATTTCGAGAAAAAAAAATTACTTTTGACTTTGCGACGCAATCGAATAGCACGCAGTTTATGTACAAGTTGTATTGATCTTTCTTTTTTTAAACAAAAGAAAAAAAAAAATGTTCAGCCAAAAGTTTTTCTCCAAGTGATATTAATAAATTATTCTTATTATTCCGTTGGATTCTCGTCAGCCTTTTTCGTGTTTTTTTCATATCATACTGCGCTTATAATTTTTCTTGTCTTTCGCTCCAAAATGACATTTTTCAGAAATAATTCCAATCTCTCTAAAACCTCCCCCTAAACCCTCTCTCTCTCTCTCTTTCTTTCTTTCTTTCTTTCTCTCTTTCTCTCCGACAATTCTCATTCTCTCGCGCATTCCCGAGGAAAAAACTGGCCTGTAACCATTGACAAATAAAAAAATTTATTACGAAGCCTGTTTCTGATGTATCGACTAATGTACAAGTAGATGAATACTCGCTTTTCTTTAATACTCAAGCAGGGTTTTCTATATTTCATTAACTTGTGTATCAATGTCAAAAAAATTCTTTTCTATAATAAATTTATTGATTATTATTACTATTTTTTTATATATATATTGACAATCAGTGGTTGAAATCATTTTTCTTTTGTTTTGTTAAACATTTCTAATGAAGGAAAACAATTATGCTATATTTTTATGTGATTGATACACAAGTGAATTTGATAATTCAGTGCAAGTTACAAAGTTGTCTCTAACACTAAGCTGAACTTGCTCTATAAGGAAGTCAGTAATCGATTTGATACTTAATGATTTTGGCATTGTTTTTTCTCTCTTGTATACAGTTTCATTACTTATTTCTTTTTCAAAGAGCAAACCATTCTCTCTTTTTTTATCTCTTTCGTTCTCTCTCTTTTTAACACACTCTTGCTTTTTAATTTTAAATTATAAAATTTCATGAAAATTTGACAAAAAAGAATGCCTATCAGACAATGCACGTTTTTCTTTTTTTTTCTGTCCAATCTAGTCTTCGATAACAAATGTCGATAATTTTCTATTTAAATTTTTTTTCAGAATTCTAAATTGAGAGCCGGAATTTTTTTCTAAATCCGGCTCTCAGATTTTGAATCTAAATTTTTATTTTTGTCTCAATTCGAATTTATTTCGGAATAATTCTGTTCTTTTCTAAAGTGAAATTCTGCTTTGAAAAAAGAGAAAAATCATTGTTAGGGAAAAACATTTATTCTTGTATATTGAATATTAATGTTTAAAAAAAATTTAATTAACTTGTCTAAAAACTAATTTATAAAGTAGTGAACTTTTATAGAATTTCTTATGTAAAGAAAAAAAAAAGAAAAAAATTTTACTTTTGATACAGCACATAAGAAGAAATTAATAATAAAGAAATAAATATAAATTTTAATATTAATAAAAACAGTGAAACGAAATAATTAATTAATTAGAGAAATCGACAAAAAAAATGACTTTTTTCGGAGTGTAAAAATTTAGATTTGAATAGAAATCCAACTGGTTCGTTAATTTTCCACAACAACTTGAAACTGAAAAAAATAGATCGAAATATCTTCATCTGTATTTATTCCTAGTTTGGACTCTTGCGAATTACTTTTAATAAATCGTGAATCACTGAATCTTTTCTTCAAAACCAAAAAAAAGAAAAGAAAAAAAAACTTGTCTCTAATTGCCGGTAAAATTTCATCTCATCTTTTCCCCGTATTCCAACATCGTTTACTATAAAGTCGATATCGTTATGAGTTTTTTGTTAAAAGTTAATTAGTATATAGGTACAAAGTCAGATATTAATTCATTTGTTCGTTAATATATTAATGTGAATGTGATCCATCTTGTCTTATATATATGTAGATGTGTGATCTAAGATTGAGCATGCCTATTTACAAATCGGCACTGCAAGGGTTAAAATCATTTTTTTATTTTTCACACATAGTTTATTTAAAATAATGATAATTTTTTTCAAGTAAAAATCTTTTTATACACTGGTAAACAATTTAAATTCTTTTTTTTTATTATATTAAATATTTATTAACCATTTATTAATAATTAATTATTTATATTATTTATTGAATCAACTAATTTCACTTTTATCTTTTATGTGATTTTTCTCAATGGGCTCGGAATTTTTCTTTATTGCTTTATTATATTATATTTTATTTATTTATAATTTTTTTTACAAATAATTTATTAACAAGTAGAGGACAATTTTTAAATATAGTTAAATCAATAGAGAACAAGTTTTAAATACTCCAATAAATAGAGAACAATTTTCAAATAAATAAATATAGAACAAATTTTAAAAAGAGGAAAATTTTTTTTCAGTTATTCCGAAATAATTTTTTTTTTTACTTTGGGAGAAAATTTAATACTCTAATTTAAATTGACATTTTGATTTAAATTCAAATGTAATTAAGAATTTTCTACTTTTGTAAAAAGTAGAAATAATAGGTTAAAAAGTAGATAAATTTTTTTTAAATATTGAATTTCAAATCGTTTATATATTCGTTACTTTTGGACAAATTGTAATTAGAATTGCACTTGTAATTACAAGTGCAATTTACTGTTGAATTAGTTGATTCAAGGGATTTTTACAATAAGTCAGGAAATTTTTTTTTCAAGAAAACAACACTTTTTAGTAAAAAGAAAATTGAAAGAAATATTTAATAGTTTAATTTTTTAATCAACTATTCTTTCTTATTTTTTAATTCAAAATTTCACGTTTGTTAAATTTTTATTACTTAAATATTAAGTAAATTAAATATTTAGTGAATCAAATAGTAAATTAGGTAATAAGTAAATAAACGAAAAATAATTAAAAGTTAATATTAAATAAATATTAAGGAAATTAAATATTTGATAAGTCAAGTGTTAAATAAATAAATAAATAAAAAATAATTGAATGCAAATACTAAATAAATAAAACATTTAATAAATTTGTGGGTAAATAAAAAATAATGAAATGTAAATTTAAATTAATTGAAAAGCAAATTGAAAGTAAATGATAATTGATTAAATAGAATATAATAAATTATTTGAAAATTGAAATCGAAATAGAAATAAAAATAAAAATTGAAAAACATAATTTCGATTGAAACTCTTGCTATGCCATTTTGTTGAATTGAACAAAGCATAGCACATTCTTATTGTGATTACAAATAATATATTTATACATCGTCATTATCATTCTTCAATATACATATATCCTCTCATAGTTTATGTTACATACATGTGATGTGTCTGATGTAGAATGAAACATACACGTTTCATTTTTCTTAAAAATAAAGAAATAGTCGGTGAGATTTTTTTATTCACTAATTTCTATATTCTTTGCTTCATTAAATTTTATGATTCAAAAAATGTTCCCTTTTGAACTTGAAAAGAAAAACTTATTAGCAACATTATGACAATATTACGCATAGAGAGACAATTATAAAAAAAGAAATGAAAATCGAAGACATTATTTTTTTTTCCTTTCTAGAAATTTTTTCTTGACACTGTTTCAGAAACTGGATATGCAAGTTTATGTTTTTTTCAAGCGTTAGTGTTTTAACGACAATTTGATTTTCGAAAATGGACAAATTTGTTTGAAGAAACATTTAAATATAGATTTTTTTGTTTGTTTATGAATTAGAATATATTGTATATTATTATTTAATCAAGATTTGATTAAATTTTCAAATTGCGAAAATCAAATTGACGTGTGAATAATTGGCAGATTACAAACTGAATAATGTGATTTACAATAGTTTCGATTATCCACTTGTTTTTATCGTTACGTTTTTTTTCTTTGTGATATTCATTTTTCAGTGTGATCTGTCTTCTGACTTTTTTTTATATATAATAATATATAGGTATATGTTTGAAAAATGTTCATTTAGAAATCATCTTAGTATTTATAATACACTATTCTGTTTTCTTTCGTTACACTTGAACTTCACGTGAGTAAAAAAGCTTGTTTTTTTTTTTGTTTAAATCTTGTCACTCTCTACGGTAAGCACATTACAGACAATATTTCTTTTTTTTATTTATTTATTTTTCTGAATCTTAATGATTCGCACTGACAGTCCGTTTAGTATAAGAAATTATTATATCTTTAGAAGCTAGAATGGACACTATTTTTTTTTGCAATTAGTTTACTTGGATTGTTTCTAATTGTCGTTTTTTTTGTTCGTTGCAAATACAGAAATGAATGTTTTCTTTTTGGGTCGAAGGATTGATTCGTTTATTAATATTTACCAGATGATAAACAATTAGTGATTTTTGTTTTCTTTCGCAATATGTCTGTTCCTCCTATATATGAAAGTGAATTTTTTTTACATGATTTCTTTACAAATCGGTTTTTTTTTTGATAATATACAATCTAGTATGAACATCCAGCGCTTGCTTTTCACAAAATGCAATCTGAAGTATTCACTCAGTCATTATTAAGTATGATAAACATTTCTTTTGAAAGAGAAAAGAATTTTAGTGAAAGGGAATTTTTTTAAACGAATTTTGTGAAATGGAAAAAAATGTGTGTTTGACTTTGATTGAAAAATTGAAAAATAAGGAAGAGTTTTGTTTGGAGAATTTGTAGGAAAAGAAAATTTTTTGTAATGCGCAAACTTTCTTAATTTTTTTTTTTAATATGCTTTTGGTTCGTATGGATATGTAAGAGTAGTCATGTGTGCAGGTACATGCAAACATTTTGTAAAGGAAAGAAAAATTGTTTACGTGATTATTTTCGTGAAAAATGTCTTAATAATTTCTTTGAGAAAAAGTAATTTACTTTTTATTATTTGAATTTGAAATTTAATTGTAAAAAAAGGAAAAGTGATTAGAGAATACAACTTTTTGGAAATAATTGGATTTTCTGATTTGGAAGTTTTGAAATTTAACTTTTAAACAAACTTAAAAAATTTTTAAACACACTGAAAAATATTTATTTGATTCAAATAACGGATTACTTGCGTCTACTATCAATTAAATATTTACTTTGAATCAAATAATTTTTGTTTAAATCAAATAAATTGTATGTTTGAATCAATAATTTCATTTGAATCAAATTTTTTTTCAGTGCATTGATTAAATAAAATAAAGTCTGTAATTTTTTTCAAATATATCAAAATTGAAATTGTAATTGAAAATATTTTTAAGATTTTCTATTCAGTTATTAAAAAAATTGAGAGAAGTTGAAAATTTTTAATAAATTTATTTATTTGGTGAGAGCAATTTCTGATTTAAAGAAAAATAAAATCAAAATAGTTCTACATTGAGATAATAAATATAGTTTTCAAAGTAGACAATAAATAGTTTTGAAAGAAGACAATAAATAGTTTTCATAATTGTTTTCAAAGTAGATAATAAATTATAAAATGTAGAAAACGGAAAAAAAGAAATAATTGTGAATTCGTTGACAAGATGTACAATATTATTATGTAGCTTAAAAGCCACGTTCGGCTAAAATAAATAAGCTCGCGATGCGACGCATTGAAATTAGTTTATCACATTATTATTTACAGTAGTTACACATACTGCGACTAAGACGTCTTCAATGGAATATATTGAAGATTTTCTTTTTATTTCGAGATATTTTTTTCGGCTCCCAATTAATACATGCATACAAGTTTGCTAGTTTTTAAAAGTCTTTGCACGACGTCACAAATTATATATACAAATATTTTTTTAACACTCGAGTTTACCTATACAATATACATAATTCGAATTGATTTTCGCGGATTTTAATTGTACCTATAATCGATATTAATTTTTTTTTTATTATTTATATTTATATACTTTACATAAACAGACTTTGTGGCTCTCGTGAGGGTCACAATTTGTTTTTTTTTTATCAGTTCAGCTCGACGCCAGGACATATTGTTTGACAATAGCCAAAAAAAAAAATGAAATTTGTTTATAGATTTTTACACCAAAGAAGCGATCACAATGGACGACTATTTCGAGAATCGTTCCTTTTATATTGTGTTTTTTTGTTCACTCATCACACTTGAATTCACGATACTGTTTTCACTTTTTGATTGCCTTCAGTTTACTGTAAAGAAATAATAGAAAAATATATTAGTAGAGATATTGTAACTAAAAAATAGCCATTAGGGAGATTTTTTTTCTTGAAAATAGAGAAAAAAAGTAGTAAAATTTTTTTTTAACGAAGGAAAAATTTGCATATTTTATGAAATATTTATTTTTGTTATAATTTGATAATTTTTTCACTTACAGACTTAGAAGAATTTTTTTTAACTTAAAAAAATTTAAGTCAAACTTAAATAAATAGATGATAAAAATTACGTTTTTTTCGAAACTATTTTCAAGGTGAAAAAAAAACTCCGATGATGACTATTCTCTGTTGGATTCACGCGCTCGCTCAAATTTACACACATACAATGCACACATATTAGGGAGGAAATTCACATTGATAATTATTTTTTTTGTTGACAACACTAACTTACCTTTTTTTTGTGAAAAAAGATTTATAAAATTTTTCAAAATTTGAACCGAATTCGCAAAATCACCAACGACACCAACTTGCACGTGTCTACAGGGATGAGCAAAAGAATGTACTGTGAAAATGAGATACTGTGCAGTGTTAAAAAATTACAGTGAGTGAGAGTTAATTAAATAAGAAAAGCAATAAACTGACTACTTATAATTCTAATTATATATATATACAAAAAAAAAATTGGAAAAAATAGTTTTGAAAAAATGTCAAAATGTAGGTACACAAACAAGTAAAGTCTCTATTTTTTATAAACGGCTTTTTTTTAAATTGAGTTTAGATGAATTTTATTTCCTTCAAATAAAGTTTGTTTCGTTCAAATAAATTTTGTTTGGTTAAAATAAATACTTTCTTTGAACTAATTAAAATTTTATTTTCTTACATTCAGTTTAGATAAATTTTATTTTCTTCAAATAAAGTTTGTTTCGTTTAAATAAATTTTATTTCGTTCAAATAAATTTTGTTTGGTTCAAATAAATATTTTCTTTGAACTAATTAAAATTTTTATTCAAAATAAATAGTTTAGTATACTCTGAATAAATTATTTAGTAGATTTGTCTCTGAGAGAAATATTTATTTTTATTTATTTCAAATAAATTTATTTGGTAAATAAAATTTTTCTCTGGATGTATTTAAATATGAAATAAAATTATCTTTCTTTTTTTATTAATAAAAACTTTAAAATAATAGATTCATTAATAAATGTTTGTATTTTAAAAAATAGAAAATTTTTGCTATCAACTAATTGTAAGTTTAAAGTATGAAAATTTTTTTTCTAAATTAATAGGAATATTAAAATGTTTATATAAAATGCAATTTGTCTCATCAAATTTTCAAGCCGTGTAAAAGGAAAAAATTATTCTCAGGTGATAAATTTTTTATAAGATCAGGCAATCAGAAAAACCAAATTAACTAACTGGCAACAACAAATTGAAAACTTGAAGATTCCACGCAGATTGTTCTTATAAATAATTTCGAGTTTCAATGCAAAGTAAAATTTACAAAATTTAATAATTTTTTTTATTGCTATCATTTTTTTTTCTTTTTCTGGAAAACAGTATTTTTTTATTTTCGTTTTTATCCATTCAGCAAAATTGAAAATCAGAAAAAAATTTAAATTATTTTCAGTGGATGATTTTTTTTAGATATGAGAGAAAATTTTGAATTTGCAGTTAATTAAACGTTTATTGACAAACAAAATCAAAATATATTTGAAAATTTGTTAAAAATTTGTCATTTTGTTTGTGATTTTTAATTAAAATTTTCTAATTAAATTATAATTTATAATAATTAATATTTATGTTTACAATTCACAATAATCATAATTGTAAGTTATGTTTTTTATTTATAATAATAATTCATAATAATTAATATCTAAATTATAATTATTTTAATTAAATTATTATTTGAATTTTATTTATTATTATTAATTTATTAATAATTTATTATTATTCATTTAATATCTGTACGACTGGAAAACATTTATTTGACTCAAATAATCGATTACTTATCTATTATTAAATAAATATTTGCTTTAACCAAATAAACTGCAGATTTGAAATAATAATTTTTGAAGCAAATACCATTTAATTGATTCAAATAAAAATTATTTGATTCAAGTAAATATTTATTTGGTAATAGACAAGTAATCGGTTACTTGAATCAAATGGTTTATTTTTCAGCATAATTAATGTCTTTCGACTGTAACAAATTTTTGATTTAATTTAATTTAAATTAAAATTTTTAATTTTAATTTAAACCAAATATAATTTATTTGAGTTAAATAAAAGGATATTTGTTATTATATTATTTATTTGTTTCAAAGGCAAATTTTATTCGACACAAATAACATTTTTTTTTAGCCAAACAAAATTTTATTTGAATCAACCAAAATTTTATTTGAATCAAATAAAATTTATTTGAAAGAAATAAAATGTCCAGTTGGCTCTGAGTCAAATATATCTTTTTTCTGGGTGCGATTATTATGATTATTTTGATTAAATACTTTATTTTTCATTACTTTCTTCTTAGTAATTTGTTTACTTCTTAGTAATTATTTATTAATTATACTTTATAAATTATAATTATTAATCATCTCAATATTTTTGTTATTCATTTTGTGAATGTGAAAGTTTTTACACAGAGCTTCAAATAGTAAAATCGCATTGGACTTTCACACCCATTTAAAAACAACTGAGTAATAAAATCTTTGTTATTTTTTTTTTTGATGAATTAAATGACAAATTTTTAAAATTTATAACCTGTTTGGAATCTTTTTTTTTTTTGAGAAAAAACAATTCTTCTACGCCTTGATCTCAGTGCATACCTAAAAACTTGCGCTCCGGGAACAAATCTGCTACGTCTACAGCTATAGTCAACATACGTAGCTCATCCGATATGCTGTACGTGATTTGTGATGTGCTAGTGGTGTTTCTAGAAAAACAATTCTCTCGTGCGCTCTTTCATTCTCCCCCGTCCATTTTTAAACTCTAGTCACTACCCCAACATTGACTTCCATTCTTTTTCGTCAAACATTTTTAGCAAGTCCTCTCTCTCTCTCTTTCTTTCTGTGTTTTTCTTTTATTTTATCGATAATTTTCCAACAGATTTCGCATTTATATATATATTTATATTTTTTTTCTTTCAGTAATTGAAATTTTTTTTTAAATTCTCTTTTAAAAATCTATTAATTGTTTTTGTTTGAAAATTTAGATATTATTATAGCATTGTAAAATATATAAAATATATAGACTTACATGACAGAAAGACATAAACGCTTTGTCTACACTTTTTTCTATCTTTTTTTTTAAGAGTAAATTTCAAATTAGTTTTATGTATATATATATTTAAATTTGCATCGAACATTAGGTGATTGACAATTATTTTTAGTATCTTTTGAAATGAATTTTTTTTTTGTCAATCTGGAAGAGTATTAATGACTATATTAAAAATTGGCAACATTTGTTGTCGAAAATTCTAATTTATTTGTATAGGAATGATTGTATTTTGTGATTTTGTTTTCTTTTTCTTAGTAAAATTGTTCTGGGTTATTTTTTTTCTTTTCTTTTTTGAGAAACTGTAAATAACTCAAAGCATGCTTTTGAGATATAGAAGGCAAAAACTAATGGTATAGAGAGAAAATTTTAGAGTTCCAAGATGAGCTCGTGTTAGAATTTTTTTTTTTTTCTTTTTTGAGTTTAGTATTTTAAGGAATCGAGAGAGGCTGCTGAAGATCGACGAGACAAACCAAGGGAAGGTGGTCCACTGACCAGGGATGTAGTGCCGAACAGCTTATACCATCCGATCACCATATCATTCAGGTTCAGATCATCCAGCAAGATCTGAGCAATTCCCATGAACACTTTTCGCCCCTCCAATCGACCATAGTCTCCCCATACAGTCACCTGTAAGGGAAATTTTATTTTTTGATGAAATTGTTCTTCTTTTGGAAATTTAATTTTTATTTTTCATCCATTACTTTAAATTACTAAGAATTTTTGCTCATTTTTAGTAAAAATTTTTACTACATTTTCGTTTGGTGATTTTATATTTTTTTTTTACTACACTGAAAAAAAAATTCGGCAGAATGTGCTTTTTACTCAGGCAATTTTTGCCTAAGAACAAAACAATACGCACGTAAAGCAATTGTTTCTCTAGAAAAAAGCAATTTTTGCCTTTAAAAAAGGTAAAAATTGCCTTACTTATAATTCTTGCCTTTAAAAAACGCAAAAATTGCTTTTTTTTTAAAAGAAATAATTGCTTTTGTTCTTAGGCAAAAATTGCCTGAGTAAAAGGCACATTCTGTCGAATTTTTTTTTTCAGTGTATACTTTTTGTAAAAAAAAAATCAGTAAAAATTGTAATTCTGGAAAATCAAAAGAGAAAATTGGTCAGGATAATTAGGATTTATATTTTGAGACAGGATTTTTAAAAGATTCTAATCAGGGTTGCCACAGATCAGGGAATTTAGGGAAAATTCAGATAAAGTAGAATTGGTCAGGGAAATCAGGAAAAAGTAAAGGGATTTTGATTAAAGTACTGAAAAAAATTTAATTTGCAAGAAATATAATTAGTTTTATTTAATTTCTTAAAATATATTTAATTAATTATTAAAGATCATGGATTTATAGAACAATTTTAGTTAAAAACACAAAAAAAATTGAATTTTAGAGAAGGATAAAATGTTTGCAGAAATTCAATTATGTTGAAAATTTTTAAAAACTTCTCGTCAAAATTCCATTTATCTTTAAAAATAATAAAATTCTTTTCCAAAATCAAATTTTATTTTTATAAATAATAAAAATTTCACAGTAATTATTTTCATGAATAATAAAATTTTTTACAGAGATTCAATTATTTTCGTGAATAATAAAACTCATCATAGAATTGCAATTATTTTTAATATAATTTCATTTCAACCGAATTCCTCGAAAAATTTTCAAGAATAATTATTCTTGAAAATTTTATTAAAATTCGTCGTAAAATTTCAATTATTTAAAAATTTGTTGATAAAATTCATTCTGAGAATTCAATTTTGAGAAACATTTATTTATTCAATAATTTTTTCATTTTTGTATTTACATAATTGAATTTTTGTATAATTTTTTAATAAAATTCGTTTTAAAAATGAATTTCAGTTAAAATTTTAGATAATAATTGAATATTTAAAGCATTATAGCATGAATGTTTAGAAATAATTGCATTTCGAAAAAGTTTAATTTAATTTTTTTTTGAAATTATTTCAAGTTTTTATTTTCTAAATATTTAATTGAAGAATTTCTGAATAATCAAAATTTCGTAAAATTTAGTTGTAAACAAATGGATTTTAAAATTCTTTAGAAACTTCTAAAAAAATTATTAAAAATAATAATTAAAAAATAATTATTTATCAATTATTAATTTTTTTTTTAAAGAAGAAGAAGAAGAATTTTAATAAAATGTTTAAAATTAATTACATTTTTCGAAGAATTTACTTAAAATTGTATTAAAAATAGTTGAAATCCTGTGATGAATTTTATTATTTAGAAAAATAATTAAAGTCTTGCGCAACGAATTTTTATTACATTTTCTTTTAATAATTGAAATCCTGTGAAGAATATTATTATTTATGAAAATAATTGAGTTCTTGCAACGAATTTTATTACATTTCTTTTAAACAATTGAAATTCTGTAAAGAATTTAATTAGGTTATGAAAATAATTGAATTTTTACAACGAATTTTATTACATTTTTTTTAAATAATTGAATTATTTTCAGAAATTGTATTAAAATAGTAGATTTTGAAAATATTTCAATTTCAGCGAAAAATTTCATTATTTGTGAAATGTAATTGAACTCTTTTAAAAAATGTTTGAAAATAATTACATTTTTCGAGAAATTCATTTTAAATTGTGTTAAAAATAATTGAAATTCTGTAAAGAATTTAATTAGGTTATGAAAATAATTGAATTCTTACAACGAATTTTATAACATTTTTTTAAATAATTAAATTGATGTGAAAAATTGTATTGTTTATAAAAATAATTGAATTCTTGCGAAGGATTTTATTAAAATTTTTGTAAATAATTAATTTTTTTTTTTTGAAAAATTTTATGGAAGTTTAAATTATTATAAAACATGAAGATATTTTTAAAAGTTATTGGATTTTTTAAAAATCTTAATTCCTATGAAAAATAATATTTATTTAGAATTGAAGTTATTGATATTTTCGAATAATTTTCCAATAAAAGAAATTCGTAAATAAAAAATGTTATAGAAAATTTTTTTAAGTTTCTAATAATTTTTAGAGTAAATCAGAATTTTATTTTGTAAAGAAGAAATTGAAAATTTTCGAATAATTGAAGATGATAAAATTGACTTGAATATTGAAGATAATTAAATATTGAAAAAATTGTCGATTTGTTGAAGAATTTCATTTTAAAAAATTGATAAATAATTTATAATTGGATTTCAGGACATTAATAAAAGAATTTTTTTTAATCAAAAAATAAGTAGCCAACCAAAAAAATATATTTGAATTAAACATATTTTATATTTGAATTAAACATAATTTTTATTAAATCAATCTTATGTATTGAATATCAAAATTATTATGTTTAATTCAAAAATATGTTTTGGCTGACTATATAACAAAGATTTGATTGAAATATATTTTGATTCAAATATATTGTTTTCTCAGTTAAGGAGTTACTATCGCGATCAGGCAACAAGTCAAAATTCTGTCTGGATGTTAGGGAAAAACAAAATCAAATTGTTGTGGTAAATTTGTAAAAATAAGTTACTAATTTAATTATAGTAAATTAAGATTGAAATAGAATATAGTTTTTTGTGTAAATTTTACCGACAAGATATACATACTTGTAAAATGCAGCCTTGAAAATTTTCCTTAAATTGCAAATGTTGTTGGTACAAAGGTTCTAATGTTTTTCTCACTGTTGTTGTTTTTGCTTTGGCTATACACTTCTTTCCATTAACGAGGTAGACTTTCACGTAAGGTGCTAAAAAAAATTAGGAATTAATTAGTAAATTAATAAAATTAATAAAATTAATATTTTATGTTAATTTATTTATTGAAATGTTTATTTTCATCTCTCTATTGTGAATAAAATGTCTAGAATTCTCTGTCTACTTGCCTGGTACAACTTTGCTGCCCTGTTTTGCTTGTAAATCTCGAGCTCGAATAACTTCAACTTCCAAGTAGCCTTTGGTGTGACTTAGAGAAAGTTGAATTTCACCAAGCGATGGTGCACCAAGAACCTGTCGTCCCACAATTTGTCCAGGACCAATTCCCTCGATAAAGTCACTTAGCTGTCCACCTTCTCCTGCCATACGCAAACTGGGAGACCAACTGTTTTTGAGAAAATGCATTTAATGCTCCAACAACTACATCTAAGCCTCTAATTAACAAGTATCAGGGAAATTATTAAGTTTCAACTTTATTTTCAGAAAATTAATTTAAAAAATCAAATAAATATTGAGAAAAAAATTTACAATAGAATAAAATTAAAATTATAAATTCGATAAAGGTTTATTCCACTTAAACTCCTAGAATATTCTATCGAATGATTGCGAATATTCCTTTTCAATATTCCATCCACATTTTAGGAAAATTAAAATTCGAAAGGTCGAACATTTTTATAGATGGAATATTCCCAATGTTCCAATGAAATACTCAAAGAATGTGAATGGAATATTCCGTGCTATTGGGGTGCATAATTAATTTAAACGAAAATTATAAAAAAATTTATACAAACAATTAGAAGAAAGTAATTATAATTTTAATTATAACTTTAATTATAATTTTAATTATAATTGTAATTATAATTTTAATTAAAATTATAAGAAGGTATATAAAAAGAGAATTGAAGACAAGAATTGAAGACAAAAAAAAATTAAAACAAAAGATTAAAATGTGAAACTCCCTGAATACTCAAAAAAGCGTGTTACACGATTGGAGTAAAAAAGGTATATAGTTGAAAATTTTTTTATACAAGCTGGTTTTACATATACAAGAAAACTAATACTTCTTTTTAATTATATATATAAAAAAAATAATAGAGATAAAAGGTATTTCGCAGATTTATAGAAAGCCTTCGACGAATGTTTGGAAGAAGATTTTTGTGTTTTCTTTCATTCAGGACAAGAAAAACTTACGTTAAAGAGTATAATATATGTGTAATGAGTATTAACTACAGTGTCAACTTTTTTTCTTATATAATAAAAAAGAGGAAAAATTTGCGTGTCTAGCTATAATATTAAAAAAAAATAATCTACATGCAACAATCTCATGCCTTAAACTTCTGAATAATAATTAACTTTTTTATTAACTTTCTCATTTTAGTCAGAGTATAAAATTAAATAATTACTTGACTATCAATACTAACTGATTTAACTATTTAATAAAATATTCATTTAGTTATTTATATAATGTTTAATTACTTAAAAAATTATTTATTTATTTATTTTTAATTTTATAGAATTAATTATTTAATTAAATTTTTCTGGAAAGTGTAGTAAAAAAGTTGATTATCGTCTATTAAGATTTAAGCAAAAACTAATTTACATGCACTGAAAGAGAAGTAGTTTTTTTTCAAACATCGACGACACGAACATGACAATTTATAATTATTATTTATATAAATATGACACTCTTGGTAAAAATTCAGCCACTCTTTTGTTTCATCGCAAACAGAAGCAGAAATCATTTTGTGTAATAAACATATATAGGTATATTTTATGGTTAATAAAAATAAGAACATTGAGAATTAAGGGGAATTTCATAGGATATAATTATAGGACATGTAAAAGCGCGATCGTTGAATAATCAAACGAAGCCTCATCTGAAATTCTCCATCCATTATAAAATCGGAAATATTTTTGTAGCTAAAAATATATTGTGCAATATTTCGATAAACATAGAAAGTTTTTAAAAACAAGAAAAAGTGATGTTTTTTGGAATTTTTTTTCACGGAATATGAAATTGATAAGAAAATATTTTTACAAAATAATTTAAATTAATTATCTAATTAATTAATTAACTGGTTTTGAGAATTAATATAAATAATATTCATATTAAATATTAAGAGTACGAATGATCTGTTAAAACTTGAAAGTACAAATAATATTAAATATTTAATTATTAATAATATTAGTATTGTTAGCTCATAAAATCAATCACTTTTTCCTGATGGTAAATATAATATTGAATTAATACAACGAAGGATAACATTGATAGTTAATTATAAAAAGGGGTTGCACACGAAAACAATGTTAGATACAACACAAAAGAAAATACGTCTAAACTTAAGAAAGTAGAGTCTTTAAAGATAAAATTTATAATTTTTTTTCAATTTATTATCAGACATTGTTCTCGTGTGATTAAGTAGCACAATTGATGGAAAAGATTATTAGAGAATATAGAAAAGCTGCAACATAAAAATTCTTTTATATAATAGATACACAATGTACAAAATACAGACGTAAATTCTCTTTCTTTTTTACTTTGTCGAAATTGAAAATTTGATACATTAGATAATGTAATTTTTAAGGAATAAAATTTATTAATATTATTAATATGTAATATTAGAATCGATAGGTTGAAAAACTTTTAATTAGAAAATTGTTGCATTAGAGAAAATAGAAATAGAATTTAGAGAAAGTAGGTAGAATATTTTTTAAATTTAAGTTATTTGTATAAAGAATCTATTTTCTTGAGTACTAAACTATTTGTAAAGTTTTTTTTATTAATAAAATAACAAATATTTGAATATGATTTTGATATTATTGTTTTAATTTTGTTAAAATATGCAAATAGTGCATTTATATTGATAGATGCAGTGCATCGGAAAAATATATTGCGTTAGACTGAATTAGCCAAGCATATTAAAGCCAAGACCACAACAACATTGAAACAAGGACTTTAGATTTTGAAATTATTAAATATATATTAAAAATTACTTAAACTGACATTCAATTTCGATCAATTCACAGAGTGACAAAGAAAAATAAGATAAATGAGATTTTTCAAACATTAGGCGTAGGACAGATTCTTTTTTTCTTTTTTTTTCTTTTATACATATACACATATATAATTAGGGATATTTTTTTAATTTTTATATACATTCAATTTGTCTTTATACCTTCTCTCCCTTTTTTCACTCTTTCTCTCTCTCTCTCTCTCTCTCTCCCTCGTGTGAATTTTTTTTATCTAAAATTTTGATTTCTATTCTCCTGCAGTTTACTCTCTATATTTGAATTCGCAAAAATGTTTACTGATTTGAATTAGTGATTGATTTTTTCTTTTTAATTAGTAAATTTGACTATTAAATAGTAATTTCTACTAATTTATTAGTAAAATTTATTAATTGAAAAGCAAAAAGTCTTAGTAAACATTTTTACTAATTCAAATTTAGAGAGTAGTTCTAATTTTTAATTTAAATCGAAAATTATATTCTTTTTTCGATAAAATTAAATTTGAAAATTAGGAATTGTTTTTTAAACTATTGTCTTTGTTTTTTATTATTTAAACAGTTCATTGATTTTATTTACTTTTAGGTAAATTTATTTTTTCTTTTTTCGTGTTTTTTTTCATTAATTATTCATTGTGTTTATTTTTTCATAGAGAAACATTTTCTTGTGAAATTGACTTGATTGTTAAAATTGTGATAAAGGAAATGGAAAATAGAAATCAAAATTGTTTATCATTCAGAGAAATAACGAAGTATATTATTTCTGTTAGTGGAATTTTTCACTATTTAAATTTAGAAAGACTAAAGCTAATTGTTAAATTTTACAAAAGAATTTTACGATTTTCGTCTAAAAATGTAAAAAAATATTTTCCCATTTTTTCACAACTTATTTTCTATGACAATTTTATATTCTTGACATTTTTCAGCTAAATCGTAAAATCCTTAAATAAAATTTATTAAATTTTTTTCAGTCAAATACGTACAAAAAGTTGCTTTGCAACATTTTTGATACTTTTTTCGTAACTGAAAACCAGATAGAATTATTATTCAATTTAATTTTATTACTGAGAAAATATTACTGATAAATAGTACAAAATAATGTTGTATTGTTTTTTATTGTTTTACTAAATTTAAATCTGTATTTTTATTGCTATAAAAATATATATTTAATTGTTTGCAGCAGTAAAATTGTACCAAGGAATTCTACTCTTATTAAAAATATTTTCAATAAAATATAACTGAATTTCAATGAAAATTTTACTGAAGTGCTTCAGTCGCAAAATTTTAAATATTTTACTAGTAAAATTATACTGATTCAAATGTAGAGAGTAAATTCATATTGTTTTATTAGTGAAATTTTGATTCTAGTTTTAAAACAAGATGACTCGCAGTGCTCGAACTAGGTTCGTAAATCCCGTAAAAGTCCGTAACTTTTCTTGAGGTCCGTAAAAATCCGTTTCTTTGAAAAAAGGTCAGTAAAGTCCGTAATTTAATTCAAAAAGGATGAAAAGTTCGTAAATTGTACGATATAATTTGGATAATTTTAGAGAAATTATAAATGATTGCAAAAATTCAATTATTTTCAAAAGTAATAAAATTCTTCGCAAAAATTCAATTATGTTCAAAAATTTTAAAAAATTCTCATCAAAATTTAAATTATTTTTAGAAATAATTAAATTCTTCTCCGAAATTTAATTATTTTCAAAAATTTTTCTCAATTCAATGATTTTCAATATCTACTATTTTCATAAAATTTTTCAAAAAAATCCAATTATTTAAAAATAAATTTAATGAAATTCTACACAAACTTTAAATTATTTTCAAAAAGTAATAAAAATTACACAGGAATTTAATTATTTACAAATGTTTTTTATTAATTTCTTCGCAATAATTTAATTATTTTCATAAATAATAAAATTTTTACGGGAATTGAATTATTTTCGTAAATAATAAAATTATTTTTATGAATTCAATTATTTTCGTACATAATAAAACTCATTGGAAAATTTCAATTATTTTTAATACAATTTTAATCGAATTCCTCGAAAAAATTCTTAAAAATTGTATTAAAATTTGTCAAACAAATTCAATTATTTAAAAATTTATAGATAAAATTCTTTATGAGAATTCAACTTTTAATTATTTTCAAAAAATAATTCAAATTTCACAGGACTTTCATTATTTACAAATATTTCATAAATTTCTTCGCAATCATTCAATTATTTTTATAAATAATAAAATTCTTTGTGAGATTCAATTTTGAGAAACATGCAATTATTCAATAAATTATTTATTTTTGTATTTAAATAATTAAATTCTAGTAGAATTTTCTAATAAAAATTGATTTTTATTTCATAAAAATGAATTTCAGTTAAAATTTTAGATAATTGAATTTTAAAAGCATTAGAGCGTCAATTTTTAGAAATAATTGAATTTTGAAAAGGTTTCAGATTAAAATCTTTGAAAATTTGAATTTTTCCCATTTTTAACTAACTAATTATTTAAAGTTTTTATTTTCTAATATGTTAATTTAAAAATTTACAAATAATTGAATATTTGTAAAATTGAATTGTAAACAAATAAATATGAATATTCTTAAAAAACTTTTTCAAAAATTATTATAATGGATTTATAGAAGATGTTTAGTTAAAAACAAGAAAAAAAAATTAATTTTGTAAAAGTTACAAATTATTGCAAAAATTCAATTATTTTCAAAAGTAATAATATTTTTCGCAAAAATTCAATTTTGTTCAAAATTAATAAAATTCTTCTAAGTGATTTAATTATTTTCACAAATAATAAAACTCATTGCAGAATTCCAATTATTTTTAAGACAATTTTAATCGAGTTTCTCGAAAAATGTAATTATTCTTAAAAATTTTATTAAAATTCGTTGATAGAATTCAATTATTTGAAAATTTGTTGATAACGATTCTTTATGGGAATTGAATTTTAAGAAACATTCAATTATTCAATAAATTATTTATTTTTGTATTTAAATAACTGAATTTTAGTATAATTTTCTAATAAAAATTGATTTTTATTTCATAAAAATGAATTTCAGTTAAAATTTTAGATAATAATTGCATATTAAAAGCAACATAACGTGAATTTTGAAAAATAATTGATTTTTGAAATTAATTTTTTTTAAAAAGTGTAATTGAATGTTTATTATATTATTTGAAGTTTTTATTTTCTGATATTCATTTAATTAAAGAATTTACGAATAATTGAAATTTCGTAAAATTGAATATTGTAAACAAATGGATTTGAAAATTGTCAAAGAACTTTTTCGAAAATTATTAAAAATAATCGATTTAAAGAAGAATTTTAGTTAAAAATTCTTGTAAATAATAATTGAATTATAAATGATTTTATCACTCGGTCATCTTTAATTATTATAAAACATGAAGAAACCGATATCTTCATGTTTTATGGTTATAAAAAATTTAATTTATAGTTTTAAGTAAAATTTTCTCTTATTTGACTCGGACTGGTTATATTTTTGTCAGTAAATGGTCCGTAATTTTTCATTTTTGGTCTGTAAAGTCCGTATTTTTAATCACTTTTACTGGTTCGAGCCCTGCCCAGTTGAAAAGATTCCTTGGAAAGTGCTCTTAGAAATTTCCAACAAAATATCTTATTGGAAACTCCGTCGGAATTCCAACTAGAATTCAGTTTCAATTGGAATTGCATCGAAATTCTAACTGGAATTCAGTTCCATTTTTGTAATTATATTGGAATTCCAATCGGAATTCTGACGAAATTTCCGACTTGAAATTTTGACGGAAATTTCTAGGAGCACTTTCCAAGGCATTTTTCCACCTGGGAAAGAAGAAGAAGAAGAAAAAGGAGAATAAGAATAAGAAGAGGGTGGAGAGAAAAAAGAAAGAGAGAAGTATAGGGTGAAGAGAGAGAATAATAGTCGAGTGAGAGAGAAAGAAAGAGAGAGAGAGAGAGAGTGAGTTTCGCGCCCCGTTGATTTGATTTGGACTTTAGCACACTACTTACGAGCTTCCTTCAGAACTTGAGATTGAGTTCAAACTTCCAGCCGTATCGCTGACCATAGATCCTGGTTTACCGATGCGTTGATAGGTTGGTACCACCTCCTGAGAACGTTGAATACTGCTCGGAGTGCTGTTCCTCTTGCGATTCATAATGCCAGACGATCGTGGATCCAACGTAGTCCCGATGACAACTCCACATTCTGTGTTGTAAATCAAACAAGACATTTTTTCACTGACACTTAATCCACTGCTGTGCGTTAACTCGTTTTCTCGCTTTATAAATTCTTATTATTTTAAATATTCAATATTATATTTCACATTATTTTCAATTTATATATGAAAATCAATTTCTCACAAAAAGGCATATCTAGGAAGAAAAATTACTAATAATTTGTTGCTTTTTTTATGCCACCCGTAAATAATTTCTTTCTATTTTGTTTGCTTTCTGAAAGAATTCCTTCATGTACTCTCTCTTTCTCCGTCCCTTCTCTCTCAGCTTTCATCATCCTAAGAGAATATATTTTTTTTTTCGTTCTATTCTTCCTTTACAGTTAAAATGCCAAATATATAAGAACAATCTACTCACGAATCTGAAATACCCTGTTACTTTATTTAGGGCAATATAGATTGTATTATCCAGCGTACATTTAGTAAATTTTCTTTGACAAAAAAATTTTTTTATTCCATTTGTTAAAGAAAATTTAATGAGAAAAAAACGTCGAAAGAACATTTATAGAATAAAAATGGTTGTGTTTACATCTTCTTAAGAATTCAATATATATAATATTTCGACCATCTAGATATTGAAAAAATGGGTAAATTTTGATTTTGTGCCAGGAATATGGGTATAATATGTGACACACATGACAAAAAGAATATTTCGAGTCTCCTGGAATAGCTGAAAATTATTACACAGTGAAAATATCATTCATGGAAACAGATATTAATAATTATATTATATTCTTCTTGAGTTCCTGAAATCATTGACGAATTTCTTTTTCAATATTCTTTTAAAGTACCAAGCAGGGTCGAAAATCTATAAAAGTGGAGTGATCTAATCTAGAGTTTCAATTTTCTCTATCTATAAATTAATGTACATTAATTTACTCTGTAAATTTTCATATTAATATATATAATTAATAATATAATATATACATTATTAATAATCTAATTAATTATTATTAATTATATAAATTAATCCTCATTAATTTATCGAATAATTAATGTACATTGATTAACTGTATAAATTGATGTATACTAAACTAATTAAAGTATGTTAATTAACAGTATAAATTGATCTAAACATAATTGATTGGGTTACAATTTTTCTAAAACGCATTTTCTAATTTTTTATTTTCTAAAACTCTTTTTTCTCTAATGAATATTTCACAACATAAATCTTTAGTAAAAAATTTATTTAAAAATACGTACAAACAAAAATTGTTAAAAAAAATAATTATACATATAAATAATTATAAATAACTCTCTTAATATAAATTAATAAAAAATGTTTACACGGAGAAAAATATAAAGTAACTTTTACTACTTTTATAGTAAAAAATTTCTGGTAATTTTTACTACTTTCGGAGTAAATTTTGTTACGTTCGAAGTAAATTTTACTGATTTTCACAAAAATATGTACTTCGAACGTAGCAAAATTTACTCCAAAAGTCGTACAAATTACCAGAAATGTTTTCAGGAAATTTTTTACTATAAAAGTAGTAAAAGTTACTTTATATTTAAATTTGAAGAAAAACTAATAAATACAATTAAAAATAAAGAAATAAAAATAATGGAAAATATAGAAAAATTTTAGAATTTTACAAATTTGAAGAAAATTAATTTTACAAATCAATACTTATTAGAAATTGCTTCTTTTTAGAAAACTGATTTCATTATAGAAATTATTTGTTTTGTTTTAGAAAAAAAAGTATGGGAAAATATTTTTAGAAATGGTGACCAATTCAATATCTATATTATATTAGTCGATCTATATTTATAATAATTATCTATAATGTCATATAGTTGTAGATGAAAGAAAAAAATTATTGTCTCTGCGAATTTAATTAAAATAAATACTCTGCTCATGCAAGAAGCAGAACTCTATGTTTTATAATTCCAAAATACGTGATTTGGAATTAAACATTTTTTTTTATTTCAAATTAATGAAATGAATCTCTTTTTATTAACGTACAGCAGTAAATTGATGTTAAACGGAAGCGCTAAGTACATTTAAAAAAAATAAAAGCCATATGTATAATATGTGTGTATGTGTCACACTCACACTTCATTATTAATTGACACTGGCTTCTAATTGCTTTAATTAATTTTTAAAATCTTTTTTAGTTATTAAATTCATTTTTAAATTCGGACTTTCACAAATTTTACGATCTACGCTTTTTATAAAATTTCTACTTTAAATTGCTTATTATATTATCGCGATTAATAATAATAGTATTACTATGCTGATTATTTTTACTAATATTAATAATAATAATATTATTTATAATAAAATAATTATAAAAATTATACTCAAATTTATTATTATTATTAATAATATAATTTTATTTAGTATTCATATTCATTATTATTATTATCGGTATTATTATTAATATTATTATAATGATAAAATAATAATATTAATAATAAAAACAATTTTGATAGTAGAAATTATAGTAATAATAATATTATATCTAAGAAGCTTTATATCTAACAAGAAAAGCACATATTGTGCAACATAACTATATATTTGTTTATTTAACATTATATTCTAATGTAAATTACAGTAGCTTTTTTTTTGTTTTGTGCTGAACTAAATTACTATTAAACCCATTATATAGAATCACACATGAGTTTATTGAAGCGAATTGCATGTGATTTATAAAATGTACAGGCAATAAAAGCTGTGCATGCTTATTTCTATCATCTAGAAAAAATTCTACAACTCAATTTCACGCTAAATAAAATTCGTGCTTTCAAAAAACAGTGTGAGATAAACTTATTTGCTATATCGGCTTATTTTTCTTCACTTGGAACAAATTGGAAAACTTCAATTTATTGTAGGCTATTATTTCTTTTATTTTATTTATTTATTTATATAAATAAATTTTTATTTATTATTTATTTAGAAGAAATATTAATTATTATTTTCAAAGTCAGGTTATGTTTTTTTACCCAGAAAAAAATTTAGTTAATTCAGAGCAAATTGAACTATTTATTTGTTTCAAACAAAATTTTATTTATATCCAATAAAATTTTTATTTAAAATAAATAAACTAGTTGCTTCTGAGACAAATACACTATTATTTAACTTAAATTATTTTTGGATTAAATAAAATTTTTCTCTGGGTGTAAACATTGAATATTAGATTTTGATTAGTTATTTAGAATATATTTCAATTGCAATAAAATTTAAACTTATTGATTCGAATTAAAATTTAACGTTAATTTTTTGTAAAGGTATAAAAATATAAATATAAAAATTAAAATCTATGGAATTTTTTTCATCGAAATTTCGAAATTTTGAAATTTTTATCTTGTTACTTGATATATTGATAATTATATTAAATTTATTGAATCAATTACGGTATTTATTATTTTTATTTATTTTGTAAAATTGGTTAAAGTGAATTTCTTTAGAATTGAATGTTCGAATCGGAATTTGTTCTAAAGTTGACAAGCCGTGTAATATTTTTAAAATAATCATTAAATTACTTTAAATAATATACTTGACCATTTTATTGCTGTTCCACTGCTTAAACAGAATTTAATAAACGACACATTAAATTGTGTAATATTAGTATCATTTGACATCATGAAAATTACCGACATTTTTAATTACATTCTAGTATTAAATTCGCCTCATGGGAAAAACTCATATGCAAATCTACGTGTTAGTGTGAAATAATTTGTTTTAGAACTGTCAAAAAAATCTACAATAACTAATGAGTGACAAAAAAGTTAAAGAATTTAATTTTTCAAAATACCGTTTTTAATTTTTTCTCTTCCAGTTGTTGTATAGTATAACAATCCAAGTTGAAAAATTTTAAAAGCCTGATTGAATTTGTAAAAGAACGAAAAAATTGTAAAATTCTGTTGTTTAATAAAAGTTGAATGTTATTGAATAAAATGCAAAATAGTTTAAATAAAAATAAAGGATGAATTTCTATTAGTTTACGAATTTAATAGATTGTCTGACTAATACCGAATTTACTACTTATGGTAGAATGACACGAATTTCTTATTTCTTCACTGACGGGAATCGACTTTTATCAGTGATAATAAAAAAATTGTCTGACTAAAACCGTTTCTACAACTAATGATAGAATAACACTATAGTTTATTATTTCTCGGCTGACTGAAATCTTCTTTTGCTACTGCGATAGAAAAGTTTTTACTGAAATAATACAAATTTTATTCACTATGTCTGACTGCAATTTACTTTTACTACTGTTGTTATGGTTTTTAAAAATTAAAAACATTTCGTTTGACCAATATTGACTTTAACTATTGATTGCTTAATTAAGGAATTAATTTTTTATTTGGAATTTAAATAGAAAAAATCGAATAAATTTTCAAAAATGACGTTCAGTTTTTTTTTTTTGAAGATTTTGTCTGACACAAAACAACTTTCACTACTCATTATTACATGGATTTTTTAGGCCTGTCTGATCTAAAACTGAGTTTTACTATTGAAACCATGGTTTTGCTAAAAATACCAGATCCAAAGAGTTACTATTTAATTCAGACATGAATTTTAAGGCATGTCTGACCTAAAACTGAGTTTTACTACTGAAATCGTAGTTTTGGTAAAAATACTAAAAATAGAAAAGCCACAGAGTTTCTATTTAATTCAGACATGAATTTTAAGGCATGTCTGACCTAAAACTGAGTTATACTACTAAAATCGTAGTTTTGCTAAAAATACTAAAAATACAAAACCCACAATGTTCCTATTTAATTCGGACATGAATTTTAAGGTATTTCTGACCTAAAATTGAGTTTTACTACTAAAATCGTCGTTTTGGTAAAAATACTAAAAATAGAAAAGCCACAGAGTTCCTTTTAAATTCAGTCTGTCTAAACTTGACTTTCACTACTGTTTTCTTTAATTAAAGTCGACTTTCACTTCGATTTAATTTTATTTTTTGTGAATACAGAAAGTATTCACAAAAATTAAAAATATTTTGTCTTGCTGAAAATGATTATTTTTACTTATAACAAAATTACGAGAATTTTGACACTTAATGTCTGACTAAAAATACATTTTACTACTTATTTACCGAGTAATATCAATTTAATTCATTTTTTTCTTGAAAATTACTCTTTTCACTAATAAATATTTCCTCTTCACTAGTAAAAAATTCCTTCTACTTTTGTACTGAGATTATCCGAATTTAAATATGTCTGTCTATAAACGACTTATACTACTGATTAACAAAATATGTTTATTTTTTGTCTGTTGAAAACTAACTTTTAAGCTTTTATTAGTCACTAAATTTATTTAAATCTCTTTAAAATTGAGAACTTAATACACAACGTCTGACTAAAACTGATTTTTATTACTGATTATGAAATTACACTAAAAATAGTAAATTTACGTGAATTTAATTCTTTCTGACTAAAATTAACTTTTCTTACCGATGATAAAATGAAAACAATTGATAACATTATGTCGATACTAATATTGACTTATACTACTGGATCTACAGAAATTTTAAACTTTTTGTCTGGTTAAAATAGATTTTTCTAAATACAAATTGAGTAATTTTAGAATTATGTCTGACTAAAAATACTTTTTACTACTGTTAACGGAGTACCTCGAAATTTACATATTTTGAATGTCTTGAAATTTACTTTTTTTAGAGAAAAAAATATTGCATCATCATTTCTTAGATAATAGGAATTTAAATATGTTTGACTAAATCCGACTTGTACTACTGATGTCATTATTAACAAAAAGTTTGTGCCAAAAACGGATTTTCTACTTTTATTAACTTTACTAAATTGATTGAAATTTCATTAATAAATTTCAATTTAATTGAAAACAAAACTGAGAATTTAATACGTAATGTCTGACTAAAATTGATTTTTACTACTGATAATGAAATGACCCGAATAAACCCCAATGGGAAATTAACCATTGGCGCAATAATGGTCCAATATTGGGAGCCAGCAGTACCAATGATGGTGCAATAATAGCAACCAATATTTGACCACTATTGCCAGAGTCTTGGGATGATCACGACTTTGCCAAGCATTGGCAGCCAATATTGGATCACTATTGGCTGCCAAGACAAATGCCGGACTTTCCAAGCCTTGGATATTCATTGGCAACAAATATTGGACCAATATTAATAACCAATTAATTACCAACGCTTTAAAATTAAATTAATGCTTGGTTATTTATTGGTTACCATTATTGAACCATCGTTTGAAATCGATTTTTTACAAATACCAACACATAGCAAAAATTTTTCCAAAAAAAAAAAAAAAATTAAATTACTAATCTAAAGAAAGAAAAATAATTAATTTAATTAGAACACTCTGTTAAAAACAGAATGTGATAAAAATGAGACAAAGATAATATTTGTCTAAGTTTGAGAATGCAAGCGTCTCCCCTTATATAGAACTGGTAACACCACTTGCTAACGAGAGGAAGAAACTTTGGCGCACCCTGGTGGCACTTATCCAAAGTAATTTCGAGCATATACTTAGAAGCAGCGCGGGACATTTCAAAATCGAACACCAGGGCGCGCCAGAGTTTCTTTCACTCACGAGTAAGTGGTGTTACCAGTTCTATATAAGGAGAGACGCTTGCTTTCTCAAACTTAGACAAATTTTGTCTTTATCTGATTTTTATCACATTCTGTTTTTTACAGAGTGTTCTAATTAAATTAATTTTTTCTTCTTTAGATTAGTAATTAAATTTTTTTTTTTTTTTGAAAAATTTTTGCTGTGTTGGTATTTGTAAAAAATCGATTTCAAACGATGGTTCAATATTGGTAACCAATAAATAACCAAGCATTAATTTAATTTTAAAGCGTTGGTAATTAATTGGTCATTAATATTGGTCCAATCTTTGTTGCCAATTGATAACCATGGCTTGGAAAGTCCGGCATTTGCCTTGGCAGCCAATAGTGATCCAATATTGGCTGCCAATGCTTGGCAAAGTCGTGATCATCCCAAGACTCTGGCAATAATAGCCCGATATTAGTTGCCAATGTTTGACCACGAAAAAACTGTTGGCAGCCAATATTGGTCCATTATTTAGCCAATGGTGAGCATTGGCAATTTCCCATTGGGACGGTTTGCGTCTAACTAAAATATTCTTTTAGAATACTCTCAGTAAATTTTCCTCTATTATAATTCTTTGTCTGTCTAGAAATGACTTTTTTCTACTTAAAAAAAAAAAAAAATAAAAAATTACAAAAAATTTAAAACTCACTGGCTGGATTTAATTTCTACTATACGAAAAGATTTGTTTTTGTTTATTTGTCTGACTAAAACTGAGTTTCTCTACTGAAATACTATTAATCTAAAGGTTCAATGTTCTGTCTGTTCAAAAATTTCTTATTCTACTGAAATAAAAATTTAAAAAGTACTAGAACGACAGGAATAAATGTCGTTTTTTTATTACTTCGATTGTTATAACAATAGAACTCAATTGTTAATTATAATTAACAATAAACACGAATTTCCTTTAATTTTTCGTCACTCAATGCATTGCATTTAAATTCTATATAATGTTCTGTGTGCTTCGCTGTAAGTTATTTTCTTTTGTGTTGTTTACCATTGTCCTGATTTCATTTCGAATAAGCCCTTTTTCCTGTACTCACATTTCGTCGAAGGTTCGCTCAAAAAAAATCAAATCATAAAAAACAAAAAGACAAAGAGAAAATAGATTAAATTTTGTAATTCAAAGTTACTTAACTATCAAACTACTTTTTTATTCCAAAAAAAATAAATAAATAAATCTTTTCAGTAACCTTTTTTACTCAAAGTCTATATCTAGTTTTTGGAACTGAAATAATACTCTTTTTTTGACAAATTAAACGACTGGTAAATCTAACTCTCTAAATCTGAATCAGTTAAAATTTTAACTAATTTGAATCAGTGACTGTCATTTTACTTTTTAAATCAATTACAAGTTCAACTGATTTATCAGTGAGAAGAAATTCTTTTACTAACGAATCAGTGAATTTACCACGGAAAAAAAGTCCGAAAACGTTTACATCTTAAAATCTAATATAATTAAAAATAGTAATAATTAAAAATTGCAATTAATTATTATTTCAAAATCAGAATAAGTCAAGTTTATATGTTTGAAATTATACTTTCAAGGTTCAAGTTTAGTCAAAATGGGTTAAAATGTAAACGGTTTTAGTCAAAAGTAAAAAAAAAATTTAATTTTTTAAGAGCAAAAAGCTAGCTAAAATTTTAACTGATTTCGCTTTAGGGACTAAATAATACGCTACCTGTGCCAATGCATAATAAATTTCTCCATATAGTCTAGCTGATCAATAAAATGACTATTATTGCCCTAGGGCAATAACGAGTACTTTATTAACATTTGAGTATAATAATGTCAATAAAGTGCCTATTATTGACCTAAGGTTTATAAAGTGACCATTATTGCCCTAGGGTAATAAAGTGATCATTATTGACCTAGTGCAACAAAGTGACCATTATTGCCCTAGGGTAATAAAATGACTATTATTGCCCAAGGGTAATAATGTGTTCATTATAACCTAGCTGTCAATAAAGTGCCCATTATTGCCCTAGGGTAATAAAATGACTATTATTGCCCAAGGGTAATAATGTGTTCATTATAACCTAGCTGTCAATAAAGTGCCCATTATTGCCCTAGGGCAATAATGGTCACTTTATCGACCGCTAGGCCATAAGGGAGAACTTATTATGCGCTTGTACAAGTAATTAAAGTGACCATACGCCTGAGTTGCATAAAAATAATTATACAATAGAAATAGGGACAAATAAAAATGGAAATAAATAAAAAAATCAAATTCTAATAAAACCTAAGATTGAAATAATGAGCGGACCTGTCCCCATCACCACTTCCTTCACCATCGCTGCTCGCTGAACTTGGTTGTCGACCGCTTCTTCCACTGGCAGTGTCCTCTGGTAGAACCTCCTCACTACGATGAACTGTAAAGGACGATTTTCCCTTCTTCCCGAACCCCATCCGCCGTTTTCGGCCTTCCTCGCCCAAGTATGTACCACCAACAGACACGCACGTGGGCACGTTATGGTTTTACGTGTCGTTTTTATTCGACGAATAATTTCGTCATGTTTTTGATTTTTTTTATTTTTTTTAAAAATTTTTTTTTTTTATTGTGGAATAATAATGGTAATGGTAGTTGTAATTGTCGGTGATGTTAATTATTTTTTCGCAAGGCAAAGGTGAAGATTATTTATTATTATTAATGTTTTTTTTTTATCGATTCAGGCAGGTGTCGTAATCCCGTGATCGATATTTATTATTATTTTTTTTAGTGCACACGAGAGAATCAAGCAGAGCGAGTAGTGCAGATCGATGACAGAGATATGGTTCCAACGACGAAAAGTTGTTGGTTGGTAGAAGTCAATGTGTAAATGTGTGATGTTGAAGACGAACGCAGAAGTGAGATGGTAAAGAAAGAAGAAAATAATTAGAGAGTGTTTAGATTCTATCTTCTAGATGATTCTATTCGGTGTGCTATCATTAATTTTTTTATTCTCTCATTGAAACGAGGAATTTTTTGGTTTTTTTTCTTTTTGATAATAATAGAATAATTTTGTATTATTTTCACATTTTGGGTAGATCATTCTCTCGTCTTTGAGCTTTAAAAATTGATTGTTGATGGAAGAGAATTATTGGTTATTGCTCTGGAATTAATTTATTTTTTGCAAATAATCGATTACTTTCTGTAATCTAATATTTATTTTTAGTGAAGAAATTTACTTTTAGTAAAGAAATTTAGTTTTAGCAAATATTTATTTTTAGCAAATATTTTTTTTTAACGAAAAAATTTCTTTTTGGCAAATAAATATTTATTTGTTTAAATCAGTTTTTACAAAAAAAAATATTTATTTGTATTATAGAAATTTATTTTTATTAAATAAATAGTTATTTGCGTTAAGTAAATTATTTTTTAACAAATAAATTATTATTTCTATCACATAAATTTTTTTGCTTATTTTTTATTAAGTTAGTGCGTTAAATAATTAAGGAGCAATTTTTCAAAAGTTGATAAATCCATTTTTCAAAAAAATTGAGATAAACACATATTTAAAATATTAAAATCCTTAGATATCGATTTATCACTGTTCAATTAAAAAAAAAATTTATTACCAAAGAATTTTCAATTTAAAAAATATTTTGTCCTAACCTTGATGATTTTTAATTTTTTATTAGAAAAAATTACAAAAACCTTTAAATTCCCTTATTACAATAGACTTTAATTACAAAAACAGCTTTTTAAATAGTAAAAATTATTCAAAAATGAATAATTTATTACAATTTTTCTATATTAAAGTTCATTTCAATGGTTATGAGAGAATTGTCATTTGTTTAAATTTCTTTAAAATGACAAAATTTGGATTTATCAGGTTTTGAAAACTTAATCCTCAATTATTTAATTAAATTAATATGTTCCGAAAACTATAAAAGTTCATATGAACGGAATATTTTTTTACAAAAAGCATTGTCCTGAATTACTCGACAAAATAAAATTCGAAAACAAATTAAATATTTTGAAACTTTGTAAATTATTTTTGAAACCGTATATATATATATATACCTCAATATTTTTCAGAATAAAATTTGATATTGAGAAAGAAATGAATAAATTTCGTTCATTTAAACATTGTGCACTTTATGAACAAATTAAATAAATTTATTTTTATCAATTAAATATTTTTTTAAATGAAATAAATTAATTTTCATCAATTAAATATTACAATGCTAATAAATAAATTTTATTTTTATCAATTAAATATTATAATGGTATTAAATAAATCCCTTCTTATCCAATAAATATTTATTGGTATTAAAATTTATTTTTATCGAAATGCATTCGATAAATATAAATTGTAAATAATAATTTCTTTTAAATAAATATTTATTAGGTATTTATTTAATTTATTTATAGTAAATAAATTTTCATTTGTCTCAAATACTTATTATTTGTACAAAATAATTACAATTTGAGTCAATTGAAAGTATAAAAAAAAAACGCCTTTGTTTTTTTTTAATAAATAAAAAGTATTTGGTATAATGTGATATTTATATATTTACTACTGAAGTAATTGATTATTTGAATTAACTAAAATTTCGTCATTGTAATTATTGCAAAAAAATGCCTTAAGTTTAGAAAATATAATTATTTTTTAATAACTTTAGGTGATTTAAAATATTTTTTCGTACCACATTTTTTAAAATTTCGTTCCATTTTTTAATTGATTTCATTTCTTACGAATTCTAAGTAAAAATTTCTAAAATAATCTTTCCTGGAAAAAATTATTAAATTCAATTGAAAAAAATTTGGAAAGCCAATTTTCTTTGTTGATCCGAATTGTAACGACAGCACGCCTTTGTTTTTTTCTATAAACTAGATATGAATGTATAAATAAAATCTACACTAAAATATTGCCTCGGCAACTTGACAGTAAATCTATTATGTAACAATGAGAAATCAAGAAATAAATATATGAAGAAGATTGTTTAGAATAATGTACATAATTAATCATCTAGTGAAATAGGAATTTGAGATTAAGATTCCGGAGACTCTTGCTTTTGATATTAAAAAAAAGAATGCTAAAAAATTTTGTGTTTCTAGAATTTTTTTTTCTCTTTAAATTCATCATCATTTTTTTCCACATTTTAGTTTAACTTTAAAGTTTTGTTTGAAATTTTTTTTTCTGCGGAAATGAAAAATATAATTTCTATTTTTAGAAATATTTTTCTTTGTTTTTTTTATGTTTTTTAGAGAGAAAGTAATAATCCTTATATAGACTGAAAGTGACTTGAATTGAAGTTAACTTTTTTTTTTTTTTTTGAGTAAAAGTTTATTTCCGTGAACGGAACAAACTATAATGATGTCTTACCTGTCGCAGACAATTGACTCGTGCTGTTGCTCTTCTTTCCCATTCCACTGCTTTGATACTGAACGGCACTGCCGCTACCACTACTTGCGCTGCCACTTTTACTCCCTGGTGAATTCTTTCGATTTCTCCTCGACGATTCTTCAACGTGAAGTCCAACCGCTGTGTCACTCAGGCTGCCATCTTTTTGAAAATGGGGGAAGAAATTTATTAAAACTGATTTAAGAATAAATTTCTTTGGAAATAGTATCACTGACTAATGATTATACTGGGAATTAAATTCAACTTTCCTATAGTTAATTTTTATTCAATATCCAAATAATTTCAATCCTGTGCCCCTCAAAATATTAGCACTCTTATATTTTATGGTGTAGCCCTTTCGTAAAATTTAATTATTTTCAAAATTTTAAATTAAAATTCTTTAAAAGCTTGTTTATCATTTTAATTCTAATTTTAATTGTGCATTTATTCACTTATAATATAATTAGGTACAAAAATTTAAAACATACTACTTACTGAAAATGATTTTTACCACTGATAATGAAATCACACGAAGAAAAAATATTTCGTTCGATTGAAATGGACTTTTACTGCACCGAAAAAAAAATTCTTGTTTTAAGCGGATTCCCCTTATTTCAATGCATATTTTCCTCTTGTATATGGCTAAAAAATAATCCTCTTATTTTAAGAGGATTATTCTCCACTTAACAATATTCCTCTTAAAATAAGAGGAAAATACTCTTCAATTAAGAATAATATTCTAGATTTAAGAAGATTTTTGCAAGAGGAATTTTCCTCTCAAAACAAGAATATTTTTTTTTCAGTGTGCTAGTATTAATTGTTTTGTCTATTTTGAATATGAAGTATTTTGTCAAACTGAAGTCTGAAACTACAGTTCAAAATTTAGTAATTAATTAAATAATTAATAATAATAATAATGAAAAATTTAATACTGCGAGGATCTGTATTAACAAAAAAATTTATATTTTGACGGATAAAAACTAAATTTTACTTTTATTGGTCACTAGATTTATTCAAATTTAATTAAAATAGAAAATTTAATACATAATGCCTGACTAAATTTGATTTTTTTTACTGATTATGAAATGATACGATTTCATTAAATATATTAATTATTAATATATACTACGAGAATTTTCTTTTATCTGATTTAAGTTGACTTTGCACCCAGAGAAAAGGTATATTTGGTTTAAAAAAATTTTTATGTGGGTGTCATCAGCTGTATTAGAATCAAAACAATTGAAAAATTTTGTCGCCAGTAAAATTGACTTGTACTACTGTTTTTTTCTACTGACAAAATATTTTCTTTTTAATATTAAGATTACATGAATTTGCTTTCTGTCTGCAGGACTCGAACTCTGTTTTTTTAAAAAAAGGTCCGTAAAGTCCGTAATTTGATTCAAAAAGGATGAAAAGTTCGTAAATTGTACGATATAATTTGGATAATTATAGAGAAATTACAAATGATTGTAGAAATTCAATTATTTTCAAATGTAATAAAATTCTTCGCAAAAATTCAATTATTTTCAAAAATTTTAAAAAATTTTCATCAATATTTCAATTATCTTTAGAAATAATTAAATTCTTCTATCTTCTCCGAAATTCAATTCTTTTCAAAAATTTCCTTTAATTTAATGATTTTCAATATCTATTATTATCATAAAATTTTCCAAAAGAATTCAATTATTTAAAAAAAAAATTTAATAAAATTCTACACAAAATTTTAATTTTTTGTAAAAAATACTAAAAATTTCACAGGAATTTCATTATTTACAAATTTTTTAAATAAATTTCTTCGCAATCATTCAATTATTTTTATAAATAGTACTATTCATAAATAATTACAATTTTTACAGGGATTCAATTATTTTCGTAAATATCTAAATAATAAAATTCTTTTTAGAAATTTAATTATTTTCGTAAATATTAAAACTCATTGTAGAATTTCAATTTTTTTCAATATAATTTTAATTGAATTCTTGGAAAATCCTTAGAAAATGTTTTAGATTAAAATCTTTGAAATTTTAAATTGTTCATATTTTCAACTAACAATTCCGTGGAATTAATTTTTTTTGAGAAACTTTAATTGCGGATTTTTTCTTTTTTGAAATTAGTCAAAGTTTTTATTTTCTAATATATATTTAATTGAAGAATTTACGAATAATTGAAATTTTGTAAAATTGACTTGTAAACAAATAAATTTGAAAATTCTTAAAAAACTTTTTCAAAAATTATAAATTATAAATTATAAATTACAAATTTTTTGATAATGATTCAATTTATGGGAATTGAATTTCAACAAACATTCAATTATTTAATAAATTATTATTTATTTTTGAATTTAAATTATTGAATTCTAGTAGAATTGATTTAAAAAATTTTCAAAGAACTGTTTCGAAAATTATTAAAAATAATCGATTTAAAGAAGAATTTTAGTTAAAAATTCTTGAAAATAACACAGGACCACAAAATTTTTTTTAAAGGAATTATTGACTGGACCGTGTTTTCTATATGTTTCTTTATCAGATTTACTTAAAACTTGTCACTCGGGGATTTTTGGGGTCGCTGAATACGTATTTCACCTTAGCTTTACAAAATTCAAAATGGCGGATCTAATGTGGCTGCTGAATTTAAAAAAAAATTATCAAATTTACTTGAAACTTGTTAGTAGGGGATTTTTGGGGTCGCTGAATACGAATTTTACCTTAGTTTTAAAAAATTCAAAATGGCGGATCCAATATGGCTAAGAAATTTTTAAAAAATTTATCAGATTTAAAATTTTTGAAAACTAAGGTGAAATTCATATTCAGCAACCTCAAAAACACCCGAGTAAAAAGTGTCAAGCAAATTGGGTGAATTTAAAAAAAAAATGACGCCATATTGGTTCCGACATCTTAAATTTGGAATATTTACGAGTTTTTTGATTGTTTAACATTATATAATATTTTTTCAATGTGTTAAAGTTGTTTTTTAATAGATTCTTCTGCTTATTTTTATTTATATCTTATTTACAGTCAGTTTTTTGCGAATTTTATTAATTTGTGAAGAAACTTGACGTGATGGCGGAAAACTGAGTTGTTCGGATTCGAATTTAGCGACCCAAAAAACATATAAAAAACATGTTCCGGTCAATACTTTCTTTAAATAAATTTTTTGTCCTACCTGCACGGAAAGTATGTCATTTCGGGCACTTAAGGCGGGCGCAAAGTAACACATTACGCCCGGGAGTGGGGAAAGCGGGCGGAAAAGTATTTTGCGCCCGCTTGTATGACGTCAGCGGGCGGTAAAGTATTTTCCGCCCGCTTCCCCTACCTCCGAGCGGGCAGAAAAGTATTTTGCGCCCGCTTGTTAATTATTCGAATTTCTTCATTAAAATGCGACATTTTCGACTTTCTTTTTATGTTGACTATAGAACTCCAAACATTTTCAACTTGTTTTATTTTGTCTATAAAAATTTGCAACTTTTTTTTATTTTCTCTAAAAAAAATTATAAGACATTTGGTTTTGTTCTCATTTCATTTATCAAAAATGTCAATTTTAAAAGTTCTTGTTTCAGTTTTGTTTAATTATTAATTATTACGTTCTAAATAAATACTATGTTTCCAGAATACATTGTTTTTTATTTCTATTTTAAAATTTCTATCATTATAAACTTCATTCGATGTAATGTTTATATAGAGCTTAATTTTTAACTAATATGAGCGTTTAATCGTGCGTGCCCTCAATGTCATACTTTTCATGCAGATAGGACAAAAAATTATGTTCGCATCATGGGCGCAAAGGTGATTACGACTTTGGCGAAATCACCTATTTTGCGCCCTTGTTACGAAAATAACTATTGTGGTCCTGTATAATAATTGAATTTTAAATGATTTTTATCACTTGGTCATCTTTAAGGCGTACTTGCGTTTGCGAAGGCAAAAAATAGGCCCCACTTTAATATTTTTTTTCACAGTCATTTTATTTAAAATATTAAAAACGATTTTTGCACTTTAAAGTACATTATAAAAACAAAAAAAAGAAATTTTTTTTTTCGATTTTTAACCGTTATTTACGATTTGTAGAGGGCCCCAAACATTGCGATCTCAAATTTGTAAGAGTTTGCGGTGCCCCGCATAGAGCCTCTCCTGACTGTCTAAAATCAAAAAAACAAAATTTATTCTTTAGTATACATTAATACCTAGTGGACTAACCTGATGAAATTAAAAAAAAAGTAAAAAAAAACGAAAATGCGGTACTTTTAAAGTCAATTTTTAAGAAATGATGATTTTGATCTTTTGAATTTTTTACTTTAAAAGTACCGCATTTTCGTTTTTTTTACTTTTTTTTAATTTCATCAGGTTAGTCCACTAGGTATTAATGTATACTAAAGAATAAATTTTGTTTTTTTGATTTTAGACAGTCAGGAGAGGCTTTATGCGGGGCACCGCAAACTCTTACAAATTTGAGATCGACAATTTTTGGGGCACTCTACGAATCGTAAATAACGGTTAAAAAACGAAACAATTTTTTCTTTTTTTAGTTTTTTTAATGTACTTTAAGGTGCAAAAATCGTTTTTAATATTTTAAATAAAATGACTGTGAAAAAAAATATTTATTTGGGGCCCATTTTTTGCCTTCGCAAACGCAAGTACGCCTTAATTATTATAAAACATGAAGAAGTCGATCACTCCAAGTCGAAGACTCGGAGATATCAATATCTTCATGTTTTACAGTTATGAAAAATTTAATTTCTAGTTTTAATTAAAATGTTCTCTTCTTTGACTCGGACTGGTTATATTTTTGTCAGTTGGTCCGTAAAGTCCGTATTTTGAATACTTTTACTATTTCAAGCCCTGTAAACTGATTTGTACTACTGATAATGTAATTAAATGAATTGAAATGTATTGAAAATATTTTGATATTAGAGTATAAATAATAAATGTATATTTATGTATTGAAAATGAAGATATTCTCACCAACTTTCTCGTCCGTTGGTGCGTCGGTATTACTAAAGCTCCTCGTAAATTGACCCCGCTTGCTGTGGCCATTGTGATCGATCTCAGGCGTTTGATGTCTGGACGATTTTTCATAGGACCCACTCTGGCTGGTATAGTCACTGCTTTCGGGCATAGAGGACGATCGTCGATTATTTCCATCGTCGTGAGGGTGATCGTCGTGGTAGTCGTGCGTCGTCGATTGTTTCCGCGAGCGTTGTTGACGCGATGATTCGGAAGGTAGTAGTAGTAGTTCATAGGATTCGCCGCCGGTTGGCGTGTTCATGGCGACGAGTTGCGGTTTCGTGTGATGGTAACGTGATGTAGTAGTAGTAGTTGTAGTAGTAGTAGTAGTAGGAGTTTCGTGATGGTCGACGGTGGCCCGTGGGTTTTTAGCAGTGTCGGAGGTAGCGGTTTGGGAATCAAAGAGATTTGAATTAGCGTTACCGGGGCGGGGTGCTCGGTTACGGGGCCTACGTGGATCAGACGGGCCAAAGCCGCAGTTCTCGCTACACTGACTCTCGCTCTCCATCGAGTACTCGTAGTACTCGAGGGTGTCGCTTATCGCGACATTTCTCTTACTACCCTTCTTATCGACGAATTCCAATTCACGTGCCTCGGGACAACTGCTGTTGCGTCTGCGATACCGGTGCTGCTGTCTTATCTCGGCCGACATTCTCTCCCTCTGATATTCTCGCTCAGTTCTCTCGGCCTGGAGCATTTCGAGACACTCCGGACAACTTGTTTTTCTCTTTTGATTATCGTAATATTCATCTTCGGCGTATTTATCATAAAGTGGAATTTTGGTTCTGTTTAACGTTCTTTGGTAGTTACGATCGATGACCGTGTCCATTGAGCCGAAATTCTCGTCGGCGTAGAAGAGGAGATCGGATGGACTGTCGTCGTTCGTTGGGGGACTGTCGAATGTGCGGAAGGCCTCCGGACAACTGGTGTTACGTTTTCTTTTGTACAATTTTTGGGTGCGTCTATCATCGTCCATGAGATCTTGATCGAAGTAGAGAATTGGAGTCGATCTCGCGCGATTTCGCATTTTTTGGGTCTGTTGCCTAGGCTGATTGTCACGAGCGATCGTCACTAAGTCTTCGCGAATTGGATAATCATCGTAATAACTAATATTATCGTTTCTTCTTCTTGGAAGTCGGGGGATATTTTCGTATTCTACGTTATCAAAATTTATTGATTGTGGATAATAACTATTATAAGAATCAGTCTCAAGGCGAGAAGTATTTCTGTGTTTTCGCACAGTTTTATCACTTGGTTTTCTCCGGTCGTAAACTGGATAACGATAATAGGCCTCTGGATTGTAAATATCAGTTCTTTCTTGAGAAAAATAATCAGGCTCCTCCTCCTCCCAATCGTAGGAGTAGTCGTCTAGATATGAGTCTGTACTTTTGGTACGTCGGCGACGATTTTTTCGATTGTAATCAAAGAATTGATCGTGGTAGGGATATGAGGTGTGCTCGTAATCGTAATCACAGTAGGGTAACATAACATCGTCTATACTACAATATATGTGATCGTTTGACTCGAGAGGACTGTAGAGATCATCGGCTAAACTTCGCGATTTCTCTCGCTTACTATCAATATCATGATAAATTGACTCGTGTTTTCGTTTAGTTGCAAAATCATCGGATTTATTTGTAGAAAAACGTGTTGTATCACTAATGGGGAGATAAATTTCCGTTTCGCCGGCGCTCAGTTCGGAGTCATAACCATAAAGCAGTCTTTGTTGTTCTTGATTAGCAGTGAATTGATCGAAGGCTATTTGTTCAATGGCCAATTGTTTCATACGAGCTTTATTGTCGCCATTTGAATCATAATAGGATTTGCTCTGATCTTTCAGAGCAGGAATTCTATCACCGTAGGAAGAATCGTTGAGGGAGAGATTTTTTTTCACCTTCTCCCTGGCAGTTCGTAGACTATCGTCACTAAATATATTTGAGGATAGAACGTCGTAATCGAAACTTTTTGCCCTTCTTGACACGGATACTAGTTTTCTATTAAAATTCGTGGTGGCATCATTATTGATGATTAGTCGGGAGTTCTTTAGGACTTCATTGTCAAAACTTTTGGCTCTTGAGAGTAAAAAAGATCTTCGTTGTCTGGCGAGAGTTTTATTTCTGATTTCATTGTTTCGAAGATCGAGGCGTTTGTAAGCGAAATCTGTGGGATTTAAACTCTCGAGAAAACTTGAATATCTTGGAGTCTTTCGACTTCTTGTGGAACGATCCTGCCAACTGCGGGATCGTCGATGTGAACCAAAATCATAACCATAGGGTGGTAAATAACGTGAGCGAAATTTATCGACAAGACGGTCGTTAAAATTGACCTGGAGGCAGTCTTCGATGTAGATTTCCGGAATGCGTTTTGTTGCACTTGTACCGGTAAGGCTTTCTGGCTTGAGAATGAGGCCCTCGCAGACACTGTATTCGCTTGTCGCTGGACTGTAATATCTCAACATATTCTCATCGACAGTCTGCGATCTTGTGAAGGGCGTTCGCATTTTTCTATATAGCGAGCGAACAACTGCGGATTTGCTCCGTATAAGGGGGTGCGAGGGAAGGTGATGCTTGCTAGGGTTGTTTTTTGGTTTGATGGGATAGTTGTTTGGGCAATGACATTCGCTGCAGGGTACCCTAAGTCTGTGCTTGCGCCTATTGCGCCTAGGGGGTGGGGGTACTGGGGATATGACACCGGGTATTAAAACGTTTTTAACTGTCGGTCTGTAAACAATTTTTCATATAGAGTAGTAAAGTTCCTTCGGAATACATTTTAAATAGCCCATTCTTTACAATTAATGCGTTCTAGTCGATCGAAACTGTCAGTTATTATAAATACAATTTAAAGAGAAAATGAAAACTTTCCATTTATTGATAAAAAGGAAGACTACATTTTTTGTCGCAATGTATCATCAAATGGTAATGTATCATTTTCTTGAATGTGAAAACTGGAAAATCGAGATTTCTGACCGCTTCTGTCGACCATCGCTTGATTTTAATTCGATCCCTGATTCGTTAGAATGGGTAACTATCTATCGATTATTAAATGGACATTGACATACAGTGCAAAGGATGTGCAACTAGAACTATAGAAATAGAAAATAGTATCTTTAGATCTAGAGAGAGAAAAAATTGGGACACCTATATTTAGATTGCAAGCAGGAATGTGAAAAGAAAAGAGAAAGAACCTAAGGGCGATATTCATTTGACAATGTCCATTTAATTCAGGGATTATCGTTATAGAGGATGGACTGCAGTTGTTACACTTTTGCATTTGATTGATTGATTGATTGGTTTACCGGTTTCTTTTTTTTCCGTTTAAATAATGGACGAGAGACGCATCGAAATGCAACTTCCGTAGTCAATTCTCTTAATGGGACGTGTACTCCTAAGGAGACTGTCTTTGTACAAATGAAGTCGTACGTGATTATTAATCGACTCGATGTTACGTTGATAAATAAAAAGCAAATATTTATATATACGTATAAATAATGAATTATACTCACATTAATCCCCTCGAACCACGTGGTCGCTCTGATTGTGTGCTGAAGGCACTACTTGTTACGGAGGCTATACTCTCCATATCAGAATCGCCAAGATCGGCAAGAACATCTTTATCGGGACTTAGACGATCTCTTCGTGATCTGTGTAATCTGTGGAGATGAGTGTGTGAAAGGGAGTGTGGATCGTAACTCATTGACGGTAGATCTGAGTCTGAGAGACCAGTAATATGTTTCTCGAAACCTAAAGATTCAAAGTTTAAAATTAGAAATTGGAAATTAAAAAATTCTTAACTATTAATTAAAAATTAAAAGCGAACAAATTTAAAAAGTAGAAATTTATATTCTCGTACTGGAATTTCGATATGAGTGCATTGGTCTACTGCGATGTTTAATGAATCTCGCTCTATCGGTAAAATCTCCGACTCCTCGATCCTTCAGGGCTATTTGCAAATTTTGAGGTATCTGAGGCAATTGACGCTTTTTCGGAGATCCAGTTGGAGTTGCTGTCGCTGATCTTGATGTAAATCTGAAATTTTTTGGCCACAATTTAGTTCTATTTGCTAAGTAAATTTTTTTGTGAAATAGAAATAGATACGATAGTAAACATTTTTACAATTTTTACGTTCCCAGCTAAAAAAGATCTATACAATTTCCCTAGAATCATTTCATATGAATTCTAGTTAATATTCTACAGAAATTTTTAGCTGGGTTAGTAAAATAAAAAAATTTTTAAAAAGTTTTTAAATACTTAGAATATAAATGTGAAATTAAAATTAGCTACGATAATAAAAATCGCTATGCTGATAATTTCATTAAAAAAATAGAAATAAAAAAAATTTCGAAGAATAGTTTAAAAATGAAAGTAATTTTTGAATTTTATACATACCTAGCTGCCATGTAACTGTGTGAATAGGGAACAGATCTATGATCAGGAGGTGAAAGAGAACGATGACCTGTAGGACTTTGCGACCTTCTTCGATAATGATGAGAATCCATCAGCGCTGCGCTATGGGACCTGTGGCTTAATGTGGCACGATGTGAATCATCCTAACAAATTAAATTTTCGTTTTATCAATTATTATTCCTGGAAAACTTTTTTAGAGTCATGTTCATTTAAAAATGTTCCATGTTGAGTGGAAAAATGCAGTTTTAATCAAAAGTACAAAGTATACCCAAATTGAAAAATTAGGTTGATGCATTGTAAATTTAAAGAATTGTAGCAAATGTTTTCAGTTTTATTGTTTTATTCTCGTTCGTAATTTTAAAGAAAATGTTAAAAATTTATTTTTTTTAAGGAAATTAGCGATACAAATGATTTCTTTAATTTCTTTTTTAATAACAGAATATGAATTGTCTGACTAAAATTGATTTTTCTACTGTTAATAAATTTACAAAAATTGAAATTTGTCTGAATAGAATATATTTCTACTACTAGCAGAAAAATTTTGTTTTGCTTCTTTAATGATCATTGGCCTGATTTCTTGACCAAAAAATATAAAGTTGTATTTTACATTCTTTTCTTAGATTTTTATTCTTTTTCTCGTAAGTTTTTGATGGAATTTTTTGATAGCCTGATATTTTGATTTAATATACATATATCTATATGTGGGAAAAATATATTATATGGATCAATATGAAATCTTACCTTACGATAGTGTTGATAACTGGAAATGGAAGCGGAATGGTCTCTAGTGCTCATAAGCGCTGGTCTTTTACAACCTTGCGGTGACATATCCCTTCGACTTCGATGTTCACCGTCCACACAGAATTCCTTTTCAGGTGGCGGACTTGAATAGTGGCTGTTACAAAAGGCGTTCATTTATTTCGTTAATTTTGTGTTCATAAATAATATGGCACTTATAAACTAAATGAAATGAATTTTTTTAATATAGTGATAGGGTAATTCCCATTTACTCCAAAATATCTAAAAATATGATTTATAAACCAACTGATTTTGTTTTTTTTTATTTTTTTTTACATTTTCATTTTAAATTTTATTCAAAAACCAATTTTACTTATTTTTTCTACTTTTAAATATGATTTATAAACGAACTGATTTTCTTTTCTTTAGTTTTAAATCTAATTTTTAAACTAATTTTATTTATTTTTTACTTTTTGGTTCATAAACCATTTTTTTATGATTTTTTTTTTATTTTAAACTGAATTTATTTCTTTTTAATTTTTTTGGTATCGTGAATGCGAATCACCTATCACAGAATAGCAAAATTCTAGACTCTAGAAGCTCATTACATTTTTTTTGTTTGAAAGTTTCTAATTAATATTCAATATAGTTATTTATTCTTTATTTTTATTTTATTTATTACCTACAATGTTTTAAATGTACGTATATTTATGTAAATTTTTTTATATTCATTTTCTTAAATTTACTTGTAGGTTGCAAGAAAATGAAATTGGTCAGGAAAATCAGGAAAATGAAAGAGTAATTTATCAAAAGTACTTGGAAAATATCCAATTTCTATTAAGATCTTAGAAAATTTCAATTCTTTTAAAGAAATTGAAAATAATTACTGATTCAAAAAATTATTTAAGTTTCAAATAAATTTTATTTAAAATTCTAAAAAATTAGGTTTTTAGAAATTTTTAATTTAATTTTTTAAAGTTACTTGAATTTTTGAAAACATTTTAATTATAATGCTTAGAAATATAATATAATACTTAAAATTAATTGAATTTTGTGAAATTGAATTAAAAATAATCATTGTTAAAAAATTAGTTTAGAATTTTAATAAATAAAAATTCAATTTTTAAAGAATTTTACTTTAATAATTGTGAAATAATTGAATATTTTGAATCGTCAGAATCGAAATTAATTGAATTAATTGAAAATTAATTAATTAATTGAAAAAATAAATTAAATTTTGTGAAATTGAATTGAAAATAATCATTGTTAAAAAATTAGTTTAAACTTTTAATAAATAAATATTCAATTTTAAAAAAATTTTAATTTAATAATTGTGAAATAATTGAATATTTTGAATTGTCAAAATCGAATATATTTATATGCTTATTAGTGTTAAAAATAGAATTGAAAAGTCCAAACTGCATATAAAATTAATTAATTTCCAAAGAGTTAGAACTAAAATTTTTCTTAACTAGTTAATTTTCAAACGATTTAAATTAAATTTTTTCTAAAACTTGAGGTGTCGCAAAGTTTTATGTAAAATTTTGAAAAGTTTGTCTTTTAAAATATTTCAATGATATTGTTTAAAAATAATTGAATTTTTATGGACAAATAATTGTAAAGTTTTGAAATAATTGAATTTTCCTAAAATTCTATCCAAAATAATTGAATTTTTCAAAAAATTCTGTTAAAAATAATTAAATTTTTTCAAAGAATTATTTGAAAATAATCAAAGGAAGTTAACTACGGTAATTAATTTTATTTTTAAAATATCTTGACACCCTAAAGTTTTAAATCAAATTTTTAATTTAAAAAATTATCTCTCTTTACAATTAAACTTCTTTTGAATATTTTCGTAATTTTTTTTTGTAATTTTCGGTCTGGAATGCAGGAAAATGACAGGGAATAACAATAAAATTTTTTCGTAACCCTGTAGCGGATTTTTTTTTTTTTGTAAACAAAAAAATTCGATTTTTATTTTATATTGAATATTAATTAGACACTTTCGCCTCAATAATGATTTTTAATGAAATCTAACGAATATTAACAAGGTTAAACGTTAATAGAATTAACTAGTTTCTAATTTTTTTTTGTTTTTTATTTCTACTAGTCTTGTAGCGAGTACAAAAAAAAACTCCTAATTAAATTATAATACGGGAAAAATATTGTGACATTCTTTGTTGTAATTAATTGCATTCAGTATATGATAAAAATTACTGCAGGAAAATCTTTTGTTCTTTTTCTCTCTTTTTCTTGATACATTCATATATTAATAATTAAGGGATTCATCTAGATGATAGGTTTTAAAAATATTCTAAATTCTAGCAATGAAAATACGCTAGACACATGATGAATATCGTGAATAAATATACATATAGATAACTTAAAACCGTACCGCTTATAATTTGACGGCATATTATGAAACCTAAAATAATAATAATAAAATCAGAAAATATTAAAAAACCGTTTGTGAAAATGACTATATTTGTGATTAATTTAAAATTGAGAAATCATTTTTCTAATAATGTGTGAAAATTTACTTAACGTCAAAAGTCTTGCGGATAAAAAAATAATTGCATATAGTTAATATTATGTGATTATTAATTTATTTTTCAGTGAAAATTACTTAGTGCTAAGTAAAAAATCACTCCTTGTTAAGTCTATACACAAATATTTTTTTTTATGGTAGATTTTTGACGCATTTTAAGTAAACTTTTCACGAAAATATTTTATTAATGAATGGAATTTTGTCAAAATTATTTTATTCGCATCAAGAAGAAAAATTCACTGCATAAATTAGAAACAAAAAACACAAATGATAGAGAAATTTTGTCAAGGTTATCATTATCGTACACTTGAAATAGAAATAAAGTGTCACGCGGCGTTCCGTTCGGCGGAATGAATTCATCACTAGATTCGCGAAACCCTTTTAAATAATCCTATTAGATGATATTGAACATTTATTAAATATGTGAGAACAGTGAAAATCATTTCGCCTGTGTTTTACCCGAGCATTTTGGATTTTTCGATCACATTTCTGTAAAAAAAAGCTTTGCAATTATAATAACAACTAATACGCGGATTAAGGCATTTCAAAACAAAAATTACTGTTTTGTATAGTATTCCAAACGATAATAAGAGACAATTTTTCGGACTTTTTTTTATAACTTTTCAGTCGAAAAAATTCTATAGAATTCTATTCAGAATGATTGTGTGGTGTGATTTTTTTAATTTTTCCCAGGATACATATTTAATTATCAACTTCTTAATATTTCTAATTGTAAGCTAATTTCTTTATTGTTTTTAATTGTTTTATTGAATAATTTTAACATTATTTCTATTTATAAAACCAAACATCTATAATTATAATTTAAATTATTTAAACCAATCAATTATTATCGATTGTCGTGAAAATTAATTATCATCATCATCATTCATATTATTCGTGGTTATTGAAAGGAAATTGAGAAATTGTTGCGATTTGTAATTAACTGAAGTACTAGATAAATATGAATAATACCAGGGTTTCCATAAGTCAGGAAATACAAAACTTTCAATTTCTTTTATTTCTGACAACAATTTCTTTTTAAATAACTTAATTCCTGAAGAACTATCATAAAATTATTACTTAGAAATTATTTAATGAATAATTTTACTTGAATATTTCAAAATTAGTTGAATTTCAAAAGAAATTAATTATTAAAAATAATGGATTTATGGAAGAAAAAGAAATTCTAATTTATAACTGAAATGAAAACAATTGAAATTGGATTTAAAATGAGATCGATAATTCTAAAGTTGAACTTGTGACCTCTTGTGTATGTATGTATGGTTGTTGAGGAATTGAAATCAGAAGTTGAATCATTACTGTTAGAGGGGAGGGGGGGGAAGGATTTTTACCTCGTGAACATCATTTGTAAGTTCGATAGACCCTTGACACACCTCCGATCTATGAATTCAAAACGAAGAACTGGATTTCTCACATCATATCAATGCAAACTCTCGGGCCAATGCACCGCACACCATCTCTATATACTATATCGATGAGAACGGCACTTAGAATCTAATTACCAGCCACCAGCTATAATTCAACTTGCACAGTGCTGTTTACTCTTAGGTCAGTGATCTCTTTCAGAGCATTTGTCATTCAATTTAATAAAGATCGATCAGCGCAAAATTCTCTCTATTGAAACGGTTACTTCATGTATTTTCAATACTTAATTATATTTAGAATAAGGAGCTCCTGGATGATACTGTCTCTCTTACATTTCTGCAATTTTGTAATTTCCGTGTTCTCTAGGAGTGGGGTTTGATTGTCGATTTAGGAAAATTCATTTTTATTTGAGTTTTGCCTTTTGTCGACAATATCAAAAAAATGGCCATGCTCTCACGTGCCGGCCGAGGACACGGAAAGGTGCATTTTTTAATTTTCAAGTGTTTTTATATCTAATTTATTTGAGTTGAAATTATAAATTTTGTTTATTTTCTTTTCTTTAAAGTGTGGCCGTTATAATAGTCCCGAATTTTAATTAATTATCATCCATTATCGTTATCTTGGATTTCGCAACATTCATCCAGGACTCCCATCCTAGGAGGAAAACTTTAATCCATTTCTGGAACATGGATAATTCTGATCACTCCACACTGAATGGTTTGAGAGATGAGTACTGTTCTTTTATGACACTATGTATATGTTTATTATTGTTTACTTAATTTTCGGGATTTGTGTGATTTATTTTTATTGAGAGCACATTGAAATTCTTAGACCAAAAAGGGTGAACTCGAATCATTTTATTTATGTATTTGCATGCTTTATTTTATGTGAAATTTAATTGAAATATTCATTGTATGTAATCATTTTATTTATCTATTTATGTATGTATGTTTTGTGTGTATATGACTGAGACGCGTCTCCAAATTTAATTTGTTAGAGAAAGAATAATTGTTTGACTATAGATAAATATTAATAAATTGTTAAATATTATATAAATTCATTCTTTTATTTTTATTTATGTAATTTTGCATTTATCTGTGTTCTATAAAATGCTTATTTAGGTAATTAATTGAATTGATCTTTAATTTAAATTAATTTTTTTTGTATTTAACTGTTTCTAAATATTTTCTCAAAAATTGAGAATAAATATTTGTTACACTATTTTGAAACAAAATTTGAAAATTTCCCCCAAAAGAAGAAAAAATTAAGTAAAACAAAGATTTTCCGATTCTTTTTTATGAGATGCACTGTTTTTCTGAGGATATCAGGGCTCGAACTAGGTCCGTAAATCCCGTAAAAGTCCGTAACTTTGCTTGAAGTCGGTAAAAGTCCTTTTTTTTAAAAAAAAAAGGTCCGTAAAGTACGTAATTTGATTCAAAAAGGATGAAAAGTTTGTAAATTGTACGATATAATTTGGAGTATTTTAGAGAAATTACAAATGATTGCAAAAATTCAATTATTTGCAAAAGTAATAAAATTATACGCAGAAATTCAATTATGTTCAAGTGTTTTTAAAAAATCTTATTAAAATTTCAATTATCTTTATAGAAATAATTAAATTCTTCTCCGAAATTCAATTATTTTCAAACATTTTCCTGAATTCAATGATTTTCAATATCTACTACTTTCATAAAATTTTCTTAATGAATTCAATTATTTTTAAAAAAATCTAATAAAATTTTACACAAACTTTTATAAATATTTTCAAAAAATAATAAAAATTTTACAGGAATTTCATTATTTACAAATTTTTTTAATAAATTTCATCGCAATCATTCAATTACTTTCATAAATAATAAAATTTTTACGGGGATTCAATTATTTTCGTAAATAATATAATTCTTTTCAGGAATTCAATTATTTTCGTAAATAATAAAAATCATTGTAGAATTTCAATTATTTTTAATACAATTTTAATCGAATTTCTCGAAAAAATTCTTAAATTTAAAATTAAAAATTCAATAAATTGTTATTTTTGTATATGAAAAAAATTTAATTCTAGTAGAATTTTCTCATAAACATTAATTTAAAAATAGATTTCAGTTAAAATTTTAGATTATAATTGAATTTTAAAAGCATTAGATCGAGCATTAGATCGTCAATTTTTAGAAATAATTAAATTTGGAAAAGATTTTAAATTAAAATCTTTGAAAATCAGAATTTTTCATATTTTTGACTGAAAATCAGTTAAAAATAACTGAAATTTCAGTCATTTTTCACTGATTCGACAATTAAAAAACTACTGAAAATTTCTGTCACACATATTAAAAATTTCAGTTATTTTTTAATTGTCCAATCAGTGAAAAATGACTAAAATTTCAATCATTTTTAACTGATTTTCAGTGAAATTTCACTGATTCAAATCGCGAGAATAGAGTCACTGATTCTCAGTCAAATTTCACTGATTAAGTTTTAGAGAGTAGAAATAATTCAATTTTTCTCTGAAATTCGAACATTTTCCTGAATTGAATGATTTTCTATATCTACTATTTTCATAAAATTTTCAAAATGAATTCAATTATTTAAAAAAAAATTTAATAAAATTCTACACAAACTTTTATAATTATTTTCAAAAAATATTAAAAATTTTACAAGAATTTCATTATTTACAAATTTTTTTATAAATTTCTTCGAAATCATTCAATAACGTTCATAAATAATAAAATTTTTACTGGGATTCAATTCTTTCGGTAAATAATAAAATTCAATGGAGAATTTTGAATTATTTTTAATACAATTTTAATCGAATTCCTCGAAAAAATTCTTTAAAATTGTATTAAAATTCGTCAAATGAATTCAGTTAGGTATTTAAAAATTTATTGATAAAATTCTTTATGAAAATTCAATTTTAAAAAACATGAAATTATTCAATAAATTGTTATTTTTTATTTAAATAATTGAATTCTAGTAGAATTTTCTCATAAACATTGATTTAAAAATGGATTTCAGTTCAAATTTTAGATTATAATTGAATTTTAAAAGCAATTGGGCGTAAATTTTTAGAAATAATCGAATTTTGAAAAGGTTTTATATTAAAGTCTTTGAAAATTTGAAGTTTTCATATTTTTAACTAACAATTCTGTGGAATTAATTTTTTTTGAGAAACTTTAATTGCGGATTTTTTTTTGAAATTATTTAAAGTTTTTATTTTCTAATATATATTTAATTAAAGAATTTACGAACAATTGAAATTTTGTAAAATTGAATTGTAAACAAATAAATTTGAAAATTCTAAAGGACTTTTTCAAAAATTATTAAACATAATGGATTTATAAAAGATGTTTAGTTAAAAACAGGAAAAAAAATTCAATTTTGTAAAAGTTACAAATTATTCTTCGCAAAAATTAAATCTTCTTCAAAACTAATAAAATTCTTCTTAGAGATTCAATTATTTTCACAAATAATAAAACTCATTGCAGAATTTCAATGATTTTCAATACAATTTTAATCGAATTTATCGAAAAATGTAATTATTCTTAGAAATGTTATTATTTTTCATTGATAGAAATCAATTCTTTAAAAATTTGTTGAAAAAATTCTTTATGAGAATTGAATTTTAAAAAACATTCAATTATTCCATAAATTATATATTTTCGTATTTAAGTAATTGAATTCAAGTAGAATTTTCTAATAAAAATTGATTTAAAAAGGAATTTCAGTTAAAATTTTAGATAATAATTGAATACTAAAAGCAATAGAGCGTGAATTTTTAGAAATAATTGAATTTTGAAATTATAATTTTTGAAAAAGGTTAATTGAATTTTTTTAATATTATTTTAAGTTTTTATTTTTCTAATATTTATTTAGTTAAAGAATTTACAAATAATTGAAATTTCGTAAAATTGAATATTGTAAGCAAATGGATTTGAAAATTGTCAAAGAACTTTTTCGAAAATTATTAAAAATAATTGATTTGGAGAAGAATTTTAGTTAAAAATTCTTGAAAATAATAATTAAATTGTAAATTATTTTATAAATTTGCCATTTTTCATCACTATAAATTGTGAAGAAATCGATCACTTTAAGTCGAAAACTCGGAGTTATCGATATCTTCATGTTTTATAGTTGTGAAAAATTTAATTAAATAGTTTTAAGTAAAATATTCTCTTATTTTACTCGGAATTTTGATACATTTAAGTTAGCTTTACAAATTTTTTCGATAATAATAAAAAGGATAACTTTGCCATTTTATCGATAAGAAAAAATAACTGAGCGATTTTATTCAATAATAATGATTTTTTTTTCGACAACAAAGAAAATTATTCGTTTTTTCTTGCGATATTATATATATAAAGAAAAACCTTTCAGTTTAAAGTGTTCATTAAGAAAATCGATTACAACCGAGAAAAACAATAAGAGAGAGGAGAGAAAAAAAATCATATGATCTGTGAAAAGGCAGTCCGGTGAAAAATCTACAGAGTTCGATTGCATTCTCTGAATACGGAATAAGGAGAGACAAAGCAATTAAGGGCACTCTCGACATCTGAAACGAGAACTGAAAAAGACAGCGACAGAAATAGGAAAATGAAAGAAATAATGAGGAAACGGAAAGAAAAGTGTAAGATAAAGAAAAAGAATGAGTGAGAGAGAGAAAGAGAGAGAGAGAGAAAGAATAGAAATAAAAGAACGATAGCATTTCTCGAACGCGTAGTAAAACGGAACATCGAAGGATTGATCTTTCGCGAATTTATCTCTAGGGAATTAAGTACGTGCTGCTGAAAAAGTAGTGAGATTTTCATGCTAGGCACTCGGCGCGTTAAATCGAGCCAGATATTTTATATATATATACATTCGCGAAATGGTTTTTTCTTTCTTTTTGCTTTCTTTTTTTTCTTGCTACCCCTGGAAAATGCGTTTAGAAAAGAGAAAATTCATGAGAAATTCAAGCACTCACAAATAACGAACAGAACCTCATCTTCGGAATGTTAATTTTGATGCGAGGTTATTTATATGTACATGTATAAAAGAGAGTTTTTTTAAAAAAAAAGAGAGAGAGTGGCTCCGCAGTCAGCGGTGGTTGCAGGCCAACTGGCATGTCAATTGGCTTGTTGCCCAGTTTTATAACTTGCTTTCTCTTTCTCTCTTAACTCAATCTGAATATGTGTGTGTCTCCTCCTCTTTTTCTCCTCTTTTTTTTCCTTGAATTTTCTGTGTACGAAACTAAACTTACGTCAGTATGACAGCAATGTGCTTTAGACAGGGAAAGTCAGAGGATAGGAGAATAGTGTGCACGCTAACTTTTTTCCCCTGCAGTCAACGAAATAATGTATATATATACCCAAAAACTTCCATCAACAAACAAAATATATGCCGCACTCATAAATTGCAAAAATATCGCTCCAACAATTAGATTGCAGATGTAAAAATATACCACTCACAGTGGAGGAAATAGAAGCCTCGAACATTTAGATATTTTTGTGCTTTCTGTAATTTTAATTTGCTTTGATTTGGGTAGGTGGTCACTTTTACTAAAAAAATATTTTCTAATCCTTCTTGTCTAAAAGAAAGCTGTTTCTAATAAAATCTGTTTTCCAAAAAAAGTTTCCCTAACAAGTTTTAATTTCTAAAGAAATTTTTCTAAAAAGTTATGATTTCTAATATTTATTTTCCTAAAATAAAAAAAAATTTGTAAAATTCCATAATTTTGATAAAAGTTAGAAAATCGTTGAAAAATTAAGATTAAGAATATAGAAACTATTTTGCATATTTTCTGTTTCTCAATTACAATTTCATTTACAAAATTATGTTTCTTTTTGAAAAAGTAGAAAAAATTTTATAAAATTACTATTTCTTATCACAGTTTGTAAATAAAATTCTGTTCTTCTTCGAAAAATAATAATAATTTGCATCATTTTTATACCAAAATTTCCAAAATTAATTTATTTGTAGGACATTTTTTTAGAAAGTTTTAAATATCTTTAGAAAAAAAATTCTCCTATAATTTATATTTGTTAATTACGATTTTTAAATTTTGTTAAAAAATTGTCACAATTTCTATTTTTTATTATAATTTTTTAACAAAATCTTAAGTATTTTTTTTAAAAAATTAAAAAATTTTCGTAAATTTTATTTTTTAATCATATATCTATTGATCGTTATTACAAACATTGAATATTGTTAGAAATTTTTTTTTTTAAATTACCTTTATTAGAAAAATAATTTTTTAGAAAATGACCTTTATTAGAAGAAAGACAATTAGAAAATCACCTTCATTAGAAAAAAGTTTTTTAGAAATTCACCTTTTTAGAAAAAACATTTTTAGAAAATAAAAAATTAGAAAATATGTTTTAGAAAAATCTTGATTTGATTTTTATTTCTGAATTCTAAAAGGCAAAATTTCATTTTGGTTTCGTTGAGAGGAGATTTTTGTTTTGCTATTTTTGTTTTCTTTTGTGTCTTTTTAAGAAGCGTGAATATAAATTTCAGTTTGTATTTCGAATTTAGTTCGTATTTCGAAATTCATATCTCGTTTCGATTTGAGAAAATTTTCACATAGTGAATTCTCATTTAGAAGAATTTTGAATATTGAGAAAAATTTGAATTTAACATAATTCTCATTTACAGGGATCACAGTTAGTCCCCTTTTTTATTTAATCCCCTTTTTTTTACTTTTTTCCCCTTTTCAGCCTTAAATTAATAAAATCCCCTAAAACACCTAAAATCATAAATTTTCTCCCCTTTTTTTAAAAAAGAAAATCTTGCAAAAATTGTCCTTCTTTATAAGTTAAAAAAATTTTGTAGTTATGCTTGAAGAAAATGTAGGTATTTACTTTTCGGTAACTTTGGAAAAATTTTTGTATTTTGAAAGTTAGAAATCCTTTTATATTCTTTCTCAGAGTCTTTAAACTCGAAAATTTGTTCATAAAAGGTAACAAATATAAAATAACTTTTATTACTTCTAAGAAAATTCCGAATTGTTTGAAATTTTTGAGAAATTGTATTAATTTCAGTATAAATTTTTCTAATTTGTATAAAAAAAAATTGTCTTTAAAAATAGTAAAAGTTATTCTGGAAATAACATTTTTTATATTAAATTTTACTATTTTTGAACGAAATTTTTTGTTTGGAATTTTGGACAAATTTTATTAATTTTATAAGTTTTTACGAAATTCAAAGTATGTTTTACTAATTTTCAATAAAAGTTACTACAGACATTTTAAATTATATAAAATATTTTCCTCGAACATTAGAATTAGCTATTAAATATTTTTATTTTTAGAGTAAATTTTACTATTTTTGAAATAAATTTTTCTAATTTTAAAAAAAAATTGTCTTTGAAAATAGTAAAAGGTATTCTGGAAATAACAATTTTTAACATTAAATTTTACTATTTTCGAAGGAAATATTTTTCCAAGTCCCAAGATAATTTTACTAACTTTTTTTTTTAATTTACTTCCTATATCGTAAAATTCATGTAATTTTAAAACAAAAGTAGCATTGTAATAAAAAGTTTAAATATAAATTTAACAAAAGTTACCAACTATGGAAATAAATAAAAAAAATGAAAATAATTAACAAAAAAAAAATTTGATTTATGAAAGATAAAATTAAAAGAAAATTCCTTTTTGAAAAATGAAATCCCCTTTTTTGCCTAATTAAAAATAAAAATTGAAATTAAAAACCTTTATCTGACTAAAATTTACTTGTGCTACTGACAAATTTTAATAAAACTACAGAAATTTACATTTTGACAGACAGAAATGAATCTAAAACTTACTGTCTGACTAAAACTGATTTTTACTACTGATATTAAAATAAGATGAATTCACTAAGAATTGAATTTAATTCTGACTAAAATTGAATTTTACTATCAATGTCACACTCAAATCGATTAAAAAAATTTTATCACTAATTCTAATATTAAAATTGACTCGTACTACTGAATTTATAATAATTAAAAATATTTCGTCTGACTGAAAACTGACTGTTTTTACTTTAATTGGGAATTGTGAAAATTTGAAAAAGCTAAATGAGTAAAAATTATTTTTATTACTAATAATAAAATTGACTTTTACTACTTTTTTCAAATACTGTTTTTTAAATACTATTTTTTTAAATACCTACTAATGGACTGAAACTGCTTTGTACTACTGATAATAAAATAAAACGAATAGGAAATATTTTGTCTGACTCAAAGTGACTTTTTCTACTGTATCTAACATTTTTCTAACAAAAATTTCCTTTACTACGAGTAATAAATTTTATACCTTCTTGATAATACGTCTGACTAGAAATTACGTTTTTTCCCTTTGAAAAATGTTAAATGTAAAACGTACTGTCTGACTGAATCTTTCCTTTTCTACTGATTACGAGATGACACGAATTTAAATTGTTTCTAGCGAAATTTATTTCGGATTTAAAATTGGAATCTGGAATTTTAATTATCAGAAAGTTTTATTTATTATTGTTTCAATTAAATAAATTTTTCATTTAGTAGAATTATCATTTGGCGGAGTTCTTATAAAAAAATAATACTTTTTCATGTGATAAGAATGTAAAAAATTTTACATAGCAAAATTCTCCTTAGGCAAAATTTTTAACAAAATTCATTTTCGTCACATTCTAGAAACGAAAAAAAATATTTCATAAGCGAGAATACAGAATAAATCCAAGAGTGAAAAACCGAAAATCATTTTCTTAGCTCTCCTATTTAGTTCCCACACTCAGTTTGTCTCTAGATCAGAAAGTAAATAATAAATTATTGTTTAAAATTGAAAAATTATTTTTCCTCCTTCTTTAAGAAAACTTTGTTTGCCTCCTCGAATTCAGTGACAACGCCGATAAAGTCTCCTCCCGTTTGGGTTTTTTGATAAGAAAAATATTCGGGGAAACAGTATTTTCAAGTAATCGCAAAGTGCCATGACCTCGTGTTATTGGCAATTACGTTTACAGGAAGATGTTACAGGCGAATAACCGTTTCGTCGACACTTAAGACGTCAGTTACGATCCCAGTAAAAAAGCTTTAAAGCGAAGATACTGCAGGATATCAGATTGGTCACCCTATTCTCGTGAATCGAACATGTTATCTAATGTTTCACAGCGCAAGAAAACGTTTTCGTTTTACTCATACCAGGGGAATTTATTTTTCAATTTTTTTTCTGTTTCCTTTTTTTTTTTTTTTTTAATAAAAAAAATGCTTTTTTCGAAAATTATTTTTCACTATTCGTAAAATTGTTTCGCAATTATTAGTTTTCTTTATAAATTTACAACTTGTAATGAAATTTTAGTTATTATGCTTCGAAATCCTTGTCAAAACATTTTTAGTATTTTTGGTTCTAAATTACTTCTCTCTTTTTTTTACAAAAAATTTACGTTACTTTCGAAATTCTATAGAATTACTCTAGTGAAATTCCACAAAATATTCAGTAGAAACTAAAATTCTGTAGGACTTTTTCGACTGAAAAAAATAATTTTGTAATTGCAGGGTTCGAACTAGGTCCGTAAATCCCGTAAAAGTTCGTAACTTTGCTTAAAGTCCGTAAAAATCCGTTTTTTTTAAAAAAGGTCCGTAAAGTCCGTAATTTGATTCAAAAAGGACGAAAAGTTCGTAAATTGTACGATACATATAATTTGGAGAATTTTAGAGAAATTACAAATGATTGCAGAAATCCAATTATTTTCAAAAGTAATAAAATTCTTCGCAAAAATTCAATTATGTTCAAATATTTTTAAAAATTCTCATTAAAATTTTAAGTATCTTTAGAAATAATTAAATTCTTTTCCGAAATTCAATTATTTTCAAAAATGTTATTCAATTCAATGATTTTTAATATATACTATTTTCATAAAATTTTCCAAAAGAATTCAATTATTTAAGAAAAAATTTAATAAAATTCTACACAAACTTTTAATTATTTTCAAAAAATAATAAAAATTTCACAGGAATTTCATTATTTACAAATTTTTTATTTATAAATTTCTTCGCAATTATTCAATTATTTTTATAAATAATTAAATTTTTAGGGAGATTTAATTATTTTCGTAAATAATAAAATTCTTTTTAGGAATTCAATTATTTTCGTAAATAATAAAACTTTTTGTAGAATTTCAATTATTTTTAATACAATTTTAATCGAATTCCTCGAAAAAATTCCTGAAAATTTTATTAAAATTCGTCAAAAGAAATTATTTATTTAAAAATTTATAGATAAAATGCTTTATGAGAATTCGATTTTAAGAAACATATAATTATTCAATAAATTGTTATTTTTGTATTTAAATAATGTAATTCTAGTAAAATTTTCTCATAAACATTGATTTAAAAATGGATTTCAGTTAAAAATTTAGATTATAAAGGAATTTTAAAAGCATTAGATCGTAAATTTTTAGAAATAATTGAATTTTAAAATGGTTTTAGATTAAATTCTTTGCAAATTTTAATTTTTCATATTTTTAACTAACAATTCTGTGGAATTAATTTTTTTTGTGAAACTTTAATTGCAGACTTTTTTTTTAAATTATTTAAAGTTTTTATTTTTTAATATATATTTTATCGAAGAGTTTACAAATAATTGAAATTTTGTAAAATTGAATTGTAAACAAATGAATATGAAAAGTCTTAAAGAACATTTTTAAAAATTATTAAAAATAATGGATTTATAGAAGATGTTTAGTTAAAAACAGGGTAAAAAATTTAATTTTTAAAAAGTTACAAATTATTGCAAAAATTTAATTATTTTCAAAAGTAATAATATTTTTCGCAAAAATTAAATATTGTTCAAAAGTAGTAAAATTTTTCTTAGGGATTGAATTATTTTCCCAATTAATAAAACTTATTGCAGAATTTCAATTATTTTGAATACAATTTTAATCGAATTTATCGAAAATTCTAATTATTCTTACAAATTTTATTAATATTCGAATTGAAGGAAGTGAATTTATTAATATTCGTTGATAGAATTTAATTGAGGGGCTGGATGCTATAATGTGTTACGCGCCATTTACTTTAAAAAACATTCAATTATTCAATAAATTATTTATTCTTGTATTTAAAGAATTGAATTCTAGTAGAATTTTCTAATAAAAATTGATTTAAAAATTAATTTCAGTTAAAATGTTAATATTTAATGTTAATGTTAATATTTTTGAAAAAGTTTTTTTTTTATAGTTTTAAGTAAAATGTTCTCTTATTTGACTCGGACTGGTTAAATGTTAGTAATTGGTTCCTAATTTTTAATTTTTTGTCCGTAAAGTCCGTATTTTTTAATACTTTTATTGATTCGAGTCCTGTAATTGCATTTTATAAAAAATTTCTTTCATGATTTTAAAATAATTGTGTTTTTTAATAATTGAAATTAAACTTTTAATTATTGAATTTTATTAAAATTTTTGGAAAATAATTAAATTCTTCTCAGAATTATATTACAATTTTCTAAAATATTTCAATTCATTCAAGGAATTTTATTTAAATATAGAAGATAATTAAATTCTTTTGAAGAACTTCTTTAATATTTTTTGAAAATATTGTAGTTTTCTGCAAAGAATTTTACTATTTATAAAAATAATTGAATTGTTTGGAAGAATTCATTAAGAATTAATTTATTAAAAATTAATTCAGTAAAATTCAATTCATAAAAATTGAATTCTTTCGTGAAATTTTATTGAAAATAATTGAATTCTTGCAAAGATTTTACTATTTAAAAAAATAATTGAATTATTTAGATGGATTTATTAAAATTTAGAAAATAATTGTATTCGTTTGTGAAATTTTATTAAAATTTTGTTTAAAAATAATTGAATTTTTTCAAAAAAATTTTACTATTTATAAAAATAATTAAAATCTTATCCGAAGAATGTTATTATTTATGAAAATAATTGAATTCTCGCAAAGAATTATATTAAATTTTTTGAAAATATAATCAATGATAATTATGTAGTTAATGAGTGAATTTAAAAAAAAAACACAATAATAATAAACAATTCTCCTTGTTGTTAAAAATGTCGAAATCTTAACTCCTCGCTCTGTAATTAAACATTTTGCGAAAATATGCAAATAGTCGTGGGCAATTTAACACTGAGTCGAATAAAATAATGCGAGAAATATGAATAAGACATGAATGTGGTTTTAAAATTCAGAGACTAGTTCGCGATTCCTGAATTGATTTTTGTAGTTCAAAAAAAAAAGAAAAAAAAGAAAAAAAAATTGAAAACTTTACAAGAATCGAGGAAATGTTAATGAGATTTAGAAAAGTCCCCTTACCTAGAAGAGCTGCCGATACTACTTATACTGGCACCGTCAGCCGTTCTTCTTTGTTCCCTAGAAACATCGCAGTCAGTGATATCGCACTCGGAAGTATCTGAATCACTAAGTCTTGAGGTTGTTAACGGTGGACTAAGATGGCAATCGCCTGGCGTCGTCACATCGTCGACAAAATCTTGATAATGACTGAAAAAAGAATCCAATGTATTTTACATTTCAATAAATCTTCATAGGGATGGGAAGAGAAGTACTTTCTTTTATCTGTCAATTTGTGAGAGACGAAAATATTTTTTATTGTTTTCTTTTGATATTTTTTTTAAATACGTTCAATTGAATTACAATTTAATAATTATTGCCATTAAATTTATTATAATTAATGTTAAACTTAATTTACTCTTTAAATTTTAATTAATAAAATTTTTGTACAAATTTAAATTGGTGACTTATTTTTTGCCTTTTGAATTAAGAAAATTTACTAATTCCCAAGCAATTTTGTTATTTATAAAGATAATTGGGATTTTTTTTCAAATTTTGAACATAGTTGAATTTTATAAGAACATTTTTTTTTTTAATAATTGAACTTCTGCAATTATTTGTAATTTCTTCAAAATTGAATTTTTTTAGTGTTGTCAACAAAATTTTAAATTACAAAATTTTTAAATTCTATTATTTTTAAAATTGCTAATTTTATTTAAAAAAGGTAGGAAGAAGTTGGCAAATTTTTGCTATTTGTTATATTAACTTTTAGGGTATAATTTTTCGAAAGTTCCATTGCTAGGGTAAAATAAAAATTTTTTTTGGTACCTTGCATGGCGATGTTCTTCATGGGCAGTCAAATAATGCCACTCCAATTCATCGGTGAGTGAAGAAGAAGCTAATGCTATAACGGCTTCGCCAATGAAATCGTTTGCAACATATCTACCATAATCCCAAACTGTAATTTCTAGAGCACGTTGTCTTAACTCCGACCATCTGATTCCATTATAAACGAAAGTTTGGTCCCACCTTGGGTCATTCGTATTTGCCAAGGCTTTCGTTCGCTTTTTGGACTTTTCACTGGAAAAAAAAATTTAGAAAAAATTTAGAAAAATTTAGAAAAAAAAAGTTTTTAAAATAACTTCCAAGTTCCAAATTCCACAAAGGTAAAGAAAAAGGATTTCCCCTCAAAAAGGGTAAATCTTTCCAAAATTATCCCCTTTCACAGCTAATAATTATTTTTATCACTAAGTTTTACTGAATACATTAACGAAAAGTTTTATAACTATTTTAATAGTAATAATTTTTAATAAGGAGAAATTTTTCCAAGAAAATGTTATAATGGAAAATTTGACAATATATTTGAAGTCGAAGAAACAAGGAAAGTTTTGGAAGCATTATACTAGGTCAACTTGTGAATTGGCAGAGTTGCCAAATTCGCCACCCCCCAAACATGGATTTTTTGGCTAGTAACAATTTCTATGTTAAGTCATTTGTCTTGCTGTGCGTCAAAATTGAAATTGTAACCATTTTCTTCAAGGCGATTTCACCAATTTTTCGAGGAGATAATATCAAAAAAAAAAAAAAGAATAAAATAAAATAATCAACTTCTCTTCCTTAGCGATAAATTTATATGCATATTTGTTTTTAGTGTAAATGTCAGTGGTTTTATTTAAGTAAAAATTTTCAATAATCAATATATTTGACGTTGCGTCACATGCGGTTTAAAGAGATAATCTTACTTTTATATATATTGATATACTGAAATTAAATTAATTATTATTTGAATCGTAAATATAGTAAAATGTAAAAATAATCAAAAAAAATTCAAATTGCAAATTGTGTGAGAAAACAAAAAATTAAATAATGAAACAAAATTAAATATTTTTTATTATTAAATTTTTTATTATGCTAAATAAAAAAATTATAGAAAAGATTTTCAAAAACTTGAAATTCAAAACCTTTTGAAATTCAATAAATTATAAAAATATTATTATAAAACATGAAGATATCGATCTTCATGTATAACAATAATTAAAGATGATAAAATCATTTTATATTATGAATATTGTTACTGTAACTTCTTCAATATTATTAATATAATTTCAATTCAATTATTATTTTTTAGAATTTTTAACTAAAATTCTTCTTTAAATCAATTATTTTTCATAATTTTCGAAAAGGTTCTTATTCAATTTTACGAAATTTCAATTATTCGAAAATTCTTCAATTAAATATGTTGGAAAATAAAAACTTCAAATAATATAAAAAAATTCAATTAAACTTTTTCAAAAAAATTAATTCTATAGAATTGTCAGTTAAAAGTATAAAAAATTCAAATTCTCAAAGATTTTAATTACAAACCTTCTTAAAATTCAAATTATCTCTAGAAATTCACGCTGTAATGTTTTGAATATTCAATTATAATCTAAAATTTTAACTGAAATTAATTTTTAAAACAATTTTTATTATAGAAAATTCTACAAGAATCCAATTATTTAAAAACAAAATAAACGATTTTTGAATATTTGAATATTTCTTAAAACTGAATTCTCATCAATAATTTTATCAACAAATTTTTAATTAATTGAATTGTTTTGATGAATTTTATTAGAATTTTTCAGAATAATTAAATTTATTTGAGAAATTCAATTAAAATTGTATTAAAAATTATTGAAATACTGCAAAAAAATTTATTATCTATGAAAATAATTGAACTTCTATAAGAAATTTTATTATTTATGAAAATAATTGAATTATTGCGAAGAATTTTATAAAAAAAAAAAAATTATACAACTGATTTTTTTCGGAAAAATTTATGCAAATTCTATTTTAAATAAATGAATTCCTGTGGAATTTTTATTGTTTTAGAAAATAATTGAATGTTCGTGCAGAATTTTATCAATTTTTTTGAAATAATTAAATCTGAAAGAAGTTAAGAAATAATTTAGAAAAAGTTTATAATTAGTTTAATTCTTTTGAAAAATTTTATTAAAATAGTAGATATTAGAAGTCATTGAACTCAGGCAAATTTTTGAAAATAATTAAAATTTTGCCATTATATTGATTAAAATTTTTTTAAATAATTGAATTTTGAGGAAGAATTTTGTTATTTATAAAGATAATTGAAATCTTAACAAGATTATTACTTTGAAAAATAATTAAATTCTTCTGCTGAATATTATTTTTTAATAAAAGTAATTGAATTTTATTAAAATTCATGAAAATAATTGTATTTCTGGGGAGAATTTTAATAAAATTTTTAAGAATAATTTCATTTTTCCGAGAATTCGATTAAAATTATATTAGTAAAAATATTTGAAATTCTGCGATGAGTTTTATTATTTATGAAAATAATTAAATTGTTGCGATGAATTTTATTAAAATTTTTAAAAATCCTAACTAAAGTCTTTTGAAGAATTTCTTTGAATATTTTAAAAATTTTGGAGTTTCTTTAATAATTTTAATTGAAAATTTTGAAGAATTTTACTATTTATAAAAATAATTGAATTGTTTAGAAGAATTCAATAAAAATTAATTCATTAAAATTCAATTCATAAAGATTGAATTCTTTCGTGAAATTTTATTGAAAATAATCGAATTCTTGCAAAGATTTTACTATTTGAAAAAATAATTAAATTTTTTTGATGGATTTATTAAAGTTTTAGAAAATAATTGTATTCATTCCTGAAGTTTTATTAAAACTTGTTTAAAAATAATTGAATTTTTGCAAAAAAAATTTACTATTTATAAAAATAATTAAATTCTTATCCGAAGAATGTTATTATTTATGAAAATAATTGAAAGAGTCTGCGATGAGTTTTATTATTTATGAAAATAATTGAATCCCTGTAAAAAAAATTAATTATTAACAAAAATAATTGCTAATTATTGCGAAAAAATTTATAAAAAAATTTGTAAATAATTGAATTCCTGTTAAATTTTTATTATTTATGAAAATAATTAAATTTTTGCGTAGAATTTTATTAACAATTTTTTTTTAAATAATTGTATTCTTTTGGAAAATTTTTTAAAATAATCAAATTCTGGATAGATATTTTATTACTTATAATGGTAATTGAAATTTTGACGAAATTTTTTTTAAATATTTGAACGTAATTGAACTTGTGCGAAAAATTTTATTACTTTTGAAAATAATTGAATTTCTGCAGTAATTTCAGAAGAATTTGAATAATTAAAATTTTTCAAAAATCTAAGTTCTTTAAAACTTCTAACTAAGTTAATTAAAAATTGAAATTTTTATAAAATTTCAAATTAAAACCTTTTGAAGTTCATCTATTTACGAAAATTGTAAGCGCAACTCTTTTAAAATTCAATTAATTTTGAAATATTTTTTTTTTTTTACAGTTTTTCAAGAATTAAGTTATTTTAAAAGAATTATTGTCAGAAATAGAAAAAATTGAATGTATGAATGAAAATTTAATGAAAGTGAAAATAAAAGTATAAATCAAAGTGAAAGTAAAAGTCCAAGTAAAGATCAAAGTTAAAATGAAAGTCAAATTACAAAATCACACCCTTGTTCCTGATGTTATTCATTTTCCCTCTAAATTTAAACAACAAAATTATAAATTATTGATCCATTTTGTTTTAAATAAAAGAAAAAAAATTGCTCACCTTCGATCAGGAAGTAAAAATATTTTGGCATATGGACTTCTTGCTTGGCCATTGCTTCGTGGAGGGAGACCAGTCGCGCACACTAAGGTGACAATCAATTGAAGGGCACTAGGATCGAAATTCAATTTCACCTGAATGCGTCCTCCGAAATTAACATTTCCCGTTGGCTGTCTTATGTGTCTCGATCTTCCTTGCGTATGAACATCCGGTGAACCCGGTGACGTTACCAAAACCGAAGGTTTCTCTCGTCTCGTATCGTAAAGCTCTGAAAAGATTCGCAAAAAATCGTTTTTATTTCAATTTTTTTGTCCTCTTTTTTTTGCAGGGTAATAAAAGCACCGGTAGAGAATTTTATTTTCTGTTTTTACAAAAAAGGACAAGAGGGTTAAAATTTGAGGGGATTTATTTTTACTATTCTCCTCATTACTTGGTTTATTTACAATATTTAGATAAAAATAAATTTCTTCTTTAAGTAATATACAATTTTTTGTTCATAATTAATAATGATAATATTTTTGTATTCAAATAATTACTAAAATTTAGTAATTTGATAATTATTTACTTTTTTTTAATTCAATAAATAATATTATTTGATTCAAGTAAATATTTAATTGATAATAGTCAAGTAATCGATTATTTGAATCAAATAAATTTTTATTCAGTGTATTAATATAATAAATATAATAATATGTAGTTACATTAATAAACAATAATATTCGATAAATAAAAATAAAATAAAAAAAAACAAGAGAAATAAAAAATTAATATTTTTGTTTATAAAATATTTATATTAAATAAAACATTATTATACGTATAATATAAATTTTTATTCGCGGATCTTTATGTAAGAGACTTTAAAAAAAAAAAGTATATGAATATATTGCGCTGATAAATTTCTCTTCAACATTTATAATTAAATTATTACCGAGGCTGCTATAAAAAGATCCAGTAAAATGGAATTGTCTGTATAAGTATCTTCGAAATCAATATGCTATTATTATAGTTTCATCAATCACTTGTTCCTCTGGTTTCTCCAATGAGAGAGAAAGAGAGAGAAATTTTATATGCTTACTATATATACTGCATTAATATCAAGTAAAAAATTTATGTCAAACATTTTTGTTTTAAAGTATATTTTCTATAATGGAAAATTTTTAAAAAAGCAAACATCAAAGCGTACAATCTTTTCTTTGAAATCAGAGAATTTCCTTTTCTCGCTGGAAATTTATACCAAGTTTGTTGAAATTATTGACCTATTGATTATATGTCAGGTTAATTAAAAATTTAAATTACACGAAATAGAATTGTTTTACTTTAAGGAATATAAATTATGTAATAAACGAGCTGTTAAATTCGTATTTTTGAAGGAAACGAAATTTTCGATAAGATTTTCATTATTTCCATTTTTCGCGTAAAAAAAGTATGACAATTATTACATTTTTAATTTGGTTTTTTGCATTATTTATTATTACAATTATGTACTTAAATTTATTGATTTTTAATATTTTTTTACTTTAATTTCTTTTACCTTCTTTATTAATATTTTATATTATTATTATTATTATTATTTATTTTTATTATCTTTATTACATTTATTTTCTGCATTCAAATGAACGAAATTTATTTAATTCTTATTCAAAATTAAATTTTTTTCATAATAATTTTGTGTCACTGTCAAAAAAATTAATAATTTCTGAGAGTAAAATTTAAGTTTTTAATTTTTATTGCAATGAGTAACTTATTAGGAGTATTTTTAATACGAAATATTTCGTTTATCTGAACGTTAAAAACTTGTCGAATTTATTTAGTTTTTTTAGAATAATTTTTTTATTGAATTGAAATATTTTTATTTAACTTTCCATTAAATGTCGAATTTATTTCATTATTTTCCAATTTAATTTTTAATCCAATTAAACATTTAGTCGGAAGATTTTTAGTATTCATTAATCAAATCAGTTATATTTATTTTTAGAGTGAAAATAATAACATAATGGTCCATTTACAATTTGCCTTCTTCGAAGCATTTATGAAATTTGAAAACTTTTTAATTCGTAATATTCTCCTGAAATTTAAATTGATATTATAAATTATAATTGTCATTCTGATAAGAAGGAATTATAATTCGGATAAGAACTTCAGTGCATTGATTTCGAATTAATAAGACAGATTTATTTTATTCACTTTTTGTTATTTCAGTAAATTAGTTGAGAATAAATTAGTTACTATTGAGAATTCTTCCAATTTTTTGAAAATTAATTCTAATATAAATAGAAAATGTACCAATAAACTAAAATTTAGTTCAAAGAATTTTTTTCTCTCTCCTCTCTCTCTCTCTTTTTTTGATGTAAAAAATGAAAAAAAAATTTTATATAAAAATATTTAGAGAAACTTTCTATAACAATATTGTATACATTTCACTTTATTAGAATTAAAAACTTTTTCTATTTTATACTCGAGAACTGTAATAGAAAAAAACGACAAATTATTTTTTTTTATTAGAGCTTTTTCTTCGTTAATCAAATTTTCTGCTAAATTTCATAAATAAATTTAAATTTAAATAAATTACAGTCTCTAACGCCTTTAGCCATTTACTATCAGAAGCATGCAGTACAGCTTCGTTGCTAAAGCTATTTCCGCCTTCAAAATGACTTTTTTTTATATATAGTATATATATGTATAGAGGTAACGAAGTGGCAGCCAAGCTTCGCAATAAATCTAATGCCGTCGAAATCCAGTAGCAGCAAATGATACTTATCTAACAGCATATATCACTCTATCATAATTTTCCGCAAAACACAGTTTTTATCCGATAAAACTGTGTAATGTCATTCATCTTTAAATTTCAAATAAAAAAAATAGGAAAATTTTTTTTCTTTACAAAATCGAAAAATGTGTTTTTAGACTCAAGATAATACATATAGCCTGTCAAAAAAATTCTGTAAAATTTTACCAGAATGAAACTTTTCAAAAGATTTTTATATAAAATGTATTGAATATTCTACGAAATTTTACTAGAACTTTATTAGAATTTTACTGCGAAATGATTCAATAGGATTTCTACGTGAATTCTGATAGATATTAGGTGTAGAAATTTTCATGATTTTTTTCCAGTCAAAAAAATTCTACAGAATTTAACTAGAATAATTTCTAGAATAAAAAATTTCCACAAAAAATTCTAGCGAAAATTGTTTAGAATGTCACTAGAGTAATTCTATTGAATTTCTAAACGAATGTAAATATTTTTTAGAAAAAGAGAGAAATAATTTTGAAACAAAAACAAGCGATTCAGTGAAAAGACAGAATTTTTTTTTAAAGTATTAAAAAAAATAAAATTTTTTAAATTCATAAGAAAATTATGAATTTTGGTGTCATTTTTGTTTGCCTCATAAAAAAATTTTAGTTAAAGACAATAAAAAAATTAAATTTTGGAGAAGTTACAAATGATTTTTTTTATAAATTTCCTCGCAATAATTCAATGATTTTCATAAATAATTAAATTTTTTACAGGGATTCAATTATTATTATATATAATAAAACTCATCGGAGAATTTCAATTCTTTTCATTACAATTTTAATCAAATTTCACAAAGAATGTAATTCCAATTATCTTTAAAACTAATAAAATTCTTCCAAATTCAATTATTTTTAAATATTTTCCTCATTTCAATAATTTTTAATCTCTATTATTTTCATAAAATTTTCCAAAAGAATTCAATTATTTAAAAGAAATTTAATAAAATTCTACACACAGTTTTAATTATTTTCATAAAATAATAAAAATTTCACAGGAATTTCATTATTTACAAATTTTTTTATAAACTTCTTCGCAATCATTCAATTACTTTCATAAATAATAAAAATCTTACCGGGATTCAATTATTTTCGTAAATAATAAATTTCTTTTTAGGAATTCAATTATTTTCAAAAGTAATAAAAATTCTTCACAGAAATTCAATTATGTTCAATAAATTTTTTTAAATTCTCATCAAAATTTCAATTATCTATAAAAATTATAAAATTCTCCGAAATTCAATTATTTTCAAAAATGTTACTCACTTCAATAAATTTAAATATCCACTATTTTAATAAAATTTTCCAAAAGAATTCAATTGTCTAAAACAAAGTTTAATAAAATTCTTTACAAATAATAAAAATTTCACAAGAATTCAATTATTTACAAATTTTTTTTACAAATTTCTTCGCAATAATTCAATTATTTATATAAATAATAAAACTCATCAGAGAATTTCAATTCTTTTTAATACAATTTTAATCAAATTTCACAAAGAATGTAATTATTTATAAAAATTTTTATAACATTTGTCTCAAAAATTCAATTATTTAAAAATTTGTTGATGAAATTCTTTATGAGAATTTAGTTTCAAGAAACATTGAATTATTAAATAAGTTATTTACTTTTCTATTTAAATAATTAAATTCTCGTAAAATTTTCTAATAGAAATTGATTTAAAATTGAATTTCAGTTAAAATTTTACATAATAATTGAATATTAAAAGCAATTATAGCATGAATATTTAGAATTAATTGAATTTTGAAAAGATTTGAAATTAGAATTTTTCAAGATTTGAATTTTTCATACTTACAACTAATAATTCTGTATTCAAATAATTTTTTTTGAAATTTGATTTTTTAAAAAATTTATTTAAAGTTTTTCTTTTTTAATATATATATATATATATATATTTAATTGAATTCAGGGAAAAACAAAATTTTAATTTAAATTGTTTTTCCGAAAAAATCTAAATTAATTACAAAATTCTCTTTAATAATTAAATTTTAAAAAAGTTTCAAAATAAAATTTTTGAAAATTTGAATTTTTCATACTTTTCACTGACAATTCTGTAGAATTAATTTTTTCGAAAAAGTATAATTGAGTTTTTTTTGAATTTTTTTTTTTTGGCAACCCTGAAATTACTTACCTCTATCTTTTTCTACAAAATATTTTTTAGACTTCATGTAGAAATTCTATAGAATTATTCTAGTGAAATTCTACAGATTGTTGATTAGAATAATTGTAAAATCATTCTATAGAATCATTGTAGAAAAATTTTTTAGAACTTTTTTAATTAGGCATTATAGTCTGAACACTCCATGTTCGATAACAATTTTTTTTTAAATAGAGGAATTTTGTAAAAAGTAAATATTTGTATAAAAGTAAACTTTATAAAGAAGTAAATTTTGTAGAAAGTAAATTTTTAAAAAAAGTGAATTTTATAAAAAGTAAATTAAATGGAAAAAGGAGCAGGATTATTTTTGCAAACTAATACATTTTATAGGTTATACTCTGAAGTACAAAAAGTGTATAAATATGTATAATAAATATAGTTACAGTTTGTTACAATTTGTTACAAGTTGTTACAAGTTGTTACAAAATTACAAGTTGTTGCTCCCATAAAAACTAGTATAGTAGAGAGGCTGGGTGTTTTTTTTAGCAAAAGGGGTGCAAATCAGCACTACTTTCTACCATCTACTAGTATTACACAACAACAATTTTACTAAGCGAGTATTTTTTATGATCCTAAAACATTTAGGAAACAAAAAGATTAGGAAGAAACAGAATTTTTTTCGAGGGAACATTCAATAAAACTATAGAGAAATTGTATATTAAGCGCCTACCCCAATGAATATATTTCTTAAGACCTGGAATTCGAAACATCATATAATCTGTGACAATAAAGCTGTGTTTGTGATTGTAGGAGATATATATTTTTTTGTATCTTTATGTTCAATCTCTTTTCGAAATGGAAAAATGCAGTATCAGTTGTCATTTTACAAGAAATAGAAAAAGTGTTTCTTTAAGGAAATTTTTAGAAAGAGGTTTACGGAGGCGGTAATGAGATAAGAGGTTGAGGGATTTTTCAAACGTATCTCGTTTTTATTAAGGATCCTTCTGTAAAATTTCTTTTAATCTTCTTTGGTAGGATAAATTTAGGCTATTTTTTTTTATCAAAGAGATTTTTCTTTCTCGAAATGCTTTTTTATTTTTTATATGCATTTTTGGGAAAATAATTATTTATGTAGTTATGGTTTTTTAAATTCATCAAACTGCACTCAGTTGTTTGTACACAATTTTTTTTTTCAATCCAAACACAAATGTCCAATCAAAAAAATAAACTCAAAAGAAAGTTCTGGTTAATGTCAACCAAATAATACATTTAAATCAAAGCAGTAGAAATTTAAACATAATTATCTTCACCCAGTTTTTCTAAGGATATCAAATTGAGACAAAAAACGAAGCAAAAATGTCTCAATTTGATATCGTTAGAAAAACGGTGAAATGAAAAAAAATTCTTGTATTCAAGAGGTACCAAGGATAAGAAGGTATCCAGAATTCTGGTTATTTTAACTAAACTAGAAAATTGAATTTTTACTTACGACTTTATCTAGTTAGATTAATTAGAACCTAGTTAATTTAGCCGAAATTCCAATTAATCAAAACCAGAGTTTTTTAAAAACAGAATTCAGCCAAAATTCCGTAACCGCAATTATTTGTTTGGACTATAATAGAAGGTTAAATATGTCATTTCTACTTTTTCTAGTTAGTTTAACCAGAATTCTAGTTAACCGATCCAGAATTCAAGGTAATTTAAGCAAAATTCTAGTTAATGTAATCAAAAATCCCAATTAATTTAACCAGAATTCTATTTAGTTTGAACAGAATTATTCTAGTTAACTGATTCAGAATTCCAGATAATTCAATCAGAATTCGAGTTAATGTAACCAAAAATCCAATTAATTCAACCACAATTCTAGTTAATAAAACCAGAAATCCAATTAATTTAATCAGAATTACAGTTAATTTAACCGCAAAATTTCAGATAATTTATCCAGAATTGTAGTTAATTAAACCATTTTTAGATAATGTAACTAGAATTATAGTTAATTTAGCGATAAAATTTGAGATAATTTAACGATATTTGTATCTAATTTATCCAGAATTGCAGTTACACCATTTTTTAGGTAATTTTACTAGAATTCTGTTTATTTGACCGAGAGTAGAATGTTAAATATGCCTTTACCAATTTTTCTGATTTTATTAATCCATATAATTTAACCAGAAATCCGGATAATTCAACCAGAATTATAGATAGTGTAACCGAATTAATTCAAGTTAATTTAACCAGAATTCTAGTTAATCAGAATTATAATTCATTTGACTGGAAAATTTCAGTTAATTTAACGAGATTTGTATTTAATTTCTCCAGAATTGAAGTTAATTGAACCTTCTTTAGGTAATTTTACAGAATTCTGATTATTTGGCCGAGAATAGAATGTTAAATATGACTTACTACTTAATCTGATTTTATTAACTATAAAATTGCTTAATTTAACCAGAATTTAAATTTATTAAACCAGATATTTATGTAATTGAACCAAAAATTCAGTTAATTTCACCAAAATTCTGTTTATTTGAACTAGAATAGAATGTTAAATATACCTTTACTATACTTTTTCTAGATAGTTTAACCAGAATTTTAGTTAACTGATCCAGAATTCCAAGTAATTCAACCAAAATTCTAGTTAATGTAACCAAAAATCCCAATTAATTTAACCAAAATTATAGTTAATTTAACCGCAAAATTTAAGATAATTTAACGATATTTGTATCTAATTCATCCAGAATTGCAGTTAATATCACCATTTTTTAGGTAATTTTTTTAAAATTCTGTTTATTTGTCTGAAAATAGAATGTCAAATATGCCTTTTTTACTTTTCCTGGTTTAATTAATCAAGTTAATTTAACCAAAAATCCGGATAATTCAATTATAATTATAGATAATGTAACCGATTTAATTCAAGTTAATTTAACCAGAATTGTAAATAATGTAATTGTAGAATTCAAGTTAATTTAACCTTAATTTAAGTTTATTTAACCAGGATTCTAGCTAATTTAACCAGAAATACAGTTAATTTAACCAGAATTATAGTTCATTTGGCTGCAAAATTTCAGTTAATTTGACGAGATTTATAGGTACCTATTTAATTTATCCAGAATTGCAGTTAGTTAAACCTTTTTTTAGATAATTTTACAGAATTCTGTTTATTCGGCATAGAATAGAATGCCTTTACCAATTTTCATGATTTTATTAATCCAGTTAATTTAACCAGAAATCCGGATAATTCAACCAGAATTATAGATAATGTAACCGATTGAATTCAAGTTAATTTAACCAGAATTCAAGTTAATTGTTAATTTAACCAGGATTATAGTTAATTTAACCAGAATTCCAGTTATTTTATCTGAAACATAGTGTTCAAGTCGATTTAATTTTTCCATTAAGCCTCTGTGTAAAAATCGAATCGACTTTTACATCCCCTTAAACTATTGTTTTAAACAGACTTCTGTTTTTTTTTGAGTCAGGTATCGAGAGTTATAGTAATTACCTTCTAATAATAAAAATCATCTAAAGATTCTCTTTAATAATTAATAGTAAATTAGTAATTTTGCAAATTTCTGACAACTGTATAGTAATTTTGAAAACTTGAGACAACTGATACACCTTGTTGTGGACTTGAAATGTTCTCTTGATGATGATACCAAAAGAAAAAATGAAAGTCGAAGGGCGATTATTTTGGGGGAAAGAAATAATGATGGTAGTCTTTGAGGGGGATGACGAAGAAGTAGAAGAAGAAGAAGAAGAAAAAGAAGAAGGAAAGAAGATATTTACCTTTGTGATGAGGTTGTTGAGTAACGCCTGTGCATTCGTGTTTCTGTCTCCACTGTGACTGAGCAACAGCACGCCTTGAGGCAACAGGGGTGGTCGTTGATGCAGTCGTTGACCTCCCGGGTAAAGTTGTTGACGAAAGCAAGTTCCTTGAGACAACCAGTTCTACCTGAGGTTCCTGCCTCGATGCGGCAATAATATCGTAAACCTCCTGAAAACTTTTGCCCTGCAGGCACCTTCCATTCCACTCGATAACTTCGTCACCTAAAAAACAGGCATCCAATCAGGAATCATCTTTTGGGAACTTGACCAGTCAGTCTCCTTCAAAGAACTGTTTTTTTTCCAAAAACGAGTTCTTTTCTTCTCCTTTGCATCTTTTGGTTTCTTGAAGATTTGTTTTTTTTGTAGTAATTTTTTTTTCTTATTTAGATGATTTTTTTTTCGTCCTCATGGAGAAGGAAACTTTGTCAATTTTTGAATCTGATGATGATCATCTTCTCTTACCAGGTCTAAGTTGGCCCTCGATGTCGGCAGTACTTCCTTTCTTCACTTTTTCAATCAAGGCGCCCATAGATCCATCTTCGAGGAGTTTTCCTCCAACCACTTTGAGACCCAATATACTACTACTACTTCCGGCGCCTGACGACTTGAGGAGAATCATGTGACCGATCATCTTTTGCCCGTCGGAGCTTGCTTGCCATGATAGGGAGTGCTATTGAATATGATTTCACGAATTTTTAATAAAATCGAGGATATTTCTTTTGGGGAGGAGTTATTTTCGTTCTTGTTCGAATCAAGAAATTTTATTCAATTGTACTTTCTTATTGATGATGATTCTTTCATATCTGATCAAGTATCTCAGTGCCACTTTTTATTCTTACGAATAAAATTAAATAAAGTGAAATGAATTATGAATGTTCTAATCTAGAAGTATTTTTGAATTACTGATTACGAATAGAAGAGTAAATTTTCAAAATCAAAATGACGGATTCAAGATGGCGAAAATATTTTGAAAAATGATTTTTAATGATTTGTATTAATGTACGTATAATTTCTTGATATCGAACAAGTTCGAGTGATTGATAATGACAGAGGAGTACTTTACGAAATTTTCAAAAATTCTCAATAACTCTTCAAAAAACTTTATAAATTTAAAAAAAATTGGTATTTACCAGATACATTGATAAAACTTTAATAAATAAATGTACTTTTGGAACAAATTTTTAATTTTCATGTCAAAGGTTTTAAATTTTGTTTCAATTTTAAACTAGAAATCTAATTCAACTCTAACTGAATTATATTCAATTGTAATTCAATTTTCATTTCGTTAACTTAAATTTTTATTCAATGCAAATCAATTCTAATTAATTTCAATTTAAGTTTTATTCAACGTAATTTAATTCCAATTTTTGTTTAATTCAATTTAATTAATAAATAATAATTCAATTAAATTGAACAAAAATTTGAATTAAATTACGTTGAATAAAAATTAAATTTAAATTAATTAGAATTGATTTTCATTGAATTGATTAGAATTGACCAGTGCTAGTCAATTCAAATCAATTGAATTTTTATTTAACGAATTTCAATTCTCACCCAATTTAATTGAATTCTATTTCTTAATTCCATTCGATTGGATTTTTAATCAAGATAAATCCACAAAAATTCAATTGAATTTAATTTTAATCCAATGCATTTCAATTCAAATTCAATTGAATAGAATTTTTATTCAATGCAAATAAATTCAAATTCATTTAATTTTAAATTAAATTTTTATTCAACGCAATTATATTCGAATTCAATTCAATTGAATTATTATTCACTGCAATTCAATTAACCACAATTGATTTTTTATTCAATGCAATTCAATTAAACTTCAATTTAATTCAATTGTTATTCAATAAAATTAAATTCTAATTCAATTAAAATCAATTGAATTTTTATTCAATGCAATTGAATTTTTATTCAATGCAATTGAATTTTTATTCAATGTAATTGAATTTACTTTTAATTCAATGCATTTTAATTCAAATTGCATTGAATAGAATTTTTAATTAATGAAAATCAATTCTAATTCATTTAATTTTAAATTGAATTTTTATTCAACGTAATTAAATTCGAATTCAATTCAATTCAACTATTATTCACTGCAATTTAATTGCAAAACAATTGATTTTTAATTCAATACAATTCAATTAAACTTTAATTTAATTCAATTATTATTCAATAAAATTAAATTCTAATTCAATTCAAATTCAATGGATTAGAATTTCTATTTAATGCAAATCAATTCAAATTCATTTAATTTTAAATTAAATTTTTATTCAACGTAATTAAATTTGAATTCAACCTAATCCAATTATTATTCACTGCAATTCAATTTAAAACAATTGATTTTTAATTCAATGCAATTCAATTAAACTTCAATTTAAATCAATTGTTATTCAATAAAATTAAATTCTAATTCGATTAAAATTAATTGAATTTTTATTCAATGCAATTGAATTTAATTTTAATCCAATGTATTTTAATTCAAATTCAACTGAATAGAATTTTTATTCAATGCAAATTAATTCTAATTCATTTCATTTTAAAGAGAATTTTTATTCAACGTAATTAAATTCCAATTCAGTTTAATTGAATTATTATTCACTGCAATTCAATTCAAATTTCATTCAAAGCAATTAAATTCTGTTTCAATTCACTGCAAATTCAAACTAAATTTTACTCAATGCAATTCAATTCTATTTCAATTTAATTGATTTTTAGTTCAATGCAACTTAATTCAAATTCAATTTAGTTTAAATTTTAATATTTTATTCAATGAAATTAAATTCTACTTTAATTCAAATAAATAAATTTAATTGAATTTTTGTTTAATGCAATTCAACAATATTCTCAATATGTAAACAAAAAACTCTTTCAAGAATTACACAGTTATTAATTAAATTACTTAATTGAAATCAAATATTTATTAAAATCTTACTAATTATTTAAATCAATTAGATAAAAATAATTTCAAATTCTGAGAAAATTGAATTTTATGAATCTAAGTAGAATAAGAAATTTTAAAACCACCAGAATATTAAATTTTATTCCCATTTCTGGAATATATTATAAATATAGACTGATAAAAATATAAGTGGTTGGAATAATAAATTATTCAACTATCTTTAAATAATGTAATTATTATTTCTAATTAGAAAAGTAATTTAATAATTATTTAATAATGAAAAATTCCGCGCTATTTTAACAATTTTAAAAAAAGGTCTTTTTATTTTATTATATTATTTAATTAGAACTGTAAGAAAAATTTATTTAAAAAATTGATATTGTCAAGTAAAATTTTTTTTTAGATTGAAATAAATATTTATTTGATCATACAGGCAAGTAGTCGATAATTTGAAAACTAAATTTGAATTAAATTTAATTTTGAAATTTATAGGAAAGAATTGCAATATAATTAAAAAAAGTTTGATTATTGAAAAAAAATTTGCTACATTTTCTTTTCCTTAAACATATGTGAAAATTAAATTCGTCTCCTCGCTATTTATTCCAAATCAATATTTCCAATATCTAAAATTATATTTCGTAAAATATCCTCCATGGTAGAAGATTATTACAGGTAATAACAAAAAGTCATCCAAAAATAATAATAGATCCTGGTTCATTTTAAGATCACCTGTTTTATTTTACCACCATGCGATATGTATATTAGAAAACAAATGACGATTTTTTTTATGAACATCAGAATTCGGTGCAACTATTATACACTATATTTATATATGTTGATAATATAGAAGAGAGAGAAATAAAATCACTATAGAAGCTATTCATGATATACATACGTCAGCCTTTGAGTAAATATTTTTTATAAATAAAGAATATTTACAACTAAGAGAAAAATTTATATATTCTTTATTAGATGTGCGAACTGAGCAAAAGGAAGCAATAATTATAAATGGAAATAAATAAAAATAACTAAAACATGCAATTACGTGCAATATTGAAGGCATTTTTTACGCAGCGTATATACAGTCTGTAAATAAAAACAATTGAGTGTCACGCAAGATAGAATTTGTTTTCTGTTTAGTCACTGTGTAATTTTTTTTTTTAATACAATTAACATTAATTTTGATTTTTCTTCCGATTTATGAAATTAATTTAAAAATCATTTAAAATTAAATTTATCTAATTATGATGTTTGAAATTTTTTTTTATATTTGATTAATTTCAATTTGAATTAATTGATTCGTATTCACATTTTTTTCTTAATATTAGCATTTTTTTACGAAAGGGAGTTTTTTATTTTGTCAGACCGTTGATACTTATTAAATAAATAAGAAAGAATTTGACAAACAATCGGAACAAAAGTTAGTCCAATGCCATAGTTACGTATTTTAAAATAAAAATTACATTTTTTTTTGTTGTTGCTTGAAAATTAGAAAAAATAGAGGAATAAATAATTAAAAATAAATAAATGTTTTTTGAGAATGATTACGGGAAAATTTGAAAATGTTCAATTTAAAGTTACACTTGAATAAAAATTACAATTTTCCATTAATAAGAAACAATTTATTTAAGGGGAGGGTACATCTATATTTTTAACTTTTTTAAAGAAATAATTCAAATATTCAACAAAATTATTTTTAAAGTAATTTTTTGTGAGGAATTCAATAGTCATAAAATAAAATTGGTCAGAAAATAATTTGACCCTTTTTGAATTTTTATTTTTCTTAAAAATTGGTGAATTTTGAAATCCATACGTAATTTTGTAAAAAATATGTTTTTGAATCCACAAAAAAGTTTTTAAATAAAAAAATTGATTTTCATAATTTTTATAGCATTTAAAAAAAAATCTGTTTTTAGGCTGAAAGTGCTAAGAAGTACAATTATTTTTCATTTTTTTTAAAGAAAATTCATTCATTTTTCTCACTAATTTTAGATCATAATTTTTATATGTAAAAAATAAAAATACAAAAAAATTAGGATAAAATTGTGATATGAAATTAGTGAGAAAAATAAGCGAATGAATTTTCTTTTAAAAAAATGAAAAATAATTGTATTTTTTTAGCATTTTCAGCTTAAAAACAGATTTTTTTCAAAAAAATTCTATAAAAATTATGAAAATCAATTTTTTTATTTATGATGTTTTGGTTGTTTGGATTTTTTTTATTTGAAAACTTTTGTGTGGATTCAATAATATATTTTCTTGAAAATTACGTATGGATTTCAAAATCCACCAATTTTTAAGAAAAATAAAAATTTCAGAAAGGTTAAAAATATTTTCTCACCGATTTTATTTCATAACTATTGAATTCCTCACAAAAAATTACGTTAAAAATAATTTTGTTGAAAATATTTAAATTATTTCTTTAATATAGTTAAAAATATAGGTGTACCCTCTTCCCTTTAACAGAAAATAAAATTTAACAAATATTTTTCATTGGAAAAAAATTGTAATTTTTATTCAGAAGCAACTGTTAATTAAAATTTTAAATAAAATTAAATAATTTAAATTTTACTAAATAAAAATTTTTAAATTCTTTATTTTATTCATCTGGAACGAATTTAAAATTTTTCTTTTTCTATGAAAATGTGAATTTATGACAATAGACTAACTTTTCTTTCGACTGTCAGTCAGATAAGATTCTTGCTGAATAGATTTGAATATTATCTATTAAAAATCGATATAATGTTTCGTAACAACGTTTTTGGGAGAAATTGTTTTCTTATCTAATTTTTTAAAATTGGTGTAATTTTTCGTTTGCATAATTATAAACCGAATGAAAATTTAAGATATAGTGAAGCACTAAATCACGAAATGGTACAATTCCATTTGGATGATTTAAAGAAAACACGATTTCAGTTTTAAATTAAGGTATATTTAGAGTGAAATGTTAATTTTTTTCGTTTTTTAAATTTATAAGTGTTCTTTTTTTTTTTTTTTTTTTTTGATCGGCGAGGAATTATTTTCAAATGTCATCCAAATGGAAAGTAAGTACGTCATACGGTGCAATAAATACTAGTTACTATTTTTGCTTACTACCAAGCTTATAATCTACCACGACTTTGAACAAGAATATATTTTCTTGTTTTTTTATTTTTTTTTATTTTTTCATTTTTTTATTTTTTTTTTATTCCCGAGTATATTGAGGATTTAGATATATTTACGTATATATACATGAACAGTTATCGTTCGATTTAATACCACATATGAATATATGCAGAAGAATGATTCCATAAAGGGTTGTATCTTTCCTTTCAGATAAAAAAATATGATTCTCAGTTATGTTTAAAAAATATTAAAGCCATTTTTAAGAAATTATTATGCTTTTTACCTGGGGGACATTTCAGGTGAAATTTTTCATTAAAATAATTTTTTTCAGAACAATTGTTTTCGAATTTTATATGAAAAATAAGAAAAGAGGTATTTTTTTATTTTGTTATTGGATGAAAATTGTAGAAGTTGTAATATTTTTAAATTCAACTTCTTCAGAGGCCGAGGCTTCTGAACAAGTTGCATTTCAAACAATTACAATCTTTATAATTTTCATTTAATAACAAAATAAAAAATACGTTTTTTCTAATTTTTCATATAAAATTCTAAAAAAATTGTTCCGACTAAAAAAAAAAAAAATGAAAATTTCACCTGGAATGGCCCTGGAAAAAACAGTACAGTTTTAAGTTTAAAAATAAAAATTTGATTTAAAAATATTTAAACTCTAAAGATGTTAGGTTGATAATTAATTTTTGAAAATTGAAAAATAATTTTTTACAGGAGAAAACATTGTATAACTATTTATTTAAATTTTTTTAATTTTGTACAAAGAGGGTATTGTTATATTTAGTTTTTGTTTTGTGCATAAAGGACTCATTGTATTTAATTTTTGTTTTGTTAAAAAGAGGGTTCGTTATTTTTAGGTTTTTTGTTCCGTATTTAAATGTGGAAAAATACTTTTAATTTATATATTTTATATATACAATTCAGTTGTAGTATTAAATCATGTGGTTCTAAGAAGATAAACTGACACAAGACACGAAACGAAAACTTTGAAGGAATAAGAGATAAATAAATCGGGAGATGTTTTGTACAATTTACGGCTAACATAATTATTGCATGGTATATGAAAAAAAAAATGGTTTTCTCTCAGTCTGATTTCACAGTTTCTTTTCAGTTTTGTTTTCTATAAAAAATTTTTTATTTTCATTGGAATGTGTAAAATTAATGTTAACAAAATTTATGCTTAAGATTTTGAACGTTTAAATAAAATTTTTGTTACTTTTCTTAAATATTGAATTTTCAAAAAAAAAAATTATATTATTATTTTATTGTTCTATTTGTATATTTTTATTTATTTATAAATTATTCATTTAAAATAAATAATATTTATCTATTTATTTATAGAATATGTAGGGGAACATAGTCTAGGTCGGCCACCTTTTTGACTTTTGTTTATAACTTTTTTTTAAAAATGAATTTGGACAATTGAAGTATATGGTTGGAAAGTCCTGTTTAATAGGAACATTTTTTCTGTACAAAGTAAATTGACAGGTTTAAAAATGAAAAAGTTATAAAGATTTAAAAAAAAAAAAATTTGTAGTCCAGGTTGGCCATTACAGTCAAGGTCGGCCATGTTTAAAATTCAAAGGGCATTAATCGTTAAAAAATAAAATGACATGTTTAGAGTTACGGAAAATTGATTCTTTATTGTTTACAGTTTGTAACTTAATGAAATAACAAAATAATAACAATAAACAATATAAAAAAATAAATATAAATAAAAAAAATTTTTGCACTAAAATATTAATAAAATTAAATAAAAATATTAATAAGATGATCAATTATATTATGAGTTATACAGAATTGCAGTTTTTGCAAATGAAGTAGCTCGTCCTCAACTTTGCGCATTTTAAACACATAGTGGCCGACCTTGACAGTAAGTAACATTACCGAATTGTTGTAACCATAAAGAAATACGTTTCGGGATTCGATTTTTTACTTTGTTTTCCTTTCAACCATGAGTCCCACAAATTTTCTGCATACTTGCCTTGACGATTCAATTTGTTTTTTATCTTTTATTAATGGTTTTTCACATTATGCACAAAACTTTTTTTGAGCTTTTTTTGTACCGACGTCACAGAAAACACAATTTTCGATTTTCCGAAAATGTAATTGAACAAAAAGTTAGGTTTCACTAAGACAAGCTTCGACAAAAATGCGCGTAGGTGGCGCTAGTGAACTTGACAAAAAAACGCGAGTGGCCTACCTAGACAGTAGGCCAACCTTGACTACATTCCCCTATAAATAAATTAAAATTTAATATTAATTAAATATTCAAATAAAATATTTTAAACAGAAAAAAATATTTTTAAATTAATGTATTAATTAAATTTATTAATAAAAGTGCAAAAAATAAGATTTGAATAACAAATAATTTTTCTTTTATTCTAAGAAAATCGTTTTCACTTTCATTTACCATATTATTGTGATTTCTAAATATAATTTCTTTTAGGATTTTCGAGCTTTTCAATTCATTTAAAAAATTCAAAAAATAATAAAAAGAATTTTATTTCTAAAGAATAGATATAAGAAAAATTAATAAATAAAATGAATTCTCAAAGGAAAATAAAATATCGGATGGAATATAACAGGCAATTTTTGTTGAAAGAAAAATAAATGATTGATATGCGAGAATATTATAAATACTGACGAATGTGGCCTTTATAAAAGCAATAATTTACAATTTTTGTCTATTTCTTTTCTATATATGTAAATTTATTTATTTTCTATTTTTTTTTTTTTTTGTTTTTTTTCTAAAAGTGATTGGTGTACTCATAGATGCAAATGTGGATGAGGGAGAAACAAATGTCTCGTGACAAGACCTTCCTTTGACAAAAAAAAAGTTAGCAATTAAGAGAACCTTGCATTCACTCAAAAGTAAGCACTTAAGTCAGAATTGCAAGCCCGTACTTGACGAATGCTTGAGTAAGGAAATTTTATACGAACAATTATAAATTTTAATTGTTATCAAGTCTCGTGAGCCGCGCTAATTATAAATTCCTTATTCAAATATTCGTTAGAATTCATCGATTCATAATGTATATAAATATATCCTAACAGCTACTTGAGAGTAAAGTTAACAAAATAGCCAGAAATATAATATATTACTGTTCCAAAAAAAACTACATTTTTAATCGAAATTTTACCTGGAATGATTTTTTTGACATTTTGTGATTGAAATAATTAAATTTAAATTTATGAAGGAATGAAATGAAAAAAAACTGAATTCAATTCAGTGGGTTCGAAATAGAAATTAATTAATTAGAATAAAATTAAAAGTTAATAAATGTAGAAATTTAATTTCATTTCATTAAATTTTAATAAGAATTCAAACTAATTATATTTAATACACGGAAAAAAATTAATTGGATTAAAATAACCGATTACTTAATCATTAATAATTAAAAATTTACTTGAATCAGATAAATATTTTTGTAAGTGCAGAATTAATTATTAATCGGTTATTTGAATCAATTTTTTTCCAATTTAATTTAATTAATAATTTAAGTAAATAAATTTAATTTGTTGTTTAAATATAGACCGAAACTCCTGTTTCGATGAATGAAAAATTGAATAAAATTATATTACAGTTATTTAATATCCCTAAAGTTTTAAACGCTCAAATAAACGATATTTTTTTATAATAAATTCAAATTTGAATTTTATTACTAAATCATTTTTTGTAAATTAAAAAACTTAATTCTTCATCAAACAAATATTTTGTTTACTTTGTTTTCTTGTTTTTTTGGAGTAATTTTAGACATTATTTAAATTGAATAAAATTTTCGTTGATTTTTGCGCGTTGAAAACTGGTTAATTTTCCAAATGAATCCAATTATTTACAAATTTTTTTTATAAATTTCTTCACAATATTTTCATTATTTTCATAAATAATAAAATTTGTTTACAATTATTCAATTATTTTCATAAATAATAAAACTCATTGCAGTTTTGCAATTATTATATTGTTAAAATAATTAATATGTATTTAATTAATTATTCTTAAAAATTTTATAACAATTCGTCAAAAGAATTCAATTATTTGAAAAGTTGTTGATAACGATTATTTCTTTATGAAAATTCAATTTAAAGAAACATTCACATATTCAATAAATTATTAATTTTTGTATTTAAATAATTGAATTCTCGTTGAATTTTCTAATAAAAATTGATTGAAAAATTATAGCATGAATTTTTGAAAATAATTGAATTCTGAAAAGGTTTCAAATTAAAATCTTTAAAAAATTACAATTTTAACTAATAACAATTCTGTGAAATTAATTTTTTCAAAAGGTTTAATTGAATTTTTTTTCAACTTTTTTAAGGATGTTTATTTCAATTTTAAAAATAATAGAATTTAAACATTTTCTATTCTAATTAAAATTTTTGTTGAAAACACTAAAAAAATTCAATTTTGGAGAAATTACAAATAAGTGCAGAAATTCAATTACTTTCAAAAAAAAATAAAATTCTTCTTATAAAATTCAACTATGTGTAAAATATAAAAAAAATTCTCGTAAAAATCCCAATTATCTTTATAAATAACAAAATTCTTCTCCAAAGTTCAATTATTTTCATAGATGTCAACAAAATTCTTGTCCTAATTTCAATTATTTTCAAAACTTTTTCTAATTTCAATTATTTCTAATATTTACTATTTTAATAAAATTTCCAAAAAAGAATTCAATTATTTTAAAAAAAATTTTAATAAAATTGTATGCAAACATTTAATTATTTTCATAAATAATAGAAATTTCACAGGAATTCAATTATTTTCATAAAAAATAATTTTAATTCTAGAAAATAAAATTATTATTGAAAATAAAAATTGAAAAAAAAAAATTGAATTAAAATGATGAAAATAATTTTGATGAATTTACAGTAACAATATTCTTTTAATATAAAATAATGATTTTATCTCTCGGTCATCTTTAATTATTATAAAACATGAAGAAATCGATCACTCCGAGTCTTCGACTCGGAGCAATCGATATCTTCATGTTTTATAAAAATACTTTTATAAGTTGTTTAATATAAAAAAAGTTTGAATTTGAAATTTTTGAATGTCTTAATTCCTGTGGAAAATCCTGTTCCAAAAATAAGATTAAAACTAGAAATTTTGAAATCTTTTTCTTCTTTTTCTAAAACAAAATAATAATTTTGTTTAAAAAAATTGTGATTCATAAACAAAAATAATGCAAAATAAATAAATTTTCTATTTCTTAAACACAGTTGTTTAAGAATTTTCTAATCTTCCTTAGAAGTAAAGAAGAAAAATCTGCATAATTTCAATTTGACAAAACATAATATTTAACAAAATTTTAGTCTTTTAATGAAAAGAAGTGAAAAAAATTCTGAAGATTTCTATTTGTCATTTCAATTTTGAATTAATTATAAAATAAAAATAATAATATAATATACAATCTGTCTAAAGATAACAAAAAATAGAAGTATAAGCAAAAGACAACTTCAGAGTGTGAGGGACAGAAAAAGTGAATGAATGAAAGAACATTCTTACTATAGTTAATTGAAGAATTTATAAATAATCAATTATTTTTTTGTAAAATTGAATTGTAAACAAATAGATTTAAAAATTCTCGCAGAAAGAAACTTTTTCAAAAATTATTAAAAATAATTGATTTAAAGAAGAATTTTAGTTAAACATTTTTGAAAATAATAATTGATTAAAAAGATGAAAATAATTTTGAAGAAGAAAGAAGTTAAAAAGAAAATTTTGGTGCGATTTTGACTTTTATTTTCACTCAGACTTCGATTTTGACTTTGAAAGTCAAAGTTAAAATCAAAATCGAATCGGAAGTAAAGTTAAGAAATGATAAAAAAAAATATTTCTGGCAATTATGCAACTGATGAGACAGTACACGATTCTATATAATAATTAACTACAAAAAACGATTTACAAGACAGAATAGAGTAGTCAATAGGATCAAAAAAATCTACCCTCTGAAAACTAAGGAAAAATCATTCGACATTCTCATATTTTTTTTTTTTTGTACATCGGATTTTTGAAAGTTAGATTATTCATTTTTTTTCATTAATTTCATTCAATGAGGAGGGTAAAGTTTTTGAAAAGAAATGACGATTCATGAGGAGAGGTTTTCGATCGGCCCGTACCTTGGGCAGGTCACCCCTGTTGCTGTCTTCACTGCTCGTAAAGGTGCTCGACGTATCTATTCCAGAGTCTTTTGTCGCACTGTCTTGACTACCTTGCCGATCGACTTCCCATGACCATTCTTCCTGAGAGTCACCGACATTGGTCCCTCCATGAAATCTCACAGTTTTTTTCCCCCTCCGCTCAGTGAACCTGCCACAATGTGCGATACGCCGACACACATACATATCATACATTGGTTTTTGTTTGTCATAACAAAAATTACTCTCTTAACTTTAAAAATGAACAGAATTTTCAAGATTGGCATTTTTAAGAAATTAAATTGAAAATTGAATTTTTTTAGTTCTTTACTTAAATTATTTATTATTAAAAACCCCACACTGAAAAAAAAATTTATTTGATTCAATTAACTGATTAATTGACTATTATCGATTAAATATTTCCTGGAATCAAATAATATTTATTGGAGTCAATTAAATGGTATTTGAACCAATAATTTCAGTATTTGAAGCAAATATAAATTATTATTTAATTGACACCAATAAATATTATTTGATTCAATTAAATATTTCATTGATAATAGTTAAGTAGTCGGTTATTTTAATCAAATACATTTTTTTCAGTGCATGATAATTACTTTATAATTATTAATAATAAAATTGCCCAAAGGTAGTAAACATTAATTTTGATTCAAAGAAAAAAGGATGAAAATTTATTTTTAATTTGAATTTAAAAAATAAATGATAAATTATTGACGACGAACAATAAAAGCGTAGATGACAACGCACCTCCTACTATCGGCGCACCACTCGTCGCTTCTTCGGAAGCTTCTTCGAACGAGGGTGTTCTCTTCTTTTCGCGGTTCTCGCGGTGGATGATGACCATTATATTCAATGGTTATTGGACCAGTACTATGATGTCCATTGTGTGAAGAAGTTCTAAACGATCCACTGGTCATCGTAGTTGGACTTCCGGACAGATCATAGTATTCCTTTCCTACAGTAGATTGAAATTTTTTCCATTTGTTTTTTTTTTGTTTTCTCTTAGGTATTATTATTATCATTATTATTATTGCTTTTGACCAAAAATAACAAAAATTTCTCTTTTCCACTTAGAAACAATTGATTATTTCATTACCATTTAGAAACATTGCTCTGGCATGTGAGATTATTTTTTCAAATGTTTATAATCCAAATAAAAATTTCGAAAAATAATTATTAATGGGGAATTAAAAAATTAATTTTTTAAAATATTTTAATATACGTCGAGTTATTTATTATTTTTATTATTTTAGTATTATTATAAATAATTGATAATTACAGGGCTAGAACTAGGTCCGTAAATCCCGTAAAAGTTCGCAACTTTGCTTGAAGTCCGTAAGAGTCCGTTTTTTTTAAAAAATGTCCGTAAAGTCCGTAATTTGATTTCAAAAGGATGAAAATTTCGTAAATTGTAAGATATAATTTGGAGAATTTTAGAAAAATTACAAATGATTGCAGAAATTCAATTATTTTCAAAAGTAATAAAATTCTTCGCAGAAATTCAATTATGTTCAAAATTTTTTTTTAAATTCTCATCAAAATTTCAATTATCTTTAGAAATAATTAAATTCTTCTCCGAAATTCAATTATTTTCAAAAATTATTCTCAAATGAATGATTTTCAATATCTACTATTTTCATAAAATTCTCCAAAAGAATTCAATTATTTAACAAAAAATTTAATAAAATTCTACACAAACTTTTATAATTATTTTCAAAAAATAATAAAAATTTTACAGCAATTTCATTATTTACAAATTTTTTTTATAAATTTTATCGCAATCATTCAATTACTTTCATAAATAATAAAATTTTTACGGGTATTAAATTATTTTCGTAAATAATAAAATTCTTTTTTAATTATTTTCGTAAATAACAAAACTCATTGAAGAATTTCAATTATTTTTAATACAATTTTAATCAAATTTCTCGAAAAATGTAATTATTCTTAAAAATGTTATTAAAATTCGTCAAAAGAAATCAATTATTTAAAAATTTATAGATAAAATTCTTTATGAGAATTCAATTTTAAGAAACATGCAATTATTCAATAAATTGATATTTTTGTATTTAAATAATTGAATTCTAGTAGAATTTTCTCATAAACATTGATTTAAAAATGGATTTCAGTTAAAATTTTAGATTACAATTAAATTTTAAAAGCAATATAGCGTAAATTTTTAGAAATAATTGAATTTTGAAAATGTTTCAGATTAAAAACTTTGAAAATTTGAATTTTTCATTATTTTAACTAACAATTCTGTGGAATTAATTTTTTTTGAGAAACTTTAATTGCGGATTTTTTTTTAAAATTATTTAAAGTTTTAGTTTTCTAATATAAATTTAATTAAAGAATTTATGAATAATTGAAATTTTGTAAAATTGAATTGTAAACAAATAAATGTGAAAATTCTTAAAGAAATTTTTCAAAAATTTTTTTAAATAATGGATTTATAGAAGATGTTTTGTTAAAAACACGAAAAAAAATTCAATTTTGTAAAAGTTACAATTTATTGCAAAAATTCAATTATTCACAAGAGTAATAATAATCTTCGCAAAAATTAAATATTGTTCAAAAGTAATAAAATTCTTCTTTGGGATTCAATTACTTTTACAAATAATAAAGCTCATTGCAGAATTACAATTATTTTTAATACAATTTTAGTCGAATTTATCGAAAAATGTAATTATTCTTAAAAAATGTTATTAATATTCGTTGATACAATTTCATTATTAGAAAATTTGTTGATAACGATCCTTTAAGGGAATTGAATTTTAAGAAACATTCAATTATTCAATACATTATTTATTTGCATTTTATTTTTATTTAAATAATTGAATTCTAGTAGAATTTTCTGATAAAAATTGATTTAAAAAGGAATTTCAGTTACAATTTTAGATAATAATTGAATATTAAAAGCAATATAGCGTGAATTTTTAAAAATAGTTCATTTTTGAAATTAGTTTTTTTGAAAAAGTTTAATTGAGTTTTTTTAAAATTATTTTAAGTTTTTATTTTCTAATACTTATTTAATTGAAGAATTTGCGAATAATTGAATATTTCGTAAAATTAAATATTGTAAACAAATGGATTTGAAAATTGTCAAAGAACTTTTTCGAAAATTATTAAAAATAATTGATTTGGAGAAGAATTTTAGTTAAAAGCACAAAAAAAATTCAATTTTTGTAAAAGTTACAAATTATTGCAAAAATTCAATTATTTCCAATATTATTATATTTTTCGCAAAAATTAAATATTGTTTAAAAGTAATAAAATTCTTCTTAGGGATTCAATTATTTTTATACCTAATAAAACTCATCACAGAATTTTAATTATTTTTAATACAATTCTACTCGAATTTATCGAAAAATGTGATTATTCTTAAAAATTGTATTAATATTCGTTGATTGAATTTAATTATTTAAAAATTTGTTGATAACGATTCTTTAGGGGAATTGAATTTTAAGAAACATTCAGTTATTTAATAAATTATTTATTTGTGTATTTAAATAATTGAATTCTAGTAGAATTTTCTAATAAAAATTAATTTCAGTTAAAATTAATTTTTTTGAAAAAGTTTTTTTTGAATTTTTTTAATATTATTTTAAGTTTTTATTTTCTATTATTTATTTTTTATTTAATCAATGAATTTATGAATAATTGAAATTTCGTAAAATTGAATATTGTAAACAAATGGATTTGAAAATTGTCAAAGAACTTTTTCGAATATTATTATAAAAATATTCGATTTAAAGAAGAATTTTAGTTAAAAATTCTTGTAAATAATAATTGAATTGTAAATGATTTTATCACTTGGTCATCCGAGTCTTCAAAGTCATCCGAGTCTTCAAAGACTCGGAGTTATCGATATCTTCATGTTTTATAGAATTATGAAAAATTTAATTTATAGTTTTAAGTAAAATATTTTCTTATTTGACTCGGACTGGTTATATTTTTTTTGGTCCGTTAATGGTGCATAATTTTTCATTTTTGGTCCGTAAAGTCCATATTTTTAAACACTTTCACTGGTTCGAGCCCTGTAATTATCTTTTTTTGTTCTGTACAATTAATGTCCTCTTATATGATTATAATTCCGTGTTTTAGTTCAGTGACGCCACCGCTAGATGGTTCCGAAATTTAACATTTTTTGTTTTATTTTTATTATTTCTGTTCTTTTCGTAATAATTTTTTACAACTTTCTTTTTAAATAAAATCCCTTGCTTTTTAATTTATTAATTTAATTAATATTTAATAAATTTAATTAAATAACTTAAATTAAATTTTCAATTAGAGTAGAGTAGGATTAAGAAGCCATTTTGTTTTCTTTCAAAACTTTAGAATTTCAGGAAAATTGAAAAAAAATTAAAATTCCAATTTAGTGGGACAAACAAGAAAAAAATGTGTCTCTTTTGCCCCACTATACTCTATTGAATAGTATATAAAATGTTGATTATTTTTTCTCGTAATTTTCTAAAAATTGAAAAAAAAAAATTTTTCAATCGAAAATACATAAAAATGTGTGCTGAAAATTGAATTAGAGTAAATGAGGACATGTTCCAATTTTACTGCAATAATAGCATCATTAATGTGTTTGAATTTATTCCAGAAGGCGGATATCACGTATCATATGGGTCATAGATTACACGGTAAATGGGAGTCTATTATTTGTTACGTGATGTACATTCAACAAAACTTAAACACCACCCTGGCTTGTGTTTTAGCTTTGTCAACATTTCAGAGATGTCATATAGTAATGCTCACACGTTTATAACTTGAAAAACACCATAATTTAATGCATTAATTATACATTACATTCAATCAATAAAATTGAAATGCGTCCTAAAAAAATTTTATAACTCATAAAAATTGAAAACTCACATCATTTTATTCAATTTTAATTTTTTAGAATACTTAATAAAAGAAGAATTAGAATTTCAAGGTGTGTGTGACAAAACTTAAAAAATTTCAAATAAGTAGTGTTATTGTTTTGAATCTAAAAACAATTATTAATTTTTATTTTCTTGAATTTAAAAAAAAGAATGGTGACAAAGCAATGTTTCCTTTTCAGGTGAAAATTGCAGAAAAAAAAAGATTTATCTATCAAACAGGTCATAGAGGAGAATAGAATTCTTTTGGGCGACCATTCGTCACGTTTTGGCGGTAAATTTATATCGCACGTTTTGCTCACTGAATTGTAGATTATAAGCTTTTGTTTGTTAACAATACAAAATGATGGTTATTCATTATTATTTAATGATAAATTAATAAATGATGACTTAAAATTATGTGAAATTTGCTCTATATAGAGAGAAATATCTCTCTACATACATATATATGCTTGTCTCGTTATGGTGCTATGTATATATGTGAAAATGGTATTAGTATTAGATAACACCTCTCAGTAAACACATTTTCCAGACTTAAGCTAGTACCATATAAACCTTAATCAAAGTTAATTCTAGTAGTACTGAAACAGATTTACCCATTGTAGATTGTATACATAATTACATATTGGTACATATACATATATGTGTTATAGACATGAAAAAAACGAAAATTCGATATTATCACTAATTTTTTTTTTTTTTTGAGATTTTCTCAATCTGAACGAAAAATTGACTATAAAATGAAAAATAATTTTCATTCGATTTTTGGATATACTTTCCATGTTAAATGTAGAAATTCTGGTTCGTATTTTCTCATCCTGTAATTGCATTTGTGACATAAAAAATTTTTTCATATTATGTATATGTGTATAGATGTGCGAGATTATGCATTTTTTGTGTGTGTATATATAAATTAGCAAAGGAAAAGAAAAACGAATATTGAAAGGAAACACAGTGAGAATTTTATGTAAGATAAAAGCGCTAAACAATACAGTAGGCAGGTTTTTTTTGAGCGAAAAGAACGAGAATCACTAGGAAAATTTTGGGTCTGTAGTAATTTTAATCTTAAACATCATTTTCGTTTTAATCGAGAAGAAAAATTGTGAATTAGTTGTGGAATAAATATTCGTCAAGAAAAAATATTTAAAAAATTTTTTCAATTAGTAATTATTTTCATACCTATTTAAAAATTTTTTTCTAACTTTTTGTAATATTTCATAATAAATAATTATTTTTTTTAATAAATAATTATTTAAAATAATTTCTTAGTAAATTTTATACTTTTTTTTATAAATAATACTTTCATTAATATTTAGAGAAAAAAAATAGTTCTGAAAAATTCAATTATTCCAAAAATTTTAATAAAATTTTTTTTAAAGTTCTATTATTTTAAAAAATTTTGAAAAACTTCTTTAGAAGATTTAGTTAATAAAATTGCAATTTTAATAAAAAATTTCCTATACAATTAAATTATTTTCAATACAATTCTTCTTGAGAATTAAATTATTTTTACAATTAATACATTTTTTTATGTGAATTCAATTATTTAAAAAAATTCGAATAAAATTCTTCGCAAGAAATCAATTATTTTTATAAATTATAAAATTTTTCTTGAGAATTCAATTATTTAAAAAATTTTTTGATAAAATGCTTTATAAATTTGAAAAATTATAATAAAATTGATCATAGAATACAATTTATTTTCGTAAAATATAACATCCTTCCTAGGAATACAATTATTGTCAAAATTGTTTATAAAAATCTTCGAAAAAATTCCATTATTTTCGTAAAAAATAAAATTCTTCGAAGCAATTCAATTATTTAAGAAATTTTAATAAAATTCTTCCCAGAAATTTAATTCTTTTCAAAAATAAAATTCTTTCCAAGAATTTAATTCTCTTCAAAAATAAAAATTTTGACAGGATTTCAATTATTTAAAAAAAAATTTAATAAAATTCTTCGCTAGAAATCAATTGTTATTTTCAATTATTTTCACAAATAAAATTCTTCACAGGAATTCAATTCTTAAAAAAAAATTTTTAATAAAATTCATTGCAAGAATTTAATTATTTTCATAAATAACGAAACTTGACGCAAAATTTAAATTATTTTTTTATATAATTTTAAATAAATTGATAGAAAATTGTATTTATTTTTACAATTTTTTTTTAAATATGCCGAAAGAATTCAATTAAATTATTAAAAAATATAATAAAATTCGTCAATTTTGTATTTAAATAATTGAATTCTCGGGAAATTTTCTAATAAAAATTGATATCGAGAATTTTTAGAAATAATTGAATTTTGAAAAGGGTTAAAATTAAAATCTTTGAAAATTTGAATTTATATTTACAATAAGTCATTATTTTCATATTTATTTAAAATTTTTTTTCAACTTTTCGTAATATTTCATAATAAATATTTTTTTTCTTATTAAATAATTATTTAAAAAAAAATAATTTCTTAGTAAATTTTAAACTTCTTTATAATAATAATACTTTCATTAATATTTATTTAAATACTTTTTGTACTTTTTGTTTACAAACAAATATTTTTATTAATTTTTTAATAAATAAATATTTTTAACTTTTATTACTTACTTAAATTTTTTTAACTGTTTGAAATTTTTTGATATGTAAATACTTTTGAAATATTTTTTGTTCTTTTAATGTAACAAATAGATGGGGAATGTATTAAATAAATAAATTCTTCCTTAAATATGTTTTTATTTTTTGTTTGTTGATTTTTTGCAATATTTTTAATATGTTTGCAATAAGTATAATTATTTTTAATATTTAAAAAAAATTTTTAAATACTTTTTATATTTTTTTTTGATAAGTAAATACTTTTTTGAATATTTTTAATACTTTCTTGAATATTTGTTCTAATAGTTTATTTTCATAATTATTTCTAATATTTTTCTTTAAGAAATAAATATTTTTAATATTTTCTATAATAAATTTTTTGAGGAATTTTCAATTTGAAGGAAAACAATTATAATAATCAACAAGGAAAAGCAACCACAGAAAAGTGCAACATCAAAATTCAATACCAATGACATTTCAAAAAAAAAGTGTTTGTACGCTCAAATAGAAAAAGTGCAGCAAGAAATTTTTTTTGTGTCGAAACAAAAATTTGTGAGTAATTTTGTCACACACACTGAGATAGAGAAAAATAACACCGTTAAAAAAATTAAGACTATAGAGAAAATGTCAAGTGAATTCTGAATAATTCTCTTTATTTTTAGACTTTTGAAAATAATTTTTTAAGGATTTTGTTATAAAAAAAAAAAAACACACAAGTAGAGGAATATTGTGTATAGAATGAGAAAATTGTGCATTTCTATAGGTATATAGGTAAGAACACAAGTGATACATAATGATAATGATCTTCATGAAGAGAGACTATTTTTTCATATAAATGAATATTTTTATTAAAAATGATTCTTTAATTCTATTAAAAATTATTTTTATACTTTATAAACAACTTTAATTTTCTATAATTTTTTTTTCTTTATGGATTATAATATTCAATATATTTAGTATGAATTAGAAAAATAATTAATAAATAGAAAAATTATAACAATTTTTTTTTAAATTAATAAAAAATTATAACAATTTTTATAATTTAATAAAAAATTTATTTAAATTGTAATTTAGCATAAATTTTTTTCTCAGTATTCAAATTAGAATTTAATATAGAAATAAAAATTGAACAAATTCTTAATTTTTAGTTGATATTTTCTCTCAATTTTCATTTTAAATTTCACAACAAAACAAATAGACATTTTTTTTTTTCTTCAGTAAAGTTCGAACTCTCTTCAAGAAATATCCGCACAAGTTTCGTCGCAACCAGTGTGGACGTGAAAACATTTCTTACAGCTGTCGGTCAGTTGCGACTCTCGATACACGACATCTTTTGCCTCAACTTTGGCGTTCGATTATTGGAAACTCTCTATCTCCCTCTCTCTCTCTCTTTCTCTCTGATTATTGGATTCAAAAGAAAGGAAAAAGAGAAAAGAAAAAAAAGGCAACACCCAAGAAAAACCAAGACAAGAAAATGGAATCGCAAAGTTTTTCATTTAAGTGGACAAAAATTTTTGATTTAAACGCGTAGCACGTGCTATGTGATTGCCAAGTTGCGAAACAGGGGAAAAGGTAGAAAAAAAAAGAACATATATGACGGGCAAAAATTTTGCGCATCAATTACAAAAATAGAAAAACGATCATTTATGGATATAGTTTTGGGGAGGGTATTTGCAGCTGTGGCAAATTTTTCTTTTATTTATCTTTTTTTTTCTTTTTTTTTTGAAGATGTGTATTTGTGTGTGTATCAAATACGGAAACTGATCGACAGAAATTTATATATATATATATATATATATATATTGAAAAAATATACACACACATGCATACGCTCACGCAAATCTTGACATATATACAAATATATGTTTTAATATATTTATATAGCAAAAAAAAAATCTTTCTTTTTTAATATTAATATGTATATGAGCTCTTCATGAGAGCGGAAGACACTGGAAATTTGGCAAAATTACTTCAAAAAACATCTTGATCCTCTCGTTGGACATGGCACGTCGAGTCATTATCTCCCCAGTCTTTTTTCTTGGATCCTCTCCTAAAATTTGTCTAATTTTATAGCTTGAAAAAAAAAATTTATAATTTAGGGCAAAAAATTTGTTTTCAGGCGAAAAAAAAATGGAAAATTGATTTTGTTTTGTAAAGAAAAATATTTTTCCGGTAAAAATAAATATTTTAACCCGCACTGTGAAAATTATAAAATATTTCGATTGTTTCTACAATCAGAAAACAGATATATTTTGACTTAGAAGCAACTAAACTTTTTATTTGCAGCAAATAAATTTTATTTGTGTGAAACAAAATTTTATTTGATTTAAATAAAAAATTTTATTTATGTCGAACAAAATTTTATGTGAATTAAATAAATTTATAAATAAATGTGAAATTTCGAATTTTATCACGGAAATAACAAATTTTTTGCAATTTACATGACATTACCTAATAATAGAAAGGGATGCAAAATGGTAATGAGTAACGTATAGAACACTAACATTCACTCTAAGAAAAAAAAACATAATCTTCCTTTTAATTAATTTATTAGTACCTATTATTAGAATTCGATAATATCTGTGCAATCAGAACTGATTAATTTTGAACATCATTACTTTGAATTTCCAATGCTTCAATCATTGCATAAATGTCAAAAGCAATGAATTAATTATTAATATTTATGAAAATATTATTATTCGAGCGATAAATTATTATTTTTATAATTTCCATCTGAACAAATTTATTATTATTATATATTAATTTTTTTTACTAACAATTAGTTAATTTCTAATTTTCTACTAATAGTTAGTTATTTTCTACTAATAATTAGTTAATTTTCTTTAACTGAATGCTGAAGCAAAAAAACAGCCAAGATTTTATCGACAATTAGTTATTTTTAACGAATTCAAACTTAGAGAACTGTTTCTTTTTGTTTCTATAAATTTGGTTAATTAAAAATGCAGTCCTATTATAAAATCCCCTCACTTATTGTTGCACGAAAATTTAAACTAATGAGTTATGCATGTCGTTCTGTTTTTAATTCATTTGAAAAACGATTTTCCCCTAAAAATAGAGAAAGGAAAATTATGCACTCCTAATTCTTTAGGTAAGGTTTGCTCTTAGAAAACAAGTTTCAGGAAAAAAAATGAAATTAAAACATCAAATTAAACGAAATACAATTGTGGCTGATTTTCTTTGTGTTTTGAAAACGGAAGGAAACGTAGAGCTGCATATATATATGTTTACTATGAACAGTAGTGCTAATTAATTTTCCTGTTTTGTCTCTTAGGTTCCATACAAAATAACACAAGCCAGAAGGTCCTGTAAATTCTATCATTAAATTCTCACAAGTCCTATTCAGAAAAAAAAAGATTTTTATAAGGTGACCTAAATATATATTTATCTAGATACATTAAAAATGTTTAACAACTAGTCAAATAGGGTTAAAAAAATTTTCTCTAATTTCACTAAAACTTGTTTTCCAATTTTGCAACCAGAAGTAGTTTTCCTAATTAGTAAATACTTCTTCTTTATAACTCGACAATTTTTTAATGGATCATTGTTTTGTTCTCCATTTGATTGGTTTAGAAAATTAGTTTACTGTATACAATTTTTTAGGCCTTTTTTTTGGTATGGAAAATACATTATAAAAAAACATAAAAACATTATAGAAAATACATCAATTTGTTAATATCGTGACAACTTACCTCCGTTTTACTACAAACTAATTCTATTCTAATTTGTGATATTGTGCATTTGTCTACAAAAAATGGGAGCAACAACGCCTTTCGACTGTCGTTGATTATTTTTCACATTTATAGTTTATTAGGAAACATAAAAGAAATTTTTGTTTATAAAGTGGAAAGAAATCGCATTAATCTAAAGAAAAATTAATGTCGCAGTAGAAAATAGAAATTTATCAATTATCAATTTTAGTAGATTCGTGTCTTACAACTAGAATTTTCGCTTATTGTAATTATTTGTTTTTTTTTAATTGTATTCTTTTGTCTTATATTTTATTTTATTTTATTTAATTATATTTAATTGTACTTAATAATACTTAAAAGTATACTTATTTATAATTGAGTGTTTTAAGTTCTATTAAATTCTATGATTGTATTTTATTGTATTTTACTGTATTTTATTGTATTTAATTGTATTTAATTTAATTATTATTAAATTGTAGGTACTTGATTATTATTTATTATTCAATAATTAATACAATCAATATGCAACCGGTTCCTTCTTAAATACTTTTTTTTCTCACATATTTACGATTATTGAAAAGAATTTTAATTATCTGCCTTAATAGCGTGGAATATTCTATTTGCATTAATTGAAATATTTCAATGAAATATTATTAAAATATTCCAGTGGAATATTATTTTTAAATTAACAATTTTTTAAATTAAAAATATACTGATGATAATTTAAATAAGTGGCGCGAAAATTTATTAACCAGTCGGAAAATTTCTATAGAATTTTACCAGAATTACTAAAATTGTAGTCAATTACTAAAATTTGCTAGTGAATTTCTAAATTTTGTAGAATTTTTACTAGAATAATTCTTTGAAATTTCTAACATTTTTGTAGAAAAAGGGAGAGGTTAATTATTTAGAAACAAAGAAAATTAATAAAAAAAAAGAAATAATGTGTTAAAAATCATTGGACTTCTGCGAGGAATTTTAATAAAATTTCTCTAAATAATTGAATTCCTTTCGAAGAATTTAAAAATAATTCTAAAAAATAATTAAATTCTTTAGAGAAATTTTATTAAAATTTGCATTGAAAATATTTGAATTCCCATGAAGAATTTTATTACTTATGAAATTAATTGAATTCTTGCGAAGAATTTTTTTTACAATTTATGAAAACAATTATTGAATTGTTATGAAGAATTTCTTGAAATTTTTTGAAAATAATATTTTTCTAAATAATTTTAATTCAAAATTTTTAAAGTAATTAAATTTTATCAAGAATTTCTTTAAAATTTTTTTAAATAATCAAAGGTTTCAATTTGAAATTTTAGAAAATATCAATTTTTAATTAAAAAAGAAAATTTAAGAACTGATTACAGAAATTCAATTATTTTCGAAAGTGATGAACTTGTTCGCATAAATTCAATTATGTTCAAAAATGTTTATACCTCCTCGTCAAAATTTCAATTATCTTTATAAATAATATAAAATTCTTCTCCGAAATTCAATTATTTTGAAAAATTTTAATAAAATTGTTGGCATAACTTCAATTATTTTCAAAAATTTTCCAAAAGAATTTTATTATTTAAAGAAAACTTTAATAAAAATTTAACAGGAATTCAAATTACTTACCAATTTTTTTTTTTATAAATTATTTCGTACCAATTCAATTATTTTCTTCAAAGAATTTCTCTAACGAATTCAAATATATTTATAAAAAAAAATAGTTTTAAGAAATTCAATTATTTCAAAAAACTTAAATAAAATTATTTTAAAAATTATATTATTTTAAAAAATTTTGAAAAATTTCTTTAGAAGATTTAGTTAATAAAATTGCAATTTTAATAAAATTTTCCTATACAATTAAATTATTTTCAATACAATTCTTCTTGAGAATTCAATTATTTTTACAATTAATACATTTTTTTATGGGAATTCAATTATTTAAAAAAATTCGAATAAAATTCTTCGCAAGAAATCAATTATTTTCATAAATGATAAAATTTTTTTTGAGAACTTAATTATTATTTAAAATTTTTTTGATAAAATGCTTTATAAAGTTGAAAAATTATAATAAAATTCATCATAGAATACAATTATTGTCAAAAATGTTTATAAAAATCTTCGAAACAATTCCATTATTTTCGTAAAAAATAAAATTCTTCAAAGCAATTCAATTATTTAAGAAATTTTAATAAAATTCTTCCCAGGAATTTAATTTTTTTCAGAAATAAAATTATTTCCAAAAATTCAATTTTTTGCAAAAATAAAAATTTTCACAGGAATTCAATTATTTAAAAAAACATTTAATAAAAAGTTAAAAATTCTTCCCTAGAAATAAATTGTTATTTTCAATTATTTTCACAGGAATTCAATTCTTTATAAAAATTTTTTAATAAAATTCATTGCAAGAATTGAATTATTTTCATAAATAACAAAAATTGGCGCAAAATTTAAATTATTTTTTATACAATTTTAAATAAATTGATAGAAAATTGCATTTATTTTTACAATTTTTTTTTTTCAAAATTCGCCGAAAGAATTCAATTATTATTAGAAATTTTAATAAAATTCGTCATAAAAATCGAATTTTAAGAAATATGCAATTATTGAATAAATGATTTATTTTTGTATTTAAATAATTGAATTCTCGGGAAATTTTCTAATAAAAATTGATATCGAAAATTTTTAGTAATAATTTAATTTCGAAAAGGGTTAAATTAAAATCTTTAAAAATTCGAATTTATAGTTACAATATTTTTATGATAAGAAATAATGATTTTATCACTCTGTCATCTTAAATTTATTATAAAACATGAGGAAATCGATAACTCGGTGTCGAAGACTCGAAGTGGTCGATTTCCTCATGTTTTATAATAATATTCTCATAAGTTATTCAATTTGAGATTTTCAATTTCTATAGAAAAATAATAATTATTAAATATTTATTTAAAGAAGAAGTTATTGTTATTCTTCAGGGTCAGGGAAAAAGTGAAAATTTTGTCTGGAAATCAGGGAAAAATAAAATTAAAATCTTGTGGTAACCCTGTTTTTTCTCTGCATGAATTTAATTATTTTCAGGTATAATTTTAATAAATTTCATTATTTTATTATTTATGAAAATAATTGATTTTTAGTACTATATTGATTTTGTAAAAAAAAAATTTTTTCTTAAATGTCGATGTAATATTCCCAATGTTTTAATTATTTAAATTCAATATTCCAGGAATGGGAATGAAATATTTCGTGCTAATTATTTTTTAATACAAGGGAATGTATTTTTAATTTTAAAAATTTATTTTTATAAAAACCGTCAAAGAGAAAATGAAAATATTTGAAAAGAAAAAGAAAGAGAAATTTTTTTTTTTTTGACGAGTATGTCGAGAATGTGAGAAATGAGGAGAGATGAAAATTTATAAACTCGATTATTAGCATTTTTGATGGAGAGAATTGCGATTTCTTGATTACAGACGTGGAATCACGATCAGAGTCTTATACTGCATACACGCATACCTCTATATAGCATGCAGAATGCACCACCGATTATGCGCATTTACACATTGCATTAAGGAACAAAGGTTCATGACTCGAAAAAGATTTCAATATTTCAGTCAAGATTTTTCCATAAAAGATTTTTTCCAATTCATATACTAGAGTGAACTAATTAGGCATTGTTTTCATTTTTTTTGTAAATAGAACTTTTGTGTTTTTTTTTTTTTTTTGTTTTTTTTTATAAGAAACTTTTAATGCAATTTTCCCTTGGCGAAAAAGTTCGATTTTCGAGAAGAAAAAAATCGAAATGATTCCCTAGGGTTTGAATAAAAAAGTTTACATTTTCAAAACTATTAGAATTTATATAAAGGACTCTGATGAGTAATTTGACCTATATAACTTTCAAATTTAACCCCCAGCAGTGCTCGAGAGTTACATGCTTTTTCTTTTTTTTTTAATTTTCTACAACTTTATTATATGCAATTTTTTTACTTGAACGTGAAAGTAAATAGTCTCGATATTGCTATTATGTTTATTATTAGTATTATTATTGGGGGCAATGTTACTTGCATTTCTCTTTACATGATAGGTTATACGCATCACAATTTTGATACCATTATTAACGAAACAAAATTAAATTACAAATGCTGCTGCCTTTCCCGTCAGTCAAGTTAGTTAAACGTCGCTTCTGAGATTTCCATGTACTAAGTTTAAATGCACTCTGTAATTAAAGCTGCAAGAAACTTAATTAACAGAATTCTGATATATCCTCAAGTGGAAATATCAAATTTAAATATTTAATTAAGATATTGACTTCAATATTAAAATAAATCCGAAGGAGATGTAGAATACGAGAGAGGGAGAAAAAATGTGTATGTTGGTATATTTAGAAACAACGTGGAAGTTAAGATGGCTAATTATTAATATTTTACTTTGTAATTGTTGTTGGTAAACTTTGGCTTAGCAACCGTTGCTAAAAAAAAGTGTTTAGCAATAATTGCTATTACTAATTTAATCGTTAATTATTAATATATTATTTAGCAATTGTTAGTACACTATGGCTAAGCAATTATTACTGAAAAAAAATTGTTCTGCAACCATTATGGTATAAAATTTAATCAGCAATTACAAATGATTGCAGAAATTCAATTATTTTCAAAAGTATAGTAAAATTCTTCTGTGAAATTTAATTATTTTCAAAAATTTTAATAAAATCTTTACAAAATTTTAATTATTTTCAAAACCTTTCCTTAATTCAATGATTTTTAAAATATCTACTACTTTAATAAAAATTCCTAAAATAATTCTTTTTAGATAACTTAATTCCTGAAGAACTATCATAAAATAATTACTTAGAAATTATTTAATGAATAATTTTACTTGAATATTTCGAAATTAGTTGAATTTTAAAAAAGTTGCGTTTACAATTTTCATAAATAAATGAACTTCAAAAGATTTCAATTTGAAATTTTATAAAATTTCAATTTTGAATTAATTTAATTAGAAATTTTAAGGAACTTAAATTTTTGAAAAATTTAAATAATTTAAATTCTTCTGAAATTAGTTAAATTTTTTAATATAGATATTTATTTAATTATTAAAATTAATGAGTTTATTGAAGAATTTTTGTTAAAAACACTAAAAAAATGGAATTTTAAGGAGTTACAAATAATTAAAGAAATTCAATTATTTTCAAAAATTTTAATAAAATTCTTGACAAAATTTCAATTATTTTCAAAAATTTTCCTCGATTCAATGAATTTAAATTTCTACTATTTTAATAAAATTTTCCAAAAGAATTCAATTATTTATAAAACATGTTAATAAAATTTTCCAAAAGAATTCAATTATTCATAAAAAATGTTAATAAAAGTTTACTCAAATATTTAATTATTTTCATAAATAATAAAAATTTCACAGGAATTTAATTATTTACAAATTATTTTGATATCTTATTCAATTATTTACATACCTAAATAGTAACATTTTTTTACAGGCATTCAATTATTTTCATAAATGCTGAATTTCAATTATTTTTAATACAATTTGAATGGAATTCCTCGGAAAAAGTTATTATTCTTAAGAATTTTATTAAAATTTATGAATGAAATTTAATTTTTTTAATAACCTTCGCTACAATTTATTTTTTAGAATTTAAGTATTATTTTCAATACATTTTTAATTAAATTTCTTTAAAGAATAACATTATTTTCAATAATTTTAATGAAATTCTTTGCGTAACAATTCAATTTTTTTCAAAATAATTTTAATAAAATTCTTCGCAGAAATACAATTATGTTTAAAAATTTACAAAAATTCTCGTCAAAATTTCAATTATCTTAATAAATAATACAAATTTTTTTACATAAAATTTTCATCAAATTTTTCGAAAAATTCAATTATTCTAAAATTTGTCAATAGAATTCAATTATTTAAAAATTTGTTGATAAAATTCTTTATGAAAATTCAATTTTAAAAAACATTCAATTGTTTAATAAAATATTTATTTTTATAGTTAAATAATTGAATTCTCGTAGAATTTTCTAATAAATATTGATTTAAAAATGAATTTCAAATTAAAATCTTTGAAAATTTGAACTTTTTATACTTGTAATTAAGAATACTATAGAATTAATTTTTCTCAGTACGTTAAATGGAATTTTTTTTTAATTATTTGAAGTTTTTAATTTCTAATATATTTAAGTGAAGAATGTCAGAATAATCGAAATTTCGTAAAATTAAATTATAAACTAAATAATTTGAAAATTTACAAAGAAAATTGATTCAAAAATTATTAAAAAAAAAATTGACTTGAAGAAGAATTTTAATTGAAAATTCTATAAATGAATAATCTTAATAATGAAAATAATTTTTGAAGGAGTTACATTAACAATGTAGCAAGTTTTAATTATTATATGTTATTGAATTTCAAATTTTTGAATATCTTAATTTCTATTAAAAAAAATAATGATTATTATTATTGATTATTCAACCAGGAATTGACACGAAAAAATATTGCTTAGTAAAGTTAAAATTTTTACCAAGAAACTATTGTTTAGCAATCGTAACTTGATAATAAAAATTCAGTGGCTACAAAAAGTTAAAAACGTTGAAAGAAAAGAAAGAAACTTAGAAAGTTAATTTTCCTTAGCAAACGTTTATAAAAAAAACTAGTTTTCACAAAAATTTTTATACACAATTAGAGAGAATATTACATATCGAAAATATATCATCTACATTTCTTTTTATTTATTTTTTTCTCATTATTAATGATTATATTTCGATTTTCGACAATTAATTACTCTTTCTTATTAATCAAAAAAATTTCCAGTCAACTAAACTTTTCTTGTTTCACCCACAACTTTTATATATGAAACTTGTATACATTTCAATTATTGAAAACGATTAATAATGTAAAAAGGCTACATAAAAAAATATGTCGTTTCTAGGTATATGGGTTGGGTATTTTGATCATAGTCTTCGGGAAAAAAGAGTGATGCTGAATAGAAAGAAAATTAGTAGCAGAAATCGAGTCTGTTTTTTTGCAGGGTGAAAAAAAAATCTAAGCGTGAAGGGAATGTTTGAATTCGCCCACGTGTTGGCTAAGTGACGTAACAGTGAAACGCGTGGGCAGCGCGCGTAGTTAGTGTGCGGCGCGGGGGGGGGGGGAAATGAGAAAGAGGGGTAGAGAAGGTGGTGAAGGAGCCAGGGATCAATGCAACGACAGAACCGGGAGAGAGAAACAGAACCAGAGAAATCCCTTAGGATGTTACGCGATTCCTTGAAATAAGATCGACGAGACGCGACGAGAAGCGAAGGCGAACTAGGAGACAATTTATCGTTGTCCAATTATTATTTTTTTTTTTTAATTTCTCTACGCTAATATTAAAAGGAGAAAAAAAGGAGAGAGACAGGGAAAGAAAGAGAAAAAAAATAGAAAAAGAGAGAGAAAGGGAGAAAAGCCAATGTTTGAAAAATATTTTATCAAAATCGATTTTTTTCAAGTATAAAAGTAAGAGAAATACCATAAAGAATTCTGAAATTAATTTAGAGAATTTTATTTGGGCAAAAATTTCATAGTTGACAGTTGACACAAAAATTTTATTTAATTATTATTATTTTATTATTATTATTATTATTATTATTATTATTATTAATATTATTATTATTATGTATTTAATTATTATTATTTTATTTAATTTATTTTTGTATTTCCCTGATTTAAAGGCATTAATTCTTTCCCTGACTCCAAAGAATATTCTGATTCACTTTAAAAATTATTAGATACTCAAAAAAATTTTCTTTACATTTATATTTAATAATTATTATTTTTCCATATAGGAATTAGGATTTCGAAAATTTCAAATCCAAACCTTTTAAAATTCAATAACTGAAGAATATTATTCTATATAGTATATAATATATATAATATTATTCTACTCCGAGTCGAAGATTCGGAGTGATCGATTTCTTCATGTTTTGCAATAATTAAAGATGACCGAGTTGTAAAATGATTATTTTTATATTATAAGAATATTCTTACTGTAATTTCTTCAAAATTATTTTCATCATTTTAATTCAATTATTATTTTCTAGAATTTTTACCTAAAATTTTTCTTTAAATAAATTATTTTTAACACTTTTGAAATAGTTCTTTAAAAATTCGATTAAAATTGCATTAAAAATCATTGAAATTCTGCAATGAGTTTTATTATTTGTGAAAATAATTTAATCCCTAAGAAGAATTTTATTACTTTTGAACAATATTTAATTTTTGCGAAGAATATTATTACTCTTGAAAAAATTGAATTTTTGCAATAATTTGTAACTTTTACAAAATTGAATTTTATACAATTTTATTTTTTGAAACTTTAATTTTCGTATTTTTTTTTTGTATTTATTTATATTTTAAGAACAATTTAGCAAAATTTGATAGTTTTTTTTTATTATATTTCAAAACAATGTTTATACATTCAGGGTTGCCACAAAAATTTAATTTTGTTTTTCCCTGATTTCCAGACAAAAATTGTACTTTTTCCCTGACACTCAAAAATGTTCTAAAATCAATTATTTTTAATAATTTTTCTAAAAATTCTTTGAGGAGTTTCCTATTTATTTGTATACAATTCAATTTTATGAAATTTTGATTATTCGAAAATTTTTCAATTAAATATTTATTAGAAAATAGAAAACTTAAAATAATTTCAAAAAAAAATTCAAATAAACTTTATCAAAAAAAAATTAATTCTACAGAATTGTTAATTAAAACAATAAAAAATTCAGATTTTCAAAGATTTTGATATAAAAATTAAAACCTTTTCAATAATTCAACTATTTCTAAAAATTCATGCTATAATGCTTTTAATATTCAACTATTATCTAAAAATTTTATGTTTAATTGAAATTCATTTTTAAAACTAATTTTGATTAGAAAATTCTACGAGAATTCAATTATTTAATTTAAATACAAAAATAAATAATTTATTGAGAAATCGAATGTTCCTTAAAATTAAATTCTCATAAAGAATTTTATTAACATATTTTTAAATACCTAATTAAATTCTTTTTAAAATTTTTACTAAAATTTTTAAGAGTAATTACATTTTTCGAGGATTTTGATTAAAATTATGTATTAAAAATAATTTACATTCTGCGATAAGTTTTATAATTTATAGAAATAATTGAAATTTTGCCAAGAATTTAATTAAAATTTTTAATAATAATTTGAATTCGAAGAAGAATTTTTATTATTTATAAAAATAATTGAAATTTTGCCAAGGATTTTATTAAAATTTTTGAAAATAATTTAATTTTGAAGAAGAATTTTGTTATTTATAAAAATAATTGAAATTTTTACTAGAATTTTCAAATCAATTTGTATACAATTCAATTTTATGAAATGTTGATTATTCGGAAATTCTTCAATTAAATATTTATTAGAAAATAGAAAACTTGAAATAATTTAAAAAAAAATCCAATTTAACTTTTTCAAAAAAATTAATTCTACAAAATTGTCAGTTAAAAGTATGAAAAATTCAATTCATTTCAATTATTATCTAAAATTTTAACTAAAATTCATTTTTAAATCAATTTTTATTATAAAATTCTTCTTGAATTCCATTACTTAAATACAAAAATAAATAATTTATGAAATATTTGAATGTTTTTTAAACTGGAATTCTCATAAAGAAGTTTTTAAAAAAATTTTTAAATAATTAAATTCTTTTTGACGAATTTTAATAAAACTTTTAAGAATAATTACATTTTTCGAGGAATTCGACTTAAATTGTATTAAAAGTTATTAAAATTCTGCAATTAATTTTACTATATGTGAAAATAATTAATTTTATAAAAAGAATTTCATTATTAATGAAAATAATTGAATTATTGCTAAGAAATTTATTTTTAAAATAATGAAAAATAATTCAATTTCTGAGAAATTTTTATTATTTATAAAAATAATTAAATGTTTGCGTAGAATATTATTTAAATATTTTTATAGAATTGAATTCTTTTGAAAAATTTGATTAAAATAATGAAAATTTTCGAAAATAATTAAATTCTTTTGGAAAATTTTATTAAAATAGTAGATATTAGAAATCATTAAACTGAGGCCAATTTTTAAAAATAATTGAAATTTTGAAAAGAATATTAAAAAAATTTTTGAACATAATTGAATTTTTATGAAGAATTTTATTACTTTTGAAAATAATTGAATTTCTGAAATCAATTGTAACTTCTATAAAATTCAATTTTTTTTAGTGTTTTTGACTAAAATTCTTCTATATAGATTCTATAGAGCCATGAAGAGAGAAGAATAAAGAAAAAGATAAAAAATTGAAAGAGAGAAAAATAGTGAGAGAAAGAGTGAGAAAATGAAGAAAGAGAGAGGAAAATTGGGGAAAAATATAGAAAGGGGGAGAAATAAAGAAAAAGAGCAAAAAATTGAAAGAGAGAAAAATAGTGAGAGAAAGAGAGATAGTGAAAAAAATAAAGAAAGAGAGTGGAAAATTGGGAAAAATCTATAGAAAGAGAGAGAAAAATAGAGAAAGGGAGAAAAATAAAGAAACAGGAAAAAATAGATAGATAGAGGATAATTGAGAGAGAAAGAAAAAAATTAGAGAAAGAGAATAGAAAATAGAGAGAGAGAGAAAAAAGAAAAGTGTGTGTGAGAGAGAGAGAGTGGAAAAAAATGTCTTGGAATATAAAAAAAAAAAAATTTCTTCTTCTTCTTCTTCTTGCGATCGATATTATATATAAACTGTGCAGATTCTTTTGCAGTGGAAATTGAAAGACGTTTTTATTGAAGAAAGAAAAAAAAGAGGTCATGAGACAGAAATTCTCACTGACCTTATCTATACACTCTCTCGTACTCTAATATCAGTCATCGCAGGAATATATATCAGGACACAAAAAGGGAGCAAACGTAGGTACCTTATGGGTTTATTTCTGTCCCTCTGCACTTTACACGATGCGCGCACCTGGTGCAATCGGTTTATCATGGTTCGTTAAATCGTGTGCCTAATCAACTATATGAGCGTTGTCATACACACACTCGCACATCCTCCCTCAATTTTTCCTTTCTTTTATCAGCTCAAAACAATTTTAATCAAAATTACCGTATGGCAGAGATTTTTTTTTTACTAACACTGTTTTCTTATGATAGTATTAAATTTATACTAAAGTGGATCAAATTGATGTTAAAAATGAGGGAAAAAAATTGCAGAAATTCAATTATTTTTAATTCAATTTTAATCAAATTCCTCGAGAAAAGTAATTATTCTTAAAACTTTTATTAAAATTCGTCGAAATAATTCAATTATTTGAAAATTTATTGATAAAATTCTTTATGGGAATTGAATTTTAAGAAACATTCAATTTTATTCAATAAATTACTTATTATTATATTTAAATAATTGAATTTTTAAAAGGTTTCAGATTAAAATCTTTGAAAATTTAAATTTTTCATATTTTTAACTAACAATTCTGTGGAATTAATTTTTTTTGAGAAACTTCAATTGCGTATTTTTTTTTTGAAATTATTTAAAGTTTTTGTTTTCTAATGCTATTGATATCTTCATGTTTTATAGTTATGAAAAATTAATTTATAGTTTTAAGTAAAATATTTTTTCTCGGTCGTCTTAGTAAAATAAATTATGAATATGAAATACGAATTTTTGTAAAAAAATTCTCACAGTAAAATAAAAAAATATAAAAATTGTAATCAAAATATTGACTTTTATTTAAAGAAAAATGGGAAGGAAGATTTTTTTTTTATATTAAAACAGAAAACCAAAGTCTTTAGCCTTAATCGTAGATAATTATTATTCTTAACAAGAATTTTATTAAATATATAAATTTACTGAAAATATTTCAGATAAAAAGTATTACAAGAGTGAGCCGGTTGCATTTTTTTAATCACCCATTAAAAAAAAATAAGAATTATACTCGTCTGGAAAATTTGTTTATTTTCCAAATTTTATATATATATATGCATTTTTTGTGTTATTTAGAAAATTCGGTGAACGCAGATTTTTAACTTTAAATATAAATTTCTTAAAAATAGTTTAGTTTTTGCTGCCACAAAGAATTTCTAAAGCATCCTACGTTTTTAAATGCCAATAAAAAAAGGGGTTGAAAGTCAATTTCCCCTGTTGGTATATAAATATACTAAGAGGAAATGAATATTTTTTTATATAGGTAAGAGAAATTTTTTAAATTTCAGAGTGTCTTCTATTATAATTTTTTTTTATGCAAATTAAAAAATGTGTTTTATTTCTCAGTTTCTTAAGCAAACATTTGATAATATTATAGTAATAATAAAATAAAGTAGGAAAATGTAAGAAAAAAAAAATTTTTTTTACCCTTTACTTTAAAGGTTTCTATTTAACGGGAAGAAAAAAAAGTTAAAAATCGGTTACAAATAATTTGACCTGGTTTTTTTTTAAGCAAATTGTATTTTTATATTTACGTTAATAATTAACAAAAAAAAACTTCGTCGATTTGATAAGTTTTATTAAAAGATTTTTATTACTTTTAAAATTAAGAGAAATTTCTTTTAAACTTTAAAAACATTTTTCTTTATTTCTTTAAATTGTAGATAATTTTGCAGCAAGTTTTAATTTTTTTTTTAAACCATTTTCTTGAATGTATCAAATTGATACTAAAGTAGATCAAAATGATGACAAAAATAATTTTGATCAATTTTTTATTTGATCCACAATTTTCGAGTTGCAAAAAAATGACAAATGATTGCAGAAATTCAATTATTTTCAAAAGTAATAAAATTCTTTCCTAACATTCAATTATTTTCAAAAATTTTAATAAAATTTTCCAAAAAAATTCAATTAAATAAAAAAAATTAATAAAATTCTACGTAAACCTTTAATTACTTTCATAAAATAATAAAAATTTCATAGGAATTCAATTATTTACGAATTTTTTTTATAAATTTCTTCGCAATCATTCAATTATTTCCATAAATAACAAAATTTTTACAGGGATTCAATTATTTTCGTAAATAATAAAATTCTTTTTAGGAATTCAATTATTTTTATAAATAACAAAACTCATTGCAGAATTTCAATTATTTGTTTATTCAATTTTTCTAATAAAAATTTATTTTAAAATGGATTTTAGTTAAAATTTTACTATTTTAGATTATAATTGAATATTAAAGGCATTAGAGTGTGAAGTTTTAGAAATAATTGAATTTTTAAATGGTTTCAAATTAAAATCTTTGAAAATCTGAATTTTTTATATTTTTAACTACCTAACAATTCTGTGGAATTATTTTTTTTTTGAGACAATTTAATTGCAATTTAATTTCCATTCAAATACAATTTATTTCAATTTCAATTCAATTCAATTCAATTTGAATTACTTTGAAAAAATTTTTTCTATTCAATTATTTTTAATATCTATTATATTAATAAATTTTTCCAAAAAAAAATTCAATCGTTAAAAAAATTTTTTGATATAATTCTACGCAAAAATTTTATTAAAATAATTAATTATTTTTAAAAATTAATAAAAATTTCACAGAAATTCAATTATTTAAAAAATTTTCTCTAAATTTCTTCGCAATATAATTCAAGTATTTTTCTAAATAATAAAATTTGTACAGAGATTTAATTATTCTTCTAAATTATAAAATTCTTTTAAAAAATTTAATTATTTTCATAAATAGTAAAACTTATCGCAGTATTTCAATTATTTTTACTGGAATTTTAATCAAATTCCACGATAAATGTAATTATTATTAAAAATTCAATTAAAATTCGTCAAACGAATTTAATTATTTAAAAATTTGTTGATAAAATTCTTTATAAGAATTCAATTTTAAGAAACCTTGAATTATTCAATAAATTATTTATATTTGTATTTAAATAATTTAATTCTATAGTAGAATTTTCTAATAAAAATTAATTTAAACATTTATTTCAGTTAAAAACAAATGAATTTGAAAATCCTCAAAAAACTTTTTTATAGAAAGAATTTAATTAACACTAAAAAAATTTTTAGTTTTGGAGAAATTACAAATTATTGCAGAAATTTAATTATGTTAAAAAATAATAAAATTATTCTTAGGAATTCAATTATTTTCATAAATAACATTACTCAATGCAGAATTTAAATTATTTTTAATTCAATTTCAATCAAATTCCTCAAAAAATAATTTTTATTCAATTGTATTGAAATTCGTCGAAATAATTCAATTATTTGAAAGTTTGTTGATAATGATTCTTTATGGGAATTGAATTTTAAGAAACATTCAATATTATTCAATAAATTATTTATTATTATATTTAAATAATTGAATTCTCGTAGAATTTTCCAATTAAAAAATTATTTAAAAATTAATTTTAGTTAAAATTTTAGATAATAATTGAATTTTGAAAAATTTAAATTTTTTTTTTAAATATTATTTAAATTTTTTATTTTTAAATATATATTTAATTAAAGAATTTACGAATAATTGAAATTTCGTAAATTTGAATATTGTAAAGAAATGGATTTGAAAATTGTCAAAGAACTTTTTCGAAAATTATTAAAAATAATTGATTTAAAGAAGAATTTTAGTTAAAAATTATTGTAAATAATAATTTAATTGTAAATGATTTTATCAATTTTTAATTTTTAATTATAAAACATGAAGAAATCGATCACTCCGAGTCCAAGACTCAGAGTTATTGATATCTTCATGTTTTATATAGAATTATGAAAAATTTAATTTATAGTTTTAAGTAAAATATTTTTTGTTATGTTTTGTTCAAATAATTTTACGTCCGTTATTGAATATTTTGTCAGATTAATAAAATATTATAAATAAAGGCCTCGTAAAGCTAATCTTACAAAAATCTTTTTTGTTTTTTTTTTCTCAAAATTAGAAGACACTCTGATTTTTTCATTTTTCAGACACTTTTTAAAGTCTAAACAATAATTAGGAATCGTTATTTTTAAATAACTAAGAAGATATTTATTTTATTATTTATTTATTTTATTTAAAAGTTTAAATAAATAAATAATTAATAGAAAATCGAGTTATCGAATAAATTTGTTATTTTTTTTTTTTTAAATTCCTGAATGGAAAATTGAATTTCCTTGGCAGAAAAGAAAGTTATTGGTCGCGTTTAGAGTTGAGTCCGTGACTCGTGGTTTATTAGACGCATATGTATATATTATATAGTTTCGCGGACGCGCTCATTAAAATGAAAGGTTGACTCACCCTTTTCAGACTCGTCCGGCTCGTCGCTAGCACACTCGGGGGTACTTCTCTCCTCCTCACTGCTACTGAAGCTTCTTTGTTGCTGAAGAGGACCTTGAACACCAGCTGATGGTGGACATGGTTGAGAGGGATGTGCACCTTGTTGCGAATGAACTAAATGTGTTGGATGAATCGGAGGTCGAGAACTCTGTTCCACCGGATGACCGTAGGCCATCGCCACATCCGAATTTTGTTCCTGTAAAGAATTTCCAAAAAAATAATTCAACAATTCAAAAAAAAAAAAAAAATCTTCAACATTTAATTTTCTTTTTTTTTTTTTTTATTTACAGACAAAATTTTAACTTTTTCCCTGACCCTAAACAAAAAATTCTGAAGCTATAAAAATTATTAGATAATCAAAAAAAAATTCTTTTACTTATTTGCGAATTTAATTGTAAAATTAATAAATTTTTATTTACTAAAATTATTTTTCTGTTCTAAATGATAAAATTATTATTTACTGCGAAAATAATTTCTTTCTCATATTTTTATGTTTCATGTGATTATATAAGAAACATGTAATTATATGAGAAGCATATATATATAATATATGTGAATGTATTTGAAAAATGTTCTGAAAGTACCATTTAATAATCTGTTTTACTTTCAGAATATGACAAAAAGCCTTGCAAATGAAAAGAATAAAAAATGAGAACACTTTTAAATGGTAACACTGCGTACATTTACATTCATATTAGAGAAAAAGTATCGATAATGAAAAAGAAATGAAACAAAAATTGAAAGCAAAAAAAAAAGTCCAATGAATTAATTACACAAAATAATGCAATAACTTAATTAAATTGATTAACAAAAAGGAAATGGTAAATTAATTACAATTATGAATGAATTAAATAATTATGTAATTATTTATATAATTATAGTAAAATAATAGCAATTAAGTGATAATTTCATAATTATAACTATATAATTGTAATTAATTGCTAATTATACAATTGTAACTAACAATAAGTGATAATTATGTAGTTTCATTTAATGAAATATAATTAAATTAAACAATTAGGCTATTTTCAATTTCTGACAATAGCATTAGAGGATTTCAGAAATTTACTTATTGAAATAGTAATGTTTTCGTTGATGTCTGACTAAAATTGGATGTTACTACTGAATTTGAGGTTATTTAGAAATTGTGATTCAACTAAACGTTTTTTTTCTATTATCAAATAAATATTTACTTGAAACAAATAATTTCCCTGATGTCTGACTAAAGTTGAATTTGAATCTGTTAAAAATATTTGCTATACAAATAATCAACTATTTTCCTGTTATTTTTTTTTAACTAAAATTCTTCTATAAATCCATTATTTTTAATAATTAATTAAATATGTATTAAAAAATTTAACTAATTTCAGAAGAATTTGAATTATTAAATTTTTTTAAAAAATTTAAGTTCTTTAAAATTTCTAATTAAATTAATTAAAAATTAATTTAAATTAATTTAAATTAATTTTTTTAAATTAATTTAATTAATTTAAATTTTATAAAATTTAAAATTAAAACCTTTTGAATTTCATTTATTTCTGCAAATTATAAACGCAAATATTTTAAAATTCAATTAATTTTGCGCAAAATTAATTGAATTTTAAAAGAGTTGCAATTATAATTTTCAAATAAATAAATTATTAAAAATAATTTTATAATTATTCATTTAATAATTTGTAAGTAATAATTTTATATTAGTTTTTCAAGAATTGAGTTGTTTAAAAATTTATTATTGTTTAAAATATTCATTATTTTTTCAGTAAACTATTTCATTAAATATTTTCTAAGTCATAATTTTATGATAGTTTTTTAAAAATTGAATTGTTTAAAAATTCATTATTTTCAGAAATAGAAGAAATTGAAGATTTTTTATTAGAATTCGTGGTAAATTCATAGTTTATAAGGCAAACAAGACAGACACAATTAAAAATTTACTTGAAACAAATAATTTCCCTGATGTCTGATTAAAGTTGGTTATTACTACTGAATTCGTATAAATCAGAAAATTTTAAAAAATATAAGTAATTAGTGATACTTAATATTAATAATAAGTAATAATAAAATTTTTCAATTAATAATAATACTTCAATATTTTAATCATTTATCACTAAAATTTAAATAATTCAAAGGCAATTAGTTAGTTACTAATTAAAATTATTAAGAATTTTTACTAAATCAAATTTAGAACGTTTAATTGAATAAATTAAATGGTTTTTTGTTTCAATCACAAAAATTGTCTTTTGAAAATATTTTTTTTTTTTTTGTTATTGGAATAATTTAACAACTTTTTTGTTAATAAAAATTTCAATACCGTAGAAATTTAGCAAAAACACTGAAAGTAGTTTACTCAATTCTTATAAATCGATTATTATTCGATTATTAACATAAACAGTTAATAAATAAATAAATTCTCAATCAATTATAATCAAACTGGTTATTAAAAATTTACTTGAATCAAATAGTTTTTATTTAAATGTGTATAAAATTTTATTAATGTAATTACACCAATAATTTCTCTGTATTTGCAGTAAATTAAATTCAGTTGACTCAAAATAAATTGGACATAAAGGAATATTTATTTTTCCAATAATCAAACGTGACACTGTATTTAATTTATTCAACTTATTACATTTTTTAATTTATTTAATTTATTCAGTGTATTTAATTTTTTAATTTATTTAACTTATTCTATTTATTTAATTTCTTCAATTTATTTAATTTTTAAATTTATTTAGTTTTTTAATTTATTTAATTTTTTAATTTATTTAATTTATTTAATTTTTAAATTTATTTATTTATAATTTATTCAATTTATTTAATGTTTTAATTCATTTAATTTTAAGCGATTAAAAATATTTCTCCAATTTAACAATTTTGATCAAAAATTTTCCGTCTAATTTTGCAGAAGAATGAAAGGAATCCTTTGTGTAAAAATTCAAAAATAAAATCTACGTCTTTCTGTATTAAATTGCGATGCAGTAGTGACGTTTGTTCTATTCAACATTGTAATTGATTTTTCGTAAGATTTGTATGGAAATTATTTTTTAAATGAGATGATAAACAGAGAAAGAAAGAAAAAACAAAAACAAAAAAACAAAAAAAAAATGAAAAAAGGTGTCTATTCTTTTTCATACCATTTGATAAATATTTTGTTGTCTCTGATATTCCCTCATGAGTCCGTCGAGTTCGCCACGATATAGACTAGGATCGTCCTCAGGAAAAGCACCAGGATGCCTTGGTGTCTGTTGCGATTGAAAAGAACTGACTACGTGTGGAGTCGGTAAGCTTCTCGAATGAGGTGAAACTGCCATTTCCACCCCACTGTCACTCGTAGACATACGCCTCCCTGATACCTATATAAAATATAAAACTATGTGAATGCAAATATCAATGCTATTTTTATTCATGGACATTAATTATTAATTCCACTCTTTTTTTTTTCCTCCGCACTTCTGGAGGAGAAATTTGTAAGATTTTTCAAAATAGAATGAAAGGAAATGATGGAAGAATGTAAAGGAGGAAAATATTTGAAAATTGGAAAAATCATTTGCAGTCATTCACAATTCTATATAGAATCTTACCAGATTATTTCTATAGAATGATTGTAGAAAAAAATCTAGTTATTCTATAGAATTTTACAAAAAAAAAAATTTTAGACAAATTTCTACATAAATCCTAGCAAAAATATTAGGTAAAAATTTAAACTATTTTTTTTACAGATATTTAATATTTCTTTTTATTTATTTTAGGAATCACAGACTGTCACCTATTCACCTTTTTTAAATTTGAGTTCTAAATGCACCTATTTTATTAATTTTCAGTTTTCACCTACTCTCTAAATTTTAATTAGTAAAAATGTTTACTTATTTGAATTAGTGACTAACTTCTTTTTGCTTTTCAATTAGTAAATTTGACTAATAAATAGTAATTTCCAGTAATTAGTAAAATTTTCTAATTCAAAAGCAAAAAGTCAGCCACTAATTCAAATAAGTAAACATTTTTACTAATTCAAATTTAGAGAGTATTTCATCCATTTTGTAAACTTTTTACAATAATTTTAATCAAAACTAGTTTTGAAATTTTTAAATTAATTTATATTAAAGTAAATTTAAATTCTAAGCTGTTGAAACCGAAGTTGAAACTTTTATCGATTAAAATTTTAATTAGTTCTAAAATCAATTATTTTTAATAATTTTTCGAAAAATTCTTTGAGGATTTTCCAATTCATTTGTATACAATTCAATTTTATGAAATTTTGATTATTCGAAAATTTTTCAATTAAACATTTATTAGAAAATAATAAACTTGAAAATAAATTTTAAATAACTTCAATAAAACTTTTTCAAAAAATTCAAATTATTTTTAACGATTTTAATTTGAAACTTTATCAAAATTCAATTATTTTTAAAAATTCACGCTCTAATGCTTTTAATATTCAATCATTATCCAAAATTTTAACTGAAATTCCTCGGAAATTTATTTTTAAATCAATTTTTATTACAAAATTCTACTTGAATTCAATTACTTAAATACAAAAATAAATTATTTATGGAATAATTGGATGTTTTTTAAAATTAAATTAGCATAAAGAATTTTTTCAAGAAATTTTTAAATCATATACCTTTTGAATTTTTTGGATGAATTTTATTAAGATTTTTAAGAATAATTACATTTTTGAGGAATTCAATTAAAATTTTATTTAAAAAAATTGATTCTACAGAATTCTCAGTTAAAAATATGAAAAATTCAAATTTGCAACGATTTTAATTTGAAACCTTTGGGGCCGTTCCAAAAATACGTAACGCTTTTTGGGGGGAGGGGGGGGAGGTCAAGCTATTTGTTACGGTCAGCAGAAAAAATGGCGCTAATGTATACAACATTGCGTTACATGGGGGGAGGGGGGGGTCCAAATTTCCGAAAAATAGCGTTACGTATTTTTTGAACGGCCCCTTTTCAAAATTTAATTATTTTTAAAAAATTCAGGCTATAATGCTTTTAAAATTTAATTATTTTATAAAATTTTAAGTGAAATCCATTTTTAAATCAATTTTTATTATAGAAAATTTTGTTTGAATTCAATTACTTAAATTACTTAAATTTATTTTAAAAAATTGAAAATAATTGAATTCCTGGGAAATTTTTATTATTTATGAAAATAATTAAATGTTTGCGTAGAAAATTATTTAAATTTTTTTATAGAATTAAATTCCTTTCGAAAATTTGATTATAATAATGAAAATTTTCGAAAATAATTGAATTTGTTTGAAAAATGTTATTAATATAGTAAATATCGGAAATCATTCAATTGAGGAAAATTTTTAAAAATAATTGAAATTTTGCCAAGAATTTAATTAAAATTTTTGATAATTATTTGAATTCGAAGAAGAATTTTTATTATTTATAAAAATAATTGAAATTTTGCCAAGAATTTCATTAAAATTTTTGAAAATAATTTAAATTCGAAGAAGAATTTTATTATTTATAAAAATAATTAAAATTTTGACTAGAATTTTTAAAAATTGTTGAACATAATTGAATTTCTGCAATTATTTCTAATTTCTTGCAAAAATTGATTAAATCTGTATTTAAAATAAGTGAATTCTTATAAAGAATTTAATTTTTTAATTTTTTTAAACTAAAATTCTTCTATAAATACATTATTTTTAATAATTAATTAAATATGTATTAAAAAATTTAACTAAGTTCAGAAGAATTTGAGTTATTAAAAATTTTCAAAAATCCAAGTTCTTTAAAATTTCTAATTAAATTCATTCAAAATTGAAATTTTATAAAATTTAAAATTAAAACCTTTTACATTTCATTTTTTTATGAAAATTATAAACACAACTCTTTTAGAATTTATTTATTTATTTTGTCAAAATTCAATTAATTTTGTAAAATTATTCATTTAATAATTTCTAAGTAATAACTTTATTATTAGTTTTTCAAGAATTGAGTTATTTATAAATTCATTATTGTCAGAAATAGAAATAATTGAAGATTTTTTATTAAAATTCGTGGTAAATTCATAGTTTATGAGGCAAACAGGAAAGACACAGAAATTCAGAATTTTCTTATGAATTCTAAAAATATATTTTTTTTCCAGTACTTTTAATAAAAATCCCTAACTTTTCCCTGAATTCCCTGACCTTTGGCAACCCTGTATGTAATTCTTTAATTAAAAATGTTTACTAACTTTTTGCTTTGGAATTAGTAATATATTAATTTATTTTATGACAGAAAAATGAAGACATTCAGTCAAAGATTCATTAAATGTTACTTTAATTTATTTTAATAAATTCCTAATAAATTTTAAATAATTCTAAATAATGTATAATTTAACATCTATAAAAAAAAATAATTATGTAAATTTCCATCTAATATTTATTAGAATTTGTGTAGAAATTCTCTGAGAATTATTCTAGAAAAATTCTACAGAATGTTAATCAGAATTTTTGTAGAATTATTCTACAGAATGAATGAATGAATGAATGAGTGAATGAAGATACTAGGGGGCCGTTCAAAAAATACGTAACGCTTTTTGGGGGGAGGGGGGGTCAAGCTATTTGTTACGGTCAGCAGAAAAAAATGGCGCTAATGTATACAAAATTGCGTTACATGGGGGGAGGGGGGGTCTAAATTTCCGAAAAATAGCGTTACGTATTTTTTGAACGGCCCCTAGAATAATACTATAGGTAAAATTTTTTTTGATTGGGTTTTGTTTATAAATTTTTGGAAAATTGATTAAAATTACCGTTTCCTGTTGCGAATACTGCTTCCTGAGTACACTTGCACTCCGTTGGAGTAATGGCAGATTTTCCTTTTCCGCGGCACTATGAGCTCTTTCTAATTTTGGTCTTTTATCCTGAATTTGTTCCTGATGTCCTGGAGAAACTCCTCCCTGCATATCCTCTTGCATTCGCCTCAGCATCGCGTTGTCCGCCGGACCAAGATTTGTCTTTGTCATCCATTGTCCGGTTTTTGACAACAATTCCTGTTTTTTTCGACAGAGAATGCAGACCCATATCACCTGGAAAGAAACAATTTTTTTTTTTTTTTGAGAACATACACTTTATTTAAATAATTGATTTCAAATTTTAAATAATTAAGAAATAACATTTGTAGTAGAAAATAACTATAATTAAATAATTATTTGTGGAGAATAGCTAATTATTAGTTTATAGATAACTGAGAAAATACTCAAAGTTACGTATTGAATTAGTTATCAAAAATCTTACTTATTTTGACATAACCTAAAATTTAGGTTAAATTTTTAGGAAATTTGTTAAATTTTTTAATATATATTTAATTAATTATTAAAAATAGTGGATTTATAGACGAATTTTATTCAAAAACACTAACAAAATTGAATTTTCGAGAAATTATAAATGATTGCATAAATTCAATTATTTTCAAAAGTAATCAAATTCTTTTCCAAAATTCAATTATTTTTAAAGTTTTTAATAAAATTCTTGTCAAAATTCAATTTTTTAAAAATTTTTAATAAAATAAATTCTTAATTTTTGGCAAAATTTCAATTTGAATTGAAAATCGTCAAAAAAATCAATTACGTAAAAATGTTTTGATAAAATTCTTTATAAAAATTCAATTTTAAGAAATATTTAATTATTGAATAAATTATTTATTTTTGCATTTAAATAATTAAATTCACGTAGAATTTTCTAATAAAAATTGATTTAAAAATTAATTTTAGTTAAAATTTTAGATTTGAATATGTTCAAATTATTCAAAGATTCAAATAATATTTGAATATTGAAAGCATTATAGCATGAATTTAAAGAAATAATTGAATTTTCAAAAGGTTTCACATTAAATTTTTTGAAAATCTTAATTTTTCATACTTATAACTAACAATTTTGTAAAATTAATTATTTTGAAAAAGTTTAATTGAATTTTTTTCTGAAATTATTTGAAGTGTTTAATTTTTAATACTTATTCAATTGAAGAATTTCTGAATAATTGAAATTTCATAAAATTGAATTGTAAATAAATGGATTTAAAAATTCTCAAAAAGAAACTTTTTCAAAAATTATTAAAAATAATAATTATTGATTTAAAGAAGAATTTTATTTAAAAGAATTTTCCAATCGAAATTTTGTAAATATTTTTTCCAAAATAAATTTAAAATTTCTTAATTCTTCTGAAGAATTTCTTTGTGTGCTTTTTTTAAATAATGTAGTTTTTTAAAATAATTTTCATTCAAACATTTGAAAATAATTGAATGAAACAAAGAATTTTTTTTAAACTTTTCAAAATAATCGTGACTTTTAATAATTATAATGATCTATTTGAATTTTGAAGTTTTTTAAAAATTGTATCGAAAATAATTGAATTCCTTAGGAGAATTTTATTATTTATAAAAAATAAATGTAATTTTTGCTATTATTTTCACTTCGAAAGGATTTCTTGACAAGAATATGTTTTATATTTTTGAAAATAATTGAAATCCTCCGAAGAATTTTTCTATTAATGAAAATGATTGGAATCTTCCAAAGAATTTTATTTTTTTTGAAGATAATTGAATTTATAAAAAGAATGTTATTTAAATTTTTGAAAATAATTGAAATCCTAAGAATAATTTTATTATTTAAGAAAATAATTGAAATCTTCATAAGAATTTTATTTTTTATGGGGATAATTGATTTTTTTAAAAGGATTTTCATTAAATTTTTGAAAATAATTGAATTCTTGCGAAGAAATTTATTAAAATTTTTGAAAATAATTGAAATCCTCGGAAGAATTTTATTATTTGAGATAATAATTGAAATCTTCAAAAGGATTTTTCTTTTTATGAAGATAATTGAATTTTTGCGAAGAATTTTATTAAAATTTTTGAAAATAATTAAAATTCTTTAAAAAAATGTTATTTATGAAAATAATTGAAATCTTGATAAGATTTTCATTAAAATTTTTGAAAAATAACATAATAGTTTCGTTAAAATTTAACTTCTATGGAGGAATTTAATTGAGATTGCATTGAATATAATTTAATTTTTAGAAAGAATATTATTAAAATTTTAAAAATAAATTGAATTCTTTTGGATGATTTTATAACGGATTAAGAAAAAAATTTAGTTCTTTCGTGAAATTTTATTAATATTAATTGGATTTTTGCAAAGATTTTACTATTTTAAAAAATAATGTAATTATTTCGAAGGAAATAATTTTCCTTCGAAAAAAAAAAATTTTCTTGAAAATAAAAAATTTTGTAATTTGCATAATAATAATAAATTGAATATCACATTCCGTGCGCGTAACATTTGCTAGTTTAATTATTAAAGTCATTTTTATAATTAACAATATTTGGTCAGTAGAAATCAATTTTGTTAAGTTTTTACTGCCCAAGACATTTTTGGTAAAAATTCTCTTGAAAAAAAAGTGGGAAAAATTTAATTTTTTGGCTTCCAAACCGGAATGGATTAAAATTTGAAAAAGAAAAGAATAGTGAGGGGGCAAAGGAATCAAAGTTACTTTTATGTATATATCTCTCTCATTTAACTGTGGAAAAGCACTTTAGTCAATCTTATCGACAGACCAATGCACAATGGTGCAAAATCTTCTTTAAGAAACTCCTGAGATTCTAAAGCATCCTATTGCTTTGAACAGCGGTATTTATGCAAATCCACATGAATGTTAAATTAAATCGTGCTCACTCTAGTCAAAGTGACGTCAAGAAACTTGGAATTGGAGTCTACTTTTCCTTTAATTATTAAAACGCTTGATTCCCCCTGCGTCGTGAAGCTTAATAAATAATTTACTAATTCTCACTCTTCTATTCACCAACTTTATCGTTATCAAATATATAGTAGCCCCCCTCTCTCTCTCTCTCTCTCTCTCTCTCTCTCTCTCTCTCTCTCTCTGTATAGATATGTACTTGTCGCACTTTCGAAAAATATTTTCCGTTAACTTTTCATTATAATCAAATCAACTAATCATTAACATTAGAATTCTTTTAAAATTCACTGTTCTTCTAAGGATATCAAATTGAAACAAAAAACGAATCAAAATCGTTGCTACGCAACAGTTTTGATTCGTTTTTTGTCTCAATTTGATATCCTTTTTATTTTTTATTTTCATTTAAATCAATAATAATTTAAATTTAATTTTTAAGTTATTTAATTAAATGAATTACAATTAGTACCTAAATTTAAATGCAAAGTATTTTATTTAAGAAGAAATTTGTAAAAAGTTATTAAGAATAGAACAGAAATTATACAAATAAAATAAAAAATGTTATTTTTTTTGAACCATCTAGCGGTGGCGTCACTGAACTAAAACAGAATTAAAATCGTATAAGAGGACATTAAATGCATAAAATAAAAAGAAAATATAATTATCAATTATTTATAATAACAATATAAAAAAATAAGAATAAAATAATAACAATAATAATAATATTATAAAAATGTTTATTAAGTTCGAAGTTAAAATTTAATAGAAAATTAGTAAATTTTTTTCTAGAAATAAAAAAAAATTTTTTTATTACTAAATATTTGTAGGAGAAGTAAAGGGAAAAAATTCCTTGCAGAATGTTTTTTGCGTAATTTTACTGGAAATTTAAATCAGAAATGCAATTATTTTGTTTTAAATTATTAATTATTATATTAATTATAATATATTACAATTATTTTTTTATTTTTGTAGTTTTAATTTATTATAATTATTTTAAGAAACAGTAATATTAGATATAATACAAACCAAATAGAATTTTTTACAATTTGACAAAAGTTTAATCAATAATTTTGCGATGTCACTAAAATATTATTCACATTTTTTGCATGTTTGTGAAATTTTTTCGCAAAATTAAAAAAATTTAAATTCCAGGGAAATTTTATGCAAGTTTCATGAAAACCCCACTTGAAAAGAATTTTGAAAAATTCCTATTGAAATGTTTGATGAGAAAACTTGTCAGAATTCGGATTAAAATTCCTTTATTTTTTTTTTAAATTTGATTTCATGAATTTTTTTGTTTATTTTTTTAAAATAAAATTTCAAAGAGTTTTTAAAGTAAAATTGACAAAATCAATTAGCTTATAAAAAAAAATTTTTAGAAAGATTTTCCAAAATTTTTTTTACATTCATTCAAGTAAACTAGCAAATTAAGAAAAATATATGAAGTTTGTCATAAAATTACTAACATTTTGCGCTTGACAATAATTTTCATTTTTGGTTAAAAAAAAATTTTTCAACGTAAAAAACTGGAAAATTGAAAGTTTCTTTGTTTTTATAAACTTTATGTTTATTTTGAACTGTAAAATATGTTTGCATTCAAGAGAAAGATTATTTTTTCGTAATTCTTCTAAAACACTTTCCTTTTGTAGTTTTTTTCAGAAAGTTTTATTTTTAATTTTTGTCTTTTAGTGTTTAATTTTATATTTTTCTTGAAAACTTTTTTATTTTTATTTTTTAATTTTTTTTATTTAATTATTTTTTAATGTAGTTTAATTTTAGTTAGTTTAGTTTCTTTCAAAAATTCAGCTAAAATATTAGAGAATAAGTAAAAAAATTTTTTAGTAATAATAAAAGAAAGTTATTTTTTATTTAAGATTTTTATTTTCACATTTCCAAAAGTTTATCGAATCTTTACTATAAATAAATAAATGTAAATAAATAAATAAATACTATAAATTATTAACTAGAATTTTTTTAAAAATAATTTTTTTTTTCAAAATATTCCAGTTACAACTTACAACTGAAAATTCTAAGAAAAATTTTTCTGTAAACATTCTTTTCGAAACATTTATTTGTTAATAATTGGAAGAATTAATATTCAAAACGTTTTGTGTACCAAAAGAATCCCAATTGGAAGAATTATTATTAAAAACGTTTTTTTTTTTTAAATTTCCAATTTGGAAGAATTATTATTGAATACTTTCTTCTATGCAAATTTTTTATAAATTTAAAAATATAAATTGAATTCTTTCCATTTAATATTAAAAATTCCAGTGAAAAAACATTTTTTATTTCGATAAACATTTAGAGAGTAAGTTTCCATCGAAATGAAAATGCAACAGTTTGTTGAAAACAATACAAATGAAAATTATTTACGAAAAATAAATTATTTTTTTTAGTTAGTAAATATTTCCTTAAAAGCTTGATATTTATACAAATAAAAAAAAAACTTGATATTTAAATTTCCTTTTTTTTATAGTATATACAGATAGAAGAGGTTTATATACTCGCAATATTTACACGATTATTAATCCGATTTTAGTGGATAAATGTGTTTGTCGATATTAAACGATGTGAATCGAGTTGAAACTAATGTGATATGAGAGAAGGGTGAAAATGAAAATCTTTTTTTTTCGTTATAATAAAATTCTCCATTATATACATTTTTTCTTCTTCCTTCCTTTTTTCGCATTAGTTTTTTTTTTATTTCGTTTCAAACCAAAAAAAAAAAGAATTCGAAAATATCGTTTTTTTTTTGCTCATTTTTCTTTTTTCTGAAAGGTGGAAAATTAATTCTTTGCGGATTTGTTTTTTCCTTCGCAGGTGAAATCAAAATGATTATATATATATATACAATATGCATATACTATATACACCGATATATTTCCGATCATCCCTTTTTCTCAGAGTGACCTAATTTCGAGACTCAGTTCCATAATTGAAATTAACTTAATGTGGATAGAGTGCCCTACTTTGTCCTTTCAGTCGTCGCAAAATCGATTTCCATCAGCTGTGAAAAATTATTATTTTTAGTCATTCTACAATATCTTCACGAGAGCGTGATGTTTTAACGTCTCAATGATTTTTCATTAGGAAGACACATTGGAAAAAAAATTAACATTTTATTAAGATATAGAGTGCATTACAGTCACGAATTGATGCATATTAAAAAATTTCTCACTCTCTAAATTCAAATTATAGTTGAAAATAATTAATTTGATGGTAAATAGTCAGTTACTGTTTCAAGTAACAATATATTTTTTTTAATAATTAGAATAATTTATTGTTATTATTAAAATTAAAATATTATTAAAAAATAATTAATTCTAAATTTAATCAACAAAAATCAAATAGTTAATAATTGCTAATTTTTATTAGTTGAATTCACATTTGTGTTATGCCAAAAAACTAAAATTTTTGATAATTAATTCAATTAGTTAAATTTAAGTATTTTTTGCACTTATTTATTTACTAATAATTAGTTATTTTTACTAGCAGTTATTTTTTGTTAATTACTCAAGCAAAAAGTCAGTCAAGATTTACTAAAATTAACTCAAGTTATTAACTAACATTTTTTGTAAGTAATTGAATTAGTAAAATTTGACTATATTCTCAGTTGTTTATTTATACTAATAATTAGATATTTTTTCCTAATAATTATTCCTTGCTATACTAAAGCGAAAAGTCAGATAAGATTAACTAAAATTAAGTAAAATTTTTGCTAAATAATCCAGTTATTAAAAATTTAGTTAAATTAGACAATTTTCTTAGCTATTTATATTTACTAATTATAATTAGTCATTTTATTATAATTAGTAAAATCTAAACTAATAATTCGTTATTTTTTCAAATATTTTCTGAAGCAAAAAGTCAGTCAAGATTTTACAAATATTTAGTTATTTTTAGCTAATTAAAATATGGAGAGTACTTATTAAATTGAGATAATCTCTTAATCTTAATTTATTATTATATACGTATGCCATAAAAAAATAAGTTCTCTGCAAATTTTAAGTTGAAAAATGTTCATTAATTTTTTTACATAATTATCCCTTAGTTCTAGAATATTGAAGAAATATTATATAAAATTAAATTGTATACCTAAGGATTTTTTTTAATATTCTTTACTGTAAAAAAATGAATAAATTGAGTCATTATTCCGACAGGTTCTATTGTGCTTTAAATTATTTTTAGTGTAAAAAAATACTTTCAGTATTTTAATTCATTTCTATAATTTAATTTTTTTTTAAATTAAAGTTTTTGAAATATTTTAATATTTCTGCATTTCAACATTTCACTATTTCAATGTTTTATCTTTTAAGAGTTTAAGATTTAATTTTTTAAACTTTTAATATTATAATATTTCAATATTTAGCTTTTTGAGATTTTAATATTTCAAGATTTCAACATTCTCCTTTTTTTTGTTGAGATTTTAATATTTTAATATTTTAATATTTAATTTTTTTCAGATTTTAATATTTCAATACTTTAGTTTTTAATCCTTCGATATTCTAATATTTCAATATAGTTAAAACTTTAATTTAAATTTTTAATACTTCAATATTTTCTGTATTCTAGTATAGGATTCAATTTAATATTTTTAGTTTATTAATTTCAGACAATTGCAATATATGAGTTATATTTTTTTCGACTATTAATATTCAGGTGGGTGAGAATTAATAATTCGTTTGGTGACGTCAGAGAGACGTCAGAGAAAATGTTTCACACACCCTAGATAAAGAACTTTTTTTTTATCAATATAATCAAATCACGTCTCATTCAATTATTATTCTTCAATATTGGAATTTGAAGTATTGATAATTTGAAAATTTTTCCATACTTCTGTTTAATAGGGCATTTTCTTAAGTTCAATAAAAAAAATTGTAAAATATTTGCAATATTTATTTCTTATTTTTATTAAGAGCTCAAGTTAATGTGTTATAATCTTGCAAATTATTTTGACCCTTTTTGAACTTTTATTTTTCATAAAATTAGATTGATTTTGAAATCCATGCGTAATTTTGTAGAAAATATGTTTTTGAATTCACGAAAAAATTTCCAAATAGAAAAATTGATTTTTTCAAGTTTTGAAGCATTTTTTTCTAAAATAATTTTATCCTAATTTTTTAATATTTTTAATTTTTGTTTTTTGTACATAAAAATTATGATCTGAATTTTGGTAGAAAAATAAATAAATGGATTTTTAAATAAACAAATTGAATAACAATTGTATTTTTTGCATTTTCATTCTAAAAACAGTTTTTTTTCAATGCTTCAAAATATGTAAAAATGAATTTTCTCACTCGGAAATTTTTTTGTAAATAGAAAAACATATTTTCTACAAAATTACGCATGGAATTAAAAATCTCGCAATTTTTAAGAGAAATAAGAATTCGAAAAGTTTGAAAATACTTTCTGACGATTTTATTTTATGATATTAGAATTTACTCTCAAAAAAATTACTATGAAAATATAATTATGCAAATTATTCTCCTTTTCATTTATAAAAAAATACTAGAAAATTGTTAATTGTTAAAAAAATTTTATTAAGAAGTAGGAAATATACCCATTTTATGCATAATTTTTATTTCTCAATAACAATATTGTTTACAAACTCATTTTTTTCTTTTGTGAACAAAATCATTAGATATTCTCGTTTCTTGATATTATTGTAGAAAAATTTCTATTCGAGAATAAAAAATTAAAAAAAAAATAATTTACAAATATTTTTTTTTAATAATATAAATAGAAAGAAACAAATATTTTTTTCATTATTTTTTTTTTTTGTCTAAACGATACTTACTCGAAAATACTCAATTTTCATAAGGAAATAATTTGCAATCAATAAATTGTTTTAATAAAATTCAAAGTTTTTTAAAAATAAAGGAAAAAAATGTTTATAAATTATATTTGTCAATTAGAAAATTTAATTAAAAATGAAACTGAAAATTTTTGAATTTTTAGAAAATAAAGGAAAAAATTTTATTGGAAAAAATGTTCTGTTAAATTTATTTAAGAATAACTTTAATTGTAAAATTATTCGAAAACAGTAATTTCTTTTTTAAATATTTTAAATATTTAATTATTATTATTTTTTCGTGAGAATTAAAATTTTTCAAAACATTTATAAATAATTGAATTCTTTTGACGAATTTTAATAAAATTTTTTAGAATAGTTACATTTCTCTAGGAATTCGATTAAAATTGTAATGAAAATAATTGAAATTCTGCGATGAGTTTTATAATTTCTGAAAATAATTGAATTATTAAGAAGAAACTTATAAAAAAATTTGTAAATATTTGAATTCCTGTGGACTTTTTATTATTTATGAAAATAATTAAATGTTTCTGTACAATTTTAATAAAATTATTTTTAAATAATTAAATTCTTCTATGTAATTTTATTAAAATAGTAGATATATATTGAAAATCATTGAAATGAGGAAAATTTTTGAAAATAATTGAAATTTTAAGGAAGAATTTTTTTATAGAATTTTATTAAAATTTTTCAAAATAATTGAATTTTAAGGAAAATTTTTTTTTATTTATTTAAAGATAATAATGGGCATTTTAGTCGAGATTTATTTGTAAATTTTTTGAACATAATTAAATTTTGTGATAAGAATTTTATTACTTTTTGATAACAATTGAATTTCTGCAATCATTTGTAACTTCTTCAAAAATTCAATTTTTTAGTGTTTCTAAAATTCTTCTATAAATCCATTATTTTTAATATACAATTAATTAAATATATATTGACAAATTTAACTAATTTTAGAAGATTTGTTCATTAAAATTTCTTATCAAATTCATTCAACATTGAAATTTTCTAAACAACCAAATTGAAATCGTTTGAAATTCATTTATTTATGAAAATTGTAATTGCAACTCTTTTAAAATTGAATTAATTTTGAAATATTTAAGAAAAATTATTCATTACATAATTTATATATTTTATGATATAGTTCTTTAAGATTTAAGTTATTTGAAAAGAAATTTTTGTCAGAAATTGAAAAATTGAAGGTTTTGTATTAGAATTCGTTGTAATTTTATAGTTTATGAGTCTCAAACAAAAAAGTCACAAAAATTGAGAATTTTCTTATGAATTCTAAAAATTTAATTTTTTTACTACTTTTAATAAAAATTCCTGACTTTTTCCTGAATTCCCTATGTCAGAATATATGATTATTATTATATTATTTAGTAGTGAAGTAGTAGTAAAAATAATTATAATTAAAATAATATTAAAACTATATATTCCAATTCACATATTTTATTTTTGTTAAAAAAAATTTGAATTAAAAAATTTAAAGGTTTTATTATTTTTAAAATTGATAATTTTATTTTTAAAAAAGCGAGTAATTAAGTATTTTAAGAGTAAGTGATTGAGTAAACTTTTTTATTTTAAAAAAAGTGAATGAAATTCGCGCGCGTAAGCTCACGAATTGTTGCTAGTTATTATCAATATACATTTTCGAAAGGATATAAATAATTTCAACCAAATAAATTGTTTTTTCACTGAACATATTTCTAGGAGCCAAAAATGATATTTTAATTTTTATCACTCATATAATACTACAGCTGTTAGAAACTAATGTATAAAAAAGAAAGGAAAAAATATATTTATATCTATAGAACTCTTCACAACTGTCTCACAACTTTTCCTCGTCATGTATAGTTGAAACTGCTTGGAGCATGGCCTCTTAAAAAATTGTAGCACACTATATATCAATGGTTACTTTTTCCTCCTCTTCTATGGATGTAAAATTTATAAAATAGCAAATACTTGAGAAATATAAAAAATGAGAAATTTGCGACGACCTTGCACACACGTTATTATCGTTATCATCATTATCATAATATGCATGAAAATGATGCAAGAATGATGTATGTAGTCTGTTAACGTCTACCGGTCAAACTGAAAGCTCACAAGAAGAGATCGTGAGTAGAGAGTGAGAGAGAGAGAGAGAGAGAAAGACGATGAAGGCAAGGTAGAACTTGAAGAGCACTTTGAGTTGCCTAGGTAGCAATATGTCAAGAGGTTACTCCTCTCTCTACCCCCTTCGCTCATCTGCCATCCGTTTGCAGGGCCGTAGACATGTGTGTGAGTGAGTAGCAAAAAAGAAAAACGAGAGGGAAAAAGGGGAGGGTGAAAAAAAGCGACCTCGGAATGTGTGCTTTAACGCGGAAGCACAAATTTCAAAGATATTGCACTTACTGCCATTACATTTTCTTTGTTTGTCTGTATATACATATGTGTGTATGACAATTGAAAGAAGACTGTCTGCGAGGTACTTTATAATTTGAAACAATGACAAATTTTCATACACTCGGCGATGCTGTGAAGAAAACGCGCAACCTTTTTTTCTTTTGTCGCACCTTTCTTTTGCAAATGCATTTTCCAAGAATTTTCTATTGTTACTCGAAAAAATTGGTTTAAATTGTGCATTTTTTTTCACAAAATTATAATAAATAATAAAATAAAAAAATCAGCAACTTATAATAGGGGAGGTGGGGGCGAAGCGACGCACTTTTCTTTATTTTAAAATATTTTCTAATTCCGATTATATTTTGAGTTCTAACTTGTATGATATGACGTATCAAGACATAACGCAACTTTTGTATAGTTTGTTGATAGACTAAACCTGATAAAAGTTATAAACAATTTCCTGACCACGAAAATAGTGGGGCGAAGCGACGATAGCGGGGCAAAGCGACGCACTCAAAATTACTTGCATTCAAACCAATTATCTTATCTATAATTTATATGTAAATAAAGAAAGAAGTTTATTTAAATATTTGTTTATTGAATAAAAGTTAAATAAATGGTAAATTATAATTCTCAGTTTTTCGTTTCTAAACTCGAACCATTTTCACCGTATATTCATACAGTGAAAATGTCTACATCCTGAAAATTTTAACCGACTTTAGTGTTCTTTGTTTTAAATTAAAAGAAAATAAATCTTTAAAACATCCCTGGAGGCCGATTTTTGAGATTTTAATTGTTTATCATTTTTTATTTTAATAAAAGTTTACAAATTGATACAATTTTTTAAAAAAAGGACGATTTTTTCTTATTCTGTTACTGCATGATCTGAATCAGTTCTAATTATTCCAATATGACCATCAGACAATTAATAAAACATAAAATAATTTATTTAAATTATTGTAAACAATATTAATTAACAAATATATAACTTTGATTCCTCTCCACTAAAGAAAAGTTTTTTTTCACATTTCCTTTTTAATTTAAGTTCTTTTCAAGAATATATATCCTTTTTGTTTAAAAAGTAACTTATTTAAATTGTTATAAACAATATTAATTAACAAACAGGTAACTTTGATTTCTCGCCAATAAAAAATGTTTTTTTCCACATTTTTTTAAATATAAGTTCATTTAAAGAATAAAATAATTTAAAGAATAAAAAAATAAGTTATTTTTTTAAGGAAGAAAGGACATATATTCTTTAAATGAATCTAAATAAAAAATCAATCGTGAAAAAAACATTTTTTAGTGGAGTGGAATCAAAGTTAACTATTTGTTAATTAATACCTATTGTTTACAGCAATTTAAATAAGTTACTTTTTAAATAAAAAGGACATATATTCTTGAAATGAACTTAAATTAAAAATAAGAGGTGTAAAAAAAACCTTTTTTAGTGGAGAGGAATTAAAATTATCTATTTGTTAAGTGATATTGTTTATAACAATTTAAATAAGTTACTTTTTAAACAAAAAGGACATATATTCTTGAAAAGAACTTAAATTAATAAGAAAATGTGAAAAAAAACTTTTTTTTAGTGGAGAGGAATCAATATTGTTTACAATAATTTAAATAAATTATTTTATGTTCTATTAATTGTCTGATGGTTATATTGGATTATTTTGAACTGATTTAGATCATGTGCAGTAACGGAATAAAAAAATAATAAACGTTCATTTTTAAAATACTGTAGTATTAATTTGTTAACTTTGTTTAAAATAGAAAATTATTAACAATTAAAGCCTTAAAAATTGGCCTACAGTGATGTCTTAAGACTTTATTGCCCTTTAATTTAAAACAAAGAACACTCAAATCGGTTCAAAATTGTAAAACGTAGAGAATTTTGAACAGTAAATTGTAAAAAATCCCACTGTGCGTCACTTAGCCCCTTCAAGAATTCGTCGCTTCGCCTCAAGGTTCATTTTTAATTTAAAAATATTATATCTTCGTTTCTAAACGTATAGTCTAAAAATTGTTTATAGTTTATGTAACTACTGGTATTAACCTATACAAAAATACTTACTATTAATTTTAAAAAACAAAAATAAGTAGTAAAAATTTGATTTCTGTTATCACGAAAAACGAAATGCCCAGAGGTCAAAAACACATTATTTATTCTCAAACGCTTATAAGTTAATAAAATAAAATTTGTTATGCCACCAATTATGAAGGTTAAAAAGGTGTAATTAAAAATAAATTTTTTAACAAATTAAATGTTATTGTACTCGAGAAATGTTGACTGCGTCGCTTCGCCCCCACCTCCCCTATTCAAAATTCAAACAAATAAAAAATCTTTTTTTGAAAATATTTTTAAAATTTACTTTTTTCTAAATTTAACAATTTAGAAACATTTAAAAAATACGTAACACTTTTTTTAAATTACACTCCTCCCTCAATGTAACACACTGTTGCTTACATTAGCGACATTTTTTTTTTGCTGACAGTAACAAAAATATCTCATGAAAATTTTAAACCCTAATTTTTTAAAATGCGTTTCACTACTAATGGTGAAATTTAAAAATTATTGTCTGACTAAAACGTACATTAGTACTGTTACTAATTTTGTATCACTTTTGTCTGACTGAAACGTAATTGACTACTGATTGTAAAATTGAATTGAATTAAATTAAATTTTGTGTCACACAAAAAAGAATTTTACTACTCATGCTAAAATTTGAATAATTTTGTCTGACTAAACAGTGATGTACTACTGATTGTAAGATTTATGTCTAATTGTCTGACTATAACGTAATTTACTACTGAAGGCAAATTTTAACCTTCTTGAAAATAATAATAGTAATAATAAAAAATAACTAACGACAATTCTTACTACATTTTTTAAATAAAATTAGTAATACCTATTAAAAATAACAGAATTTAAAAATTTTCTAATTTAAATTTTTGTTAAAAACACTAAAAAATTCAATTTTCGAGAAATTACAAATAATTGCAGAAATTAAATTATATTCAAAAAAAAAAATTAAAATTCTTCTCATAAAATTCAACTATTTTTAAAATTATTTAAAAATTCTCGTAAAAATCCCAATTATCTTTATAATTAACAAAATTCTTCTCCAAAGTTTAATTATTTTCATAAATGTCAAAAAAAAAAATTCTTGTCCTAATTTCAATTATTTTCAAAAATAAAATGCATTTTTCTAATTTCAATGATTTTCAATATCTACCACTTTAATAAAATTTCCCAAAAATAATTCAATTATTTTTAAAAATTTGTAATAAAATTTTATGCAAACATATAATTATTTTCAGAAAAAATAATTTTAATTCTAGAAAATAATAATTGAATTAAAATGATAAAAATAATTTCGAAGAAATTAGAGTAACAATATTCTGATATAAAATAATAATTTTTTCCCTGAGTTATCGTTAATTATTATATAAAAACATGAAGATGTTCATGTTTTATAACAATACTTTTATAAATTGTTTAATTTAAAAAAGGTTTGAATTTAAAATTTTTGAATGTCTCAATTTCTGTGGAAAATCTTGTTCCAAAAATAACATTAAAAATAGAAAATATTTGAAAATAATGAAATTATTTTAATAGTTGAATTGTTTCGAAAAATTTATTATAATTTTAGGAAATAATTGAAATTTATGTAAATATTTTAAAATATTTGAATTCATCCGAGGAATTCAATTAAAATTGTTTTGAAAATCATTAAATTTTTGTAAAGATTTTACTATATTTAAAAAAATAATTGAATTGTTTAGAAGGATTTATTTAAATTTTAGAAAATAATTAATTTTTTCATGAAATTTTATTGAAATTTTCGAAAATATGAACAGTAATAATTAATTTTGTACGTAATAAGTAAATTTAAAAAATTTTAATTATGAAATTATTTAAAAAATTTATATTCGAAAATAAAAAATTTTGTAATTTGCATAACAATAATAAATTGAATATCACGTTCCGCGCGTAACATTTGATAACATAACATTTTATAACGTAACATTTAATAATATAATATACAATCTGTCTTAAGATAACAGAAAACAAAAGAATAATCAAAAGACAACTTCAGAGTGTGAGGGACAGAAAAAGTGAATGAATGAAAGAACATTCAAATTATTATAGTTAATTTTTATTATTATTATTATTATTATTATTATTATTATTATTATTATAACAACTATAATTTACTGTAATATTAATATAATATATTAGTCACCAGATACAATAGTCGGTGTAAGTGACAAAATTCCGATTTAGTCAGCCAAGGAAAAAATTTAAAGTTTTTAATACTACGATTAGTGGTAAAGGTTTGTTTTAGTCAGACAACTATTAAAACTTAACGATTAATAATTAAAGTATAATTTAGTCTAGGACATTTAGAAAAAAATTTTAAAATTCTACAATTAAAGTACCATTAAAATATTTTGAATTTTAGTAAAACTATTTATATGTAAACACTATTAAGTTACTTTTGAAAAAAAAATGTCTTGTTATTTAGTTAAATTTTAAATAAATATAAAAAACAATTTAGGACAAAATTTTTATAACTAAGAAAGTAAAAGTTTTAGCAGGAGAAGAATCAAAGAGTACAATCTTAATTTTTGTGATTCAACTATCAGTAGTAAAAGTACATTTAAGTCAGCCATTTTTTTGCAGATTTAATATTAGAAATTGATGTAATTTTTTTATTAAAGTATTTTAGTAGTAGAAATGTATTTTAGTTAGACAAAAAAGTTGTAAGTTTCCCAAAAGTAGTAAATTCATTTTTAGTCAGGCAGTACATTTTTAGTCCGTACAGTGTTTAAATAAATAATTAAAATAAATAAGTAGTAAAAGTATTTTTGGTCAGACAATAAGGTTTCACCATCAGTAGTAAATTATGTTTTAGTCAGCCTAAATTAAACAAAACTTTCTATCAGAAGTAAAATTTCTTTTAGTCAGATAAGTAGGTTTAAATTTTACAATCAGTATAGTAAATTACGTTATAGTCAGACAATTGGACGTAAATTTTACATTTAGTGGTATACTTTACGTTTTAGTCAGACAAAGCTATTCAAATTTTAGCATAAGTAGTAAACGTCTTTTTTGTTAAATACGAATGTTTAAATTTTACAATCAGTAGTAAATCACGTTTTGGCCAGACAAAATTATTCACATTTTAGTCATGCTAAAATGACCAAATTTTTCTGTCAGTGGTAAAATTATTTTTTAAGCAGATTGAAAAGTTTCCCATTCAGTGGTGAATATCGATTCAGTCAGACAAAAATAATCAAGAATTAGTATTAGAAGTAAGTACGTTTTAGTCAGACAGTAAGGATTCTATTGTACCATCAGTAGTAAATTATATTTCAGTCAGACCGAAAGGTTTTAATTTTACCAACAGTAGTAAATTATATTTTAGTCAGACAAAAGGTTTTAATTTTACCAAGAAATAGTTAATTACTTTTTAGGCAGACAAAAATATTCTAAAAGTATTATCAGTGGTAAAGTACATGTTCGTCAGCCAAAAGTGATCGAAAATTAGAATCAGTAGTATAGTACGTTTTAGTCAGTTTAAATTTTACCATCAGTAGTAAATTATATTTTACTCAGACAGAAGGTTTTAGTTTTACCAAAAGTAGTTAATTACATTTTAGTCGGACGAATGAAATCGAAAATTGTCATCAGTAGTAAAGTACGTTATAGTCAGCCAAAATTGATCGAAAATTAGTATCAGTAGTGTAGTACATTTTAGTCAGACATTATAGTTAAAGTTGACTACTTCAGTAAGTAGTAAATTTCGTTTTAGTCAGACAAAAAGTGTACATTTTACCATCAAGTAGTTAATTACTTTTTAATCAGACGAGGAAATTTCTAATTTTACCAAAAGTGGTTAATTACGTTTTAGTCAGACAGAAGTGATCGAAAATTAGCATCAGTAGTAAAGTACGTTTTAGTCGACCAAAAACGACAAAAAATTTTTTTCTTTGCATCAGTAGTAAATGTTCTTTTAGTCAGACAAGTATTCTTTGTACAATACAATAGGGAACTTTAAAAAAAAAATTCGTAGCGCTCTCAGGGTTGGGGGGAATGATCCTTTATGTTAGACAACAGAAAAAAGACAAGAGCGAAGGGGTGGAGTTTAATATTTTCAAAAAAATGCTGCATGTTCTTTTCTAATGTCTATAGATATTCGAAAAAATTGATTTTATTAGACATTAGAATTTTATTGTAATAAAATACTAATTTCTAATATAATCAATTTTTTTTGAAATATTATTATTAAAAGAAGAGAAATAATAAACCTTTAAAAAAAATAGCACCAATTGTCAGGAAAGCAAATTATTGTGAATAAAAAATCTTGCCGCAATTGATTTTGATTTATTTCCCATGGGTAGTGTTTTATTTTTAGATATATATAAAGTGATTAAAAAAATTTTTTGTTCGCCTGAGTTATTTATCAATTTATATTATCATACAAAAGGAAATGCGTGTATATGTTAAGAATTAATAGACTAGTGACAGTTCATTGTCGATTACTATTATTCTTGTCAAGTGATAAAAATAGTCTTGTAGACCATGTTTGGAATAGTTATTTTTGTACCCTAAATTGCGCTGAAGTTCTGTTAGTACAAGGTTGTTTATGTTGCTCGACTCCTCAATATACTCGTGTACAAAGTCTCCTAAATATACCTTAATTCGACAAGTTAGAAGCGTGCGTCAATTAATTAAGTCTAATATATTCCTAATATATTTTATCTCTCTCTGTCTCTCTCTTTCATTACAATGCATATATCTATATTTGTATACGTAATTTATATCACGTACGATGACCTCATTTTCACTCATCGATCAGGTCATTGAGTTTTAACTGATAACTTATCCTGATATTGATCTCTTTTTACAGAGGAGTTTCAAATTTTCTCGGTCTTTTCTTTTTGTTTCTTTTTTCTTCTCTTTTCTTTTTTTCTCTTTCTTTGTTCTTTTTTATCTTCGTTTCTTTTTCTCTTCTTTTCAATTTTTTCTTCTCTTCTTTTTTTCTTTTCTTTTCCATTTTTCTCTACTTTTCTTTTTTTCTTTTCTGTCCTTTTTTCTCTTCTTTTCTATTTTTTTATTTTCATTTTCCTCTTCGTTTTTTTAAATATTTTTTTGTGGAAAAAAAATTAGAGTCAATAAATATTTTTTTAAACCAAAGAATATTTTTCAAAATATAATAATTTTTTAACTCTGAAAATTAGTGTCAAAATTTTTTTACAGAAGTTTGAATTTTCTTTTATTTTATATAAAAAGACTTTTCTTTGATCGAAAACAATTTTTTTTTATGAAATTCTGTCAACGAATGAAGGTAATTTGTAGGCAATATTTATTTTTACTATTTTGTCTTTCGTGTTGTCAGCGATTGTCAAATATTCATCATGATTAATAGTTTCTTGTGTCTATAGAATAATCCACGAGTGATATCATTTAATGACATTTTAATTTAATGCACAAGTAAATGACAAAAATATTTTTATAAATAAATAATTTGAAATAAAATTTATTTCTAAGCTCACAGTAAATCGTGAGGTATTAAAAAGTGTTGTAGATTAAATTAACACCAAAAAAAGATTAAAATAATCAATTTTAGTGTTTTTTTTACAATGAATGAAATTTTAGTTCATTAAATTTTTTTATAACTATAAAACATGAAGATATCGATAACTCCGAGTCTTCGACTCGAAGTCATCGATTTCTTCATATTTTATAATAATTAAAGATGACCTAGTAATAAAATCATTATTTTATATTAAAAGAATATTATACTTCTTCAAAATTATTTTCATTACTTCAATTCAATTATTATTTTCAAAAATTTTTAACTACAATTCTACTTTATATCAATTATTTTTAATAATTTTCGAAAAAGTTCTTTGGCAATTTTCAAATCCATTTGTTTACAATATTCAATTTCACGAAATTTCTATAATTATTCCTAAATTCTTTAATTAAATGCATATTAGAAAATAAAAACTTCAAATGATATAAAAGAAAATTCAATTAAACTTTTTCAAAAAAATTAATTTCAAAATTTAATTATTTCTAAAAATTCACGCTATATTGCTTTTAGTATTCAATTATAATCTAAAATTTTAACTGAAATTAATTTTTATGAAATGAAAATCAATTTTTATTAGAAAATTCTACAAGAATTCAATTATTTAAATTCAAAAGTAAATAATTTATTGAATAATTCAATGTTTCTCAAAATTCAATCCTCATAAAGAATTTTAGTAACAAATTTTTAAATAATTGAATTCTTTTTGTCGAATTTTATTAAAACTTGCATGATTATAATTACTTTTTTCAAGGAATTCAATTATAATTGTATGAAAAATAATTGAAACGCTGCGATGAGTTTTATGAGAATTTTCAAATTCATTCGTTTACAATTTAATTTTACAAAATTTCAATTATTTGTAAATTCTGCAATTAAATATATATTGAAAATTAAAAACTTGAGATAATTTCAATAAAAATCCTATTAAAGTTTTAAAAAGAATTAATTCTACAGAATTTTTTGTCAAAAATATGAAAAATTAAGAATTTCAATGATTTTAGTTTGAAACTTTTTCAATATTTAATTATTTCTAAAAATCCACGTTAACATAATGCTTTTAATATTTAATTATAATCGAAAATTTTAACTGAAATTCATTTTTAAAACCATTTTTATTAGTAAATTCTACGAGAATTAAATTATTTAAATCCAAAAATAAATAATTTATTAATTTCATGTTTCTTGAAATTAAATTCTCAAAAAAAAATATTATCAACAAATTTTTTAAATCATTAAATTCTTTGGACGAATTTTAATAGGTAAAATTTTTAAGAATAATTACATTTTTCGAGGAATTCGATTAAAATTGCATTAAAAATAAATAATAATTGAAATTCTGCAATGAGTTTTATTATTTTTGAAAATAATGGAGTCCCTTTAAAAATTTTATTATTTATGAAAATAATTGAATTATTGCGAAGAAATTTATAAAAGAAATTGGTAAATAATTGAATTCCTGTAAAAATTTTTATTATTTTTGAAAATAATTGAATGTTTGAGTAGAATTTTATTCAAATTTTTTTTAATAAAGGAATTCTCTTGAAAAATTTTATTGAAATAGTAGATATTAAAAATCATTGAATTTTAGAAAAATTTTGAAAATAATTGAAATTTTGACAAGAATTTGATAAAAATTTTGTAAAATAATTGAATACCAGAGAAGAATTTTATTATTTATAAAGAGAATTGAAATTTTGACGAGAATTTTTAAAAATGTTTGAACACAATTGAATTTAGTAACTATGTTACTAAGTTAGTTAGTAAGTTAGTAACTAACTTACTAACTTACTATTCTCCCTGGAGAAGCTAAATTCGTTGAATTTTTACAAATCGTTGACTTTGGTGTTTTATTTAAAGTAAAATTTTATTCATAGTTAAAAATAACACCAAAATAGATTATTTTAATCATTTTTGGTGTTAATTTAATCCTAGAGGTATTAAACTGTTGCAGATTATTTTAATCCATTCTGGTGTTATTTTAACACCTCACGTTTTACTGTGAGTTTAATTGAACTAAAAAAATTAAATGGCAGAGAGAATTAAAGTGATATAAAAAATTAAATAATACATTAAATAAAGTGGTTCAAAAGTAAAATTTAATAAACAAATTTCAATAAAAGTTGTAGTATCAGAAGAATAATTGACTTTAATTCAACATTCGAATAAAAAAAAAGAGTGAAATTTCCCGCTCAAATGTTGAGAATTCAACTCAAAATGTAAATGTGTCAACCAATCTCGATTCTTTAAGCAGAGAAAGTAATAATAAACTGGGATATGTTGAATGTTGGTATTAAGTTTCAATAACTCCACAACTTTTCTGAAAAGAATTTCATCATCATACATATATATAAAGTTTTACTCATGAAAATATGTATTTACTTGGCCAAATATGTGGAAGTCAAGCGCAGTATTGCACTCTCTGCGACACACAAACTCAAACTCAAAAAAAAAAAAAACATTAAAAAAATTAAAAAAAAGAAAAAGAAGGAAAAAAAATGAATGCAAAAAGCTGAAAATGGTAAGAAGCGACAAACGTTGATATATAGTATATATATACACGAGTTGAAGTTTCATGCAACTATATATCAGACTCTATGCTCAGACGGTTCTTCAACCCAACACAAACACCCACCACTTTATACACTAGCATAGCAACACACAAGATTTCAACCCAAGAAGCGTGCTTGTGCATAATATAAACTCAAGTGGAGAAAAAAAAACTGAAGAGGACAAGATTCAACTTTTCTTAAAAAAAAAGAAGAAAAATTCCAATCATCCGAAAAACAAATGCATATTATTGTATATGGGTTAATTTGGAATATTAGTCTTCTCTTCTGTATTGATGTAATGGCGGAATTCGTATTTTGCTGAAATTCGATAGAAACCATTGTCCCCTTCGCAAAAAGTATACGTCCAGTTATGAATAAATCCTGTTATTCATATTATATTCATATTTATTCATATTTTTTATTCAACTGATTCTTTAACAAAGCGAAGCAAAAAAAACAATAAATTATAATAATAATTATAACAATGAATACCAGATACAATAATTTTTCACCTTGAAATTTTTATTTAACTAAATTGCAATAAATTTTTTTGTCCAAAAATAAAGGAAAAGAATTAATTTAATTAATTAATTTTTTTGTCCAAAAATAAAGAAAAAGAATTAAATTAATTAATTAATTTAATTCTTTTCCTTTATTTTTGGACAAACAAATTTATTGCAATTTTTAGTAAAAAAAAGTTAAGTTAATAATCTAATAGTAGGTAATTTTGTTTAAAAAAAATTGTACAGATATTTTTTCGCATCTGGAATTGAAAAAAAGTACAGAAAAGAAAGAGCTGGCAAAAAAGAAATTAAGCTTTAGCCTCTGCTTTTTCTGAAAATCAACTTTATTTGAAATTTATTTTAATATATATACAAGATTTACTGTTCAGTGTGTGGAATATTTTAGGGTCCCGTTCGAAATAAGGGAATGGAATTTCTTGAGTAGACTATATCCCTTTCACGCCCATGGGACATATACGTCCCACCTACAAAAACCTCAATATCTTTGAAGAAACTTAATATTTTTGAGTCTAATTTAGTGCTTTCTCTTCAGGAAGAATAGGGCTTTAAAAATAAGTAACCTAGATCATGTTAAAAAATTCCTATTGTTTAAAAAAATTCATAAATTATTGTTAAAAATCATGAATTTTTAAAATATTTTAAAATCGGCTAAAAATTGTTACTCGGGGGTTTTCGGGGTCGCTGATTACGAAGCCGGTGCTAATTTTTCAAAATTCAAAATGGCGGATCTAATATGGCGGACGACAAATGTAAAAATTAAACGGATTGGCATAAAACTTGTTACTCGAGGAGTGAAAATGGCGGATCCAAGATAGCGGACGATTATTTTTAAACATTTTAATTTCACCTGAAAATTGTTACTCGGGGGTTTTCTGAGTCGCTGATTACGAATTAAGTGTTAATTTTTAAAAATTCAAAATGGCGGATCCTATACGGTGGACGACAAATGTAAAAATTGTTTGGATTAGAGGGAAACTTGTCACTCAAGGGTTTTTATAGTCTCTGATCACGAATTTGTAGTTTATTTTAAAATTGCGATTGTGTATTTATTTATTTCTGTCAGTAAAAAGTAAAGTATGATTTCATTGTATGCCCTTTCGGGCCTTTACAATCTCCTCAACATCACTATACTTAACTCTTCTAACTCACAAACTCTTACTTCGTGTCCATACTTTTGCGGCTGCAGCCGACTTAGGTTAGGAGTACTCGCATTTGCCTGGACATTCGGCCAGGGGAGAGGAAAACTGCAGAAAATCTACTTCCCGCGTACAACCGGTTTATTGACGTCGAGTCATGAATGTACATTTGGATAGCCATCACAAATGCACAAACATAACCTCGGCATCGAACCTCCCATTTGATATATCTCATCAGTGAAAAACACCGAAACATCGGTTATTTTTATTACTGTCAGTAGATGGACTTGTTTCTTTCTACTCTCACTGGATTTGTAATCAGCGACCCCGAAAACCCCCGAGTAACAAGTTTCTGGTGAAACTAAACGATTTTAAAAATAACGTCCGCCATATTGGATCAGCCATTTTGAATTTTAGAAATATAACACCGGATTCGTATTCATCGACCCTGAAAACCCCCGAGTATCAAGTTTCTGGTAAAACTAAACGATTTAAAAAAAAATCGTCCGCCATCTTGGATCCGCCATTTTGAATTTTTAAAAAATGATGTCATATTCGTAATCAGCGACCTCAAAAACTCCCGAGTAACAATTTCCAAGCCAGTCCGATTAATCTGTAAAAAAGTTGCCCGCCATATTGGATACGCCATTTTGAATTTAAAAAATTTTGTAATTCTGATATCAGATTCGTAATCAGTGACCCCGAAAACTATGAATAACGTTACACTTACGTTTTTTTAACCGTCCAGTTATGCCTGGGTGTGAAAGGGATATATGAATTATGAAGATCTCCCTCTATTGAAAGGAAAAATGAAATAGATGGTTATATGCTTTGAGATAAATTCAATGTCGAGAGAGTAGTTTCTCAAAAAATCACTGTAAAATGCAAATGACCTTAGTCCAATTTTTCTATAAACACGCGAACAGAGTGTGTTATGTGAGATTTTTCTTTAAAAGAAATTGCTACTTAAGCGCCTCACAAGGGTTTGCTGCAGCTATTTTTACATCTTGGATTTTGGGTCGACCTCCACATTACGCTTTTCTCTTTTCATTTTTTTTATATATATATATTAACATTTTATATAACTCCGACAGTAATTTTGAAGAAAAAATAATCTAATGAAATATAGAAATTTATAACTATGATTTTTGTCTCTGTATATAATTATTTATTTTTAATTCGAGTATTTGGATTTAGAATCTAGCCTCACGAAAACTAACTTTTATTAGTAATTTTAAAATTTAAGTACCTTATTCGTCTGAACGAAATTCTTATTCTTACATCTTACTACAGGGCTCGAACTAGGTCCGTAAATTCTTTAAAAGTCCGTAAAAGTCCGTTTTTTTAAAAAAACGTCCGTAAAGTCCGTAATTTGATTCAAAAAGGATGAAAAGTTCGTAAATTGTACGATATAATTTGGAGAATTTTAGAGAAATTACAAATGAATGCAGAAATTCAATTATTTATAAAATTTTTTTTAAATTTTCATCAAAATTTCAATTATCTTTAGAAATAATTAAATGATTTTCAATCTCTACTATTTTCATAAAATTTTCCAAAAGAATTCAATTATTTTTAAAAAAAATTTAATAAAATTCTACGCAAACTTTTAATTATTTTCAAAAAATAATAAAAATTTCACTGGAATTTCATTATTTACAAATTTTTTTTATAAATTTCTTCGCAATCATTCAATTATTTTCAAAAATAATAAAATTTTTACGGGGATTCAATTATTTTCGTAAATAATAAAATTCATTTCAGGAATTCAATTATTTTCGTAAATAATAAAACTCATTGCAGAATTTAAATTATTTTTAATACAATTTTAATCGAATTCTTCGAAAAAATTCTTTAAAAATTTTATTAAAATTCGTCAAAAGAATTCAGTTGTTTAAAAATTTATAGGTAACATTCTTTATGAGAATTCAATTTTAAGAAACATGCAATTATTCAATAAATTATTTACTTTTGTATATAAATAATTGAATTCTAGTAGGATTTTCTTAAAAACATTGATTTAAAAATGTATTTCAGTCAAAATTTTAGATTACAATTGAATTTTAAAAGCATTAGAGCGTCGATTTTTAGAAATAATTGAATTTTGAAAAGGTTTCAGATTAAAATCTTTAAAAATGTTAATTTTTCTTATTTTTAACTAACTATATTCTGTGGAATTAATTTTTTTTGAGAAACTTTAATTGCGGATTTTTTTTTAAATTATTTAAAGATTTTATTTTCTAATATATATTTAATTGAAGAATTTACGAATAATTGAAATTTTGTTAAATTGAATTGTAAACAAATTAATTTGAAAATTCTTAAAGAACTTTTCAAAAATTATTTTAAAAAATGCATTTATGGAAGAATTTCAGTTAAAAAGGCGAAAAAAATTCAATTTTAAAAAAGTTACAAATTATTGCAAAAATTCAATTAAATATTAAATATTGTTCAAAAGGAATAAAATTCTTCTTAGGGAGTCAATTATTTTCACAAATAATAAAACTCATTGCAGAATTTTAATTATTTGTTTACTCAATTTTAATTTAATTGAATTTTAATTGAATATAATTTTAATCCAATTCCTCGAAAAATGTAATTATTCTTAAAAATTTTACTAAAATTCGTCAAAAAAAAATTCAATTATTTAAAATTTGTTGAAAAAAATTCTTTTATGAGAATTTAATTTTAAAAAACATTCAATTATTCCATAAATTATATATTTTCGTATTTAAGGAATTGAATTTAAGTGGAATTTTTTAATAAAAATTGATTTAAAAATGAATTTTACTTAAAATTTTAGATAAAAATTGAATATTTAAAAGCAATATAGCGTGAATTTTAAAAAATAGTTCAATTTTGAAATTAATTTTTTTGAAAAAGTTTAATTAAATTTTTTCTAAAATTATTTAAAGTGTTAATTTTTTAATACGTATTCAATTCAAGAATTTCTGAATAATTGAAATTTCGTAAAATTGAATTGTAAACAAATGAATTTGAAAATTGTCAAAGAACTTTGTCGAAAAGTATTAAAAATAATCGATTTTAAGAAGAATTTTAGTTAAAAATTCTTGAAAATAATAACCCAATGGGAAATTAACCATTGGCGCAATAATGGTCCTATATTGGGAGCCAGCAGTACCAATGATGGTGCAATAATAGCAACCAATATTGGACCACTATTGCCAGAGTCTTGGGATGATCACGACTTTGCCAAGCATTGGCAGCCAATATTGGATCACTATTGGCTGCCAAGACAAATGCCGGACTTTCCAAGCGTTGGATATTCATTGGCAACAAAGATTGGACCAATATTAGTGACCAATTAATTACCAATGCTTTAAAATTAAATTAATGCTTGGTTATTTATTGGTTACCAATACTGAACCAACGTTTGAAATCAATATTTTACAAATACCAACATATAGCAAAAATTTTTCAAAAAAAAAAAAAAATTTCTTTTAAAAAATTAAAAAAAAAGAAAAATAATTAATTTAATTAGAACACTCTGTTGAAAACAGAATGTGATAAAAATCAGACAAAGACAAAATTTGTCTAAGTTTGAGAATGCAAGCGTCTCTCCTTATATAGAACTGGTAACACCACTTGCTAACGAGAGGAAGAAACTTTGGCGCACCCTGGTGGCACTTATCCAAAGTAATTTCGAGCATATACTTAGAAGCAGCGCGGGACATTTCAAAATCGAACACCAGGGTGCGCCAGAGCTTCTTTCACTCACTAGCAAGTGGTGTTCCCAGTTCTATATAAGGAGAGACGCTTGCATTCTCAAACTTAGACAAATATTATCTTTGTCTGATTTTTATCACATTCTGTTTTTAACAGAGTGTTCTAATTAAATTAATTTTTTTTCTTTCTTTTTAATTTTTTAAAAGAAAAATTTTTTTTTTTTTTTGAAAAATTTTTGCTATATGTTGGTATTTGTAAAATATTGATTTCAAACGTTGGTTCAGTATTGGTAACCAATAAATAACCAAGCATTAATTTAATTTTAAAGCATTGGTAATTAATTGGACACTAATATTGGTCCAATCTTTGTTGCCAATGAATATCCAACGCTTGGAAAGTCCGGCATTTGTCTTGGCAGCCAATAGTGATCCAATATTGGCTGCCAATGCTTGGCAAAGTCGTGATCATCCCAAGACTCTGGCAATAATAGCCCGATATTGGTTGCCAATGTTTGACCAAGAAAAAACTGTTGGCAGCCAATATTGGTCCATTATTTAGCCAATGGTGAGCATTGGCAATTTCCCATTGGGAATTGAATTGATAGTGTTATAAAAAATTTAATTTATAGTTTTGAATAATATGTTCTCTTATTTGACTCAGACGGGTCAAAAATTGGTCAATAATTGATCCGTAATATTTTACACTTGTTTGACTAAAATTGATTTATACTACTGACTCAGACGTAAACTTTCTCATTAAGGGTCTTTGACAAATTACGAAAAACTTTATAAAAGTAAAAGGAAAGTATCAGTAGGAAAAGTATTTTTTATTCAGACAATAAGATTTAAATTTTAACATCAGTATTAAATGACATTGTAGTTAGAAAAGAAGGATTTAACTTTATCATCAGTAGTAATATACGTTTTAGTCAGACAAACATTTTTTAATTTTATAATTTAATTTTTGTAATTTTAACAAAATTACCATAAATAATAAATTCTGGTTTACTCAGAAAATTTTTAGCTTCAGTAGTAAAATTATTTTTTAGTTAGTCAAGAAGGTTTAAATTTTACCATCAGTAGTAAATTTCGTTTCAGTCAGACAATAAGTTTTTGATTTTACCATCAGTAGTAAATTATAATTTTGTCAGACAGGAAGGTTTTAACTTTTGCCATCAGTGGCAAAATTCTGTTTTAGTCAGACAATGTAGTTTCAGTCAGACATGAAGGATTTAATTATAGAATTAGATTATAAGTAGTAAATTCTGATTTAGTCAGACAAATCTGATCAAATTTTAGCTTCAGTAGTAAAACTATTTTTTTTGTCAGATAAGAAGGTTTCAATTCTACTATCAGTAGTAAATTTCCTTTCAATCAGACAATAAGATTTTTATTTTACCATCAATACGAAATTACATTTTAAATTACTAAATCTGATTTATATAAACGATAGTAAATTCTCAGCTAATTCTTTGCTTCAACATTTAGTAAAATTTAAATAATTATTAGTTAAAAATATAAAATTTTTAAGATAAGTAATTATTTAAAGTAACTAATTTGTAATAAAAAAATAAATACAACATTCTCTTAATTAATAATATGATAATAAATTATGGAAAATAGCATACACTGTAAAAAATTTAAGGATTTAACGGACTCGGGAGTTGGGAGTTAAATTTTTCGAGTTAAAAATCAACTCCAAAAGAGAGTTAATTTCTAACTCCCTTCATCCAACACCCGCGCGAGTTATTTTTTCCTTGGGGAGTTAGCATTTGGGTGTTAAATTTTAACTCTCTTTATTTAACTCCCCTGGCATTAACTCCCCAATGGGTGCGACTTTTATAGACCTCTCGGGGGAGTTATAATTTAACTCCCTTTTTTTTACAGTGTAGTTCGACTAATTGATTAAGCTACAAAAAATTATTTATTTTAACCTAACATAAATTTGAATTTAATTGTAATAATCACTCATTAACTGTTAATTCAGTAGAAAATAGAAATATTATCAATTGAATCAATGATTGACTTTTTGCTATCAAAATTAGTTATTTTTAGCTTCAGAATATGAAAAAGAGAGAGAAAGAGAGAGGGAATTTAAATTTAGAGAGAGCAGAGTTTCTAAGATACTTGACAGCCTTTGAAAGAAAGTTATTTGCCCTTGAAAATGTCGTGACTTTAAGGATTCTGTGAACGACTTAATGATGTTTCTGATTCTCTTGACGTCATAAATTTTCTCTAAAATATTTTTAGAAACATTTTATTTATTTTTTTTATTTAAAAAATACATTAAACCATTAATAAAAATATTGAAAGAAATAATATTCGTCGCGTACGATACGTGCAAATTTTGAAAATTAAGAAGTTTGTCTAAGTGTGTGTGAGTGTGAGTGTGTGCCTGCGTTAGTTTTGACGGGCATTCTTGTGATGTATTTGAGAAACCCTCCTTTTTGCCGCACACACGGCGCGGCTCTCTTGTAGTTCGGCCAAACATAGATCAATATGTTGCGTCACGTCCGCCCGGCTACCAACTCCACCCCCTCCCTCCAACCCCCGTCTGTCCACCCCACCAACGCTGCTTTTCGAAACTCTCTGATGACGTCACGCAGGGACGCGCCCATTCATAGGCTCCCACGCACAGTGCTTCCAATAATAAAACCACGTAACCACTAGAAACATGTACGACTTCGTATCAATGCATCATCATCATTATCATCATCATTATCATCAGCGAATTCCAAACAAAGAGAATCTTCAGATTTAAAAAAAAAAATTACGTCTTTCAGAGTTTTCTTTTTTTCTTTTTTTTTGCCTTTTTAAAATAATGCCAGTGAGAACGTCACTGAGAATAGGGGTCAACTGACACGTGTGCAGAAGGCACTGTATGTAGGCATTGTTCAAAGATTGTGTATTTTAAGACAGTTGAATCTTATGTTAAAAGAATAAATATAAATTTAAAATTGTAAATATAGAGAAAATGTAAATTTAAAGTTAATTATTTTCGGATTTACTCTCTAAATTAGAATTAGTGAAAACTAAAAATGTCTACTAATTTGAATTTATGATTAACTTTTTGCTTTTGAAATTTGAATTAGTGAATTTTACTAGAAAATTAGTAGAAATTACTATTAAGTTAGTAAAATTTGCTAATAAATTAGTAGAAATTACTATTTAATTAGTAAAATTTACCAATTCAAAAGCAAAGAGTAAATCACTAATTCAAATTAGTAAAAATTTTTACTAATTCAAATTTAGAATGTAGCCTACCAGGGTGTCTACTATTTTCGTTCAAAACAATTATTCCCGGTTTTTTCCCGGCTCTGTCCTAATTTTTCCGTTTTTTTTTCTCATCAAATTTAAATTTATTTGATTTCGAACATAAATAAATCTACAAATGGCTTCAAAAATTTGAATTAGAGTTTATATATAAATATTATTAAATTCTTTTGACAAGTTTCTTTAAATTTTTTAAAAATAATGTTTGTTTTAATAGTTTTCATTAAAAATTTGTAAAATAATTAAAAAAAAACAAAGAATTTTTTCAATTTTTTAAAATAATCTTGTCTGTTTTTAATTATTTATTCATTATACATAAAATGAAACTGACAATTTTTGAATTTTTAGAAACTTAAGGAAAAAATTTTATTGAAAAAAATGTTCTGTTAAATTTATTTACGAATATCTTTAATATTGTAAAATTATTCGAAAACAATAATTTCTTTTTTAAATATTTTAAATGTTTAATTATTATTATTATTATTCCATAGGAATTAAGATTCTATTATAAGAATATTGTTATTATAACTTCTTAAAAATTATTTTCATATTCTATTATTATCTAAAATTTAAACTAAAATTCAGTTTCAAATCAACTTTTATTAGAAAATTCTACGAGAATTTAATTATTTAAATGCAAAAGTAAATTATTTAATTATTGAATACTTGAATTTTTCTTAAAATTTAATTCTTCTAAAGAATTTTATTAACAAATTTTTAAAAATAATTGATTTCTTTCGAAGAATGAAAGTTTCAAAAGTTTAATAAAACTTTGGAAAATATTTACATTGTCGAGGAATTCGATTGAAATGGTATTAAAAATAATTGAAATTCTGCGATGAGTTTTATTATTTATGAAAATAATTAAATTATTAAAAAGAAACTTATAAAAAATTTATAAATACTTGAATTTCTGTGAAATTTTTGTCATTTATGAAAATTAATTGTTTGCGTAGAATTTTATTAATATTTTTAAAAATAATTGAATTTTGGAGAACAATTTTGATTATTTATAAAAATAATTTAAATTTTGAGGAGAATTTAAAAAAGTTTTAAACATAATTGAATTTCTGCGAAAAATTTTATTACTTTTGAAAATAATTGAATTGGTTTTTTAGAATTTTATGGAAATTTATGAAAATAATTGAATTGTTGTGAAGAATATTGTTTAAAAATAATATTCAAAAGAATTTAGTAAATCTGGAGCATTTTGTTATTTATGGAAATGATTGAATTCACAAGAAGATTTTTTTTCAGTTTCTAGAAATAATTGAATTCTTTCGACGAATTTTAATAAAATTTTTAATAATAATTATATTTTTCGAGGAATTCGATTAAAATTGTATTTAAAAATAATTGAAATTCTGCAATAAGTTTTACTATTTATGAAAATAATTGAATATATTGCGAAGAAATTTTAAAAAATAAAATTATAATGACGGTGACTAACTTCCCTTGATTATTTTCGAAAAATTTAAATAAGATAATTTAAGTTAATTATTTTTAATAGAATGTAAAGAAATTTCAATTATTTCAAAAATTTCCAATTATTTGTTTATAAAAATTAAATTATCTTGAAACAACAGAATTGAAAAATTTCAAAAATCTTATTTTTCAGACATTTCAAAAAAACCTTGCGAAAATTCAATTTTATTAAAAAAATTTATGTGTATCTTTTTTTTAAATTAACGAATAAAAATTTTAATTATTAATTTTCTCACAAAGAAAAATAAACACATTAGAATGTAAATCTTTATAAAATCCAATTATTTATCAATTATTAAATTAAAATACTTTGAAAATTCGATTTGTTAAAAAGTTTTTAATAAAATTCTTTAATAGATTTTATTATTTTCAGTTGAATTTCACAAAATTTCTATTAATTCGATAATTTTTTTAATTATATTTACATACTATATTTGAATCAGTAACTGATTTTTTACTATTGAATTAATTATTTTTAACTAATTAAAATTTAGAGAACTGTATAAATGTCTATAAAAATTGAAATAAAAAGCGATTTTTTAAAAACAAATTAAAATAATTAATATAAATTAAAGTCAGTTACTGATTCAAACAGTAATATTTCTGCTAATCAAATAGTCAATAGCGACTAATTATTACTTAAATTTAGTAAAATTCTGTCAAAATAACTAAAATTTTTTGTACCCAGTTCAATTAGAAAAATTTTACCATTTTCAAAGATATGAATTTAATAATAATTTTTTATTTTCAACTTAGTTTTTTTATACTTAAAATTAGATACTTTTACTAATTGCTGAAGCAAAAAGTCAGACATTTTAATAAAAATTACTTATTTTTAAGTAAATCAAAGAAAAACTCTATTATTCTCTGATTCATTCTCTAAATTTGAATTTGTAAAAATATTTACTAATTTGAATTAGTGACTGACTTTTTGCTTTTCAATTAATAAATTTTACTAATAAATAATAAATATAGTAATTTCTACTAATTTATTAGTAAAATTTACCAATTCAAAAGGAAAAAGTCAGTCACTAATTTCAATTAGTACCTAACCATTTTTTCTAATTAAAATTCAGAGATTCTTTTTAAAGATAAGAATTAATATAAATTCCAGTAGTAAAAATCAGTTTTTGTCAGCCGTGCGTTTTAATTTCATAATTACTTAGTTTTACGTAAATCAAAGAAAAATTCTATTATTAGTCAGCCGTGCGGCTGACGAACTCTGATTTTTACTACTGGAATTTCTTCACTACATTTTGATTATTTTCTGATTTAATCATAAGAATAAGAATAATTTCAGCAGGTGGGGCTGACTGAAACTAATTTTTTCCACTGACATTAAAATTACAAGTTCTGAAAGTCTGTCCGACAAAAAAAAATTGTTTACATGTTTGCAAAAAAAATACACCTTCAAATATTTAATTAGAATGTGTCACTAAAATTTTAATACCTACTTTTAATAGTTTTCTTTATATCAATTGTCTTTTATTTTTACTGCTGAGAGGAGAATAAAAAGTTTGTTTTTCCTTATGGATGACTAAAACTTGCATTTACTACTGATAATAAAATTACAAAACTTTGTGCAATTTGTGTCTGGTTAAGAAGTATGTTTACTACTGAAAATATAATTAGAACTTTTAGTAGATTTGTCTGACTTAAAATTTCTTTTACCACTTTTTTTGTCGAATAAAATTTTTCTATTTAAATAGAATTTTCTTCTGAATACATTTCTTTTAAGTCTAGTGTAAAAAATTTAGGGTATTTTTCTGAAAGAAATATAATTTAATTTTACTACTGATACTAAAATTACTGACAGTTGAAAAGAATTTCTTCTATGTCTGACTGAACTGTACTATCACTACTGATAGTGAAGTTGAATTTCCTTTTTCTATGGCTGACTAAAACTTACTTTTACTACTTACTTCGACTATTTTATTATTATTATTATTATTATTATTATTATTATTATTATTATTATTATTATATTATTATTTTTATTGCTATTTTAATTATTGTTTACTTATTACTATTGTTATTATTAATATTATTATTTAATTAATAATCTAACTATTTTTTCTGTTTTTAATTTTTTATTAATTATTAGGGGCCGTCCATAAATTACGTAACACGTTTAGGGGGGGGGTTCGAGAAAATGTTATCATATGTTACATGGGGGGTCAATCATCATTGTTACGTAATATTAATAAGGAACTTAATCTCTTTATAATCGATAAATTTTTGAACCAATAAACAATGATAGGGGGGGGGGTAAAACGATTTTGTTACAACTTGTTACATAGGGGGAGGGGGGTTCAAAATTTCACTAAAAATGTGTTACGTAATTAATGGACGGCCTCTTATAGAAAACAGACAAAAATTTTCTCAAATCAAAACAGTATGACGAATTTTATTAATAGTATTTATTCCCCTCCTCCTCCTCCTTCATTATATATTTCTTCATGAAAAATTGTACTTTACTCGATTTTGGATGAGAAATTAATTGCAAGTTTCCTCTCTTTCTCTCTCTCTCCGAAAAAAGTACCTCATAAAATATATACGAGCATAAATCACGAAGCACCATACGGGATATAGTTACGAGTAGTCGAAAGAAAGGAAAATGACAAAACATCTGAGGCAAAACTTTATCCGAAAGAAAGAAAGAATAGAAGAAAAAAAGACAATATTCTTATCGTACAGAGTAGATATTTGCGCAAAGTACATCTAGAACTGACAAAACTCAAGAGTAAAAGAGAAAAAATTATTTTTTCATCGTACTAATTCTTTTTTTTTTTACGCTGAATATAAAAGTTTATAAAGTTGTTGAAAAAAATTAGGAATTACTCATGCGAAACGAAGACTTATAGTCTTGTACTCATTTTTTTTCTCTGCACCTTTTTCGTTAAGAGAGAAGATTAATTTTTTGAATTAAAATGAGAAATATTGGAATTTAAAGGAACTCGTTATTTAATATTAAAACAATTTCGAGATAATTTTTACTTTTACAAGAATACCAATGTTTTAACCAATTTTCTGAATTATATTTTTTACAATATTTTTTTATATTTTTTTTATAATAATATAAACTATAAAGTTCATTTTTTAATTAAAACTCTAATTATTAAATAACTAGCAACATTTCGCGTGCGACTGACTACTCACTCACATTTTTAGATATAAAATTAGCAATTTCAAAAATATTTTAATTCAAATTTTTGTTTACAAAAGTAAAATATGAATCGGAATATATAGTTCTAATATTATTATAATTATAATAATTATATATTCTGACATAGGAATTCAGAAAAAAGTCAGGAATTTTTATTAAAAGTACTTAAAAAAATTAAATTTTTAGAATTCATAGAAAACTTATAAATTTTTGTGTCTTTTTTGTTTGACTCATAAACTATAAAATTACCACGAATTCTCTAATACAAAACCTTCATTTTTTCAATTTGTGACAAAAATTTCTTTTTAAATAACTTAAATCTTGAAGAAACATAAAATAAATAAAATTATTTAATGAATAATTTTACTTGAATATTTCAAAATTAATTTAATTTTAAAAAAGTTGCGTTTACAATTTTCATAAATAACTGAACTTCAAACGGTTTCAATTTGAAATTATACAAAATTCCAATGTTGAATAAATTTAATTTAATTAGAAATTTTAATGGACTTAGATTTTTGAAAAATTTTAATAATTTAAAATCTAAAATTAGTTAAATTTGTCAATATGTAGGTATATTTAATTAATTATTAAAAATAATAGATTTATAGAAAAATTTTAGTTAAAAACACTAAAAAAAATTGAATTTTAAAGAAGTTACAAATTATTGTAGAAATTCAAATATTTTCAAAATTAATAAAATTCTTATCACAAGATTCAATTATATTCAAAACTTACAAAAAAATCTCGACAAAATCACAATTATTTTCTTTATAAATAAAAAAATTCTTCTTCAAAATTCAATTATTTTCAAAAATTTTGATAATATTCTTGTCAAAATTTAAATTATATTCAATAATTTTCCTCATTTCAATGATTTTCAATATCTACTATTTTAATAAAATTACCCAAAAGAATTCAATATTATTTAAAAACGATTTTTGTAAAATTGTACGCAAACATTTAATTTTCATAAATAATAAAAATTTCACAAGAATTCAAGTATTTATAAATTTTTTATAAGTTTCTTTTCAATAATTCAATTATTTTTAGAAATAATAAAACTCATCGCAGAATTTCAATTATTTTTAATACAATTTTAATAGAATTCCTCGGAAAATGTATTTATTTTCAAAAGTTTTATTAAACTTTTTAAACTTCTTTCTTCGAAAGAAATCAATTATTTGACTAATACCAAAACGGTTTAAATTTAAAATTTTTTAAAAACTTTCATAAAATTCTTGGCAAAATTCCATTTTTTAAAAATTTTTAATAAAATTTTTGGCAAAATTTCAATTATTTTCCAAAAATTTCCTCAATTTCATATGAATTCTATTATTTACAAATTTTTTTATAAATTTCTTTGCAATAATTTTTTTATTTTCAATAAATAATACATTTTTTTTTCTTTTTATGAATTCAATAATTATTTTCATAAATAAAACTCATCGTAGAATTTCAATTATTTTTAATACAATTTTAATCGAATTCCTTGAAAAATGTAATTGTTCTTAATAATTTTATTAAAAACTATCAAAAGAAATCAATTATTTAAAAGTATTTTGATAAAATTCTTTATGAGAATTCAATTTTAAGAAATATTTAATTATTCAATAAATTAATTATTTTTACATTTAAATAATTGAATTCTTGAGGATTTTCTTATAAAAACTGATTTCAAAATGAATTTCAGTTAAAATTTTAGATTTTGATATTTATTATTCAAATTATTTAAATATTCAAATAATATTTGAATATTAAAAGCATTTTAGGAAGAATTTTAAGAAATAATTGAATTTTGAAAAGGTTTCAAATTAAATTATTCTTTGAAAATCTTACTTTTTCATACTTATAACCAACAATTCTGTAGAATTAATTATTTTGAAAAAGTTTAATTGAATTTTTCTCTAAAATTATTTGAAGTGTTTATTTTATAATATGTATATTTAACTGAAGAATTTCTAAATAAATGAAATTTCGTAAAATTGAATTGTAAACAAATGGATTTGAAAATTCTGAAAGAACTTTTTCAAAAATTATTAAAGATAATTGATTTAAAGAAGAATTTTATTTAAAAATTTTAGAAAATAATAATTGAAATAAAATGATGAAAATAATTTTGAAAAAATTTCAGTAAAAATATTGATATTATATAAAATAATGATCTCATCACTCGGTTATCCGTAATCAAAAGGGTTTGAATTTGAATCTTTTGAAGAAAAACTTGACAGAATACGACGATTATTATATAGTTAATTAATAATAATTTTAGTTATCTTCATGGGAAAATTTCTGAAAATATTTTTACAATTATAAATTTGAAAATATGATCGAAAGAATAGAGAAATAAATTCAAGAAGAATGGAAATAATAAAATAATAAAAAATGCCAAAATTTTTTTCATAAAAAACAAAATAATAAAATGAATCGTAAGTAGGTAAAGTAAAAATCGTGAAACATTAATAAAATTGATAATTAAGATATTAATATCAAGACATTAGTTGGCTGCTTTATTTTTCTGACTTAATTGCCGCGCATTTGTTTACCTTTAAAAAAGAATTACTGAAAGTGCGGTGCATAAAAACGTAATGGTAGACAAGCGATAACAGAGAACTTGTCTAGAACGGCCTACATTGTATACACATTGTAGCAGTTATTCAGTGACGACATTTACGCCCACTGGCTGCTATACTATTGCGATAAGGTTTAATAAATTGGTGTATATTAGAGCAGAATACACCAGGTCAATTATTTATTTCCACGTATTTTCAGACGGAGCGCGACATTACATTTGGACTAATGCCCTTTCCGTGTGACTTTAATCGTTTCTGCGGAAATTTGAATTAAAATGTTGTTTGAATTTTGCGCCCGAATTTTATAACATTTTCTCATTAGAATTATATGTCTATATTTAATTATCCGTGACAATTAATTTCATTTGATAGTTTATAACAACTCATGGAACGTTTATTTCTTTTTAATTGAAAAACCACTGCTAATTTTATTATTTTATTTAATATATAAATTATTGAAAAGTATTATTTATTATTTAATATTAATATTTATTAAATCTATCCTTACAAGTTGGAATTTTGTTTTTTTTTCTTTGGTGACGTTTTAATTATTTTTGTATTATTATTATTATTTTCTTTATATTTTCTCTCTAAATTGGAATTAGTACAATTATTTACTCATTTTAATTAGTGATTGATATTTTGCTTTTGAATTAGTAAACTTTAGTAATAAATCAATAAAAATTTATTGACTAAAAGACTTTGCAAAATATTGATAAATATTCTAAAAAATTTGAAAACTTGAAAGAAGCAGGAAATGGAGGATAAAAAAAAGTTTGCCCGTCTACTTATGAAAAAGTAGAGCAGCATTTAAATATCATAAGGATATTGTAAGAATGATTTCTTGTTACTGCAATAGTTTCTTTTGAGGTCGTTGTGGACCAGTTTTACATTTTTGGCTACTATTACATTACTTTTTTCATTTGCTGCAACATCCGTTTTGGAAGTGACGTTCAGCACAAATGCTTATTTCCAAATGAAGGAAAAAACCCCAACTAAAGTGCATAATAGTCGAAAAAAAAGATTTTACAACTTTCCTTTTCCTAATTCTTAAAAAATTATCAAATAGAAAACTTTAATTTTAAAACTTAATTGGAAAACTTTAAAATTCTTAAAAAGTATTAAACATTGTTTATTTTTCTAACTTATTTCAAATCTTAATTTTATCATAATTTAATTTTTTATATTTTATATTTAAAAAAATTATGATTTGAAAATTCGTTAGATAAATAAACAAGAGAATTTCCATATAAACAAATTGAATAACAATGATATTTTTAGCATTTTGAAAACAATGTTTTCGTTAAAAAAAGTGCTTAAAAAATCATAAAAATCAGTATTTGCATTTGGTAATTTTTTGTTGATACACCAAAACATATTTTCTACAAAATTACAGATAGATTTTTAAATCTTTGAATTTTTAAGAAAAATAAAAATCCAAAAAGGGTCGAAATATTTTCTGACCATTTATTCGTGAAATAATATAAAAAATTTCAATTCAATTATTATTTTCTAGAATTTTTAACTAAAATTCTCTTCTCTAAATCAACTATTTTTAATAGTTATTGAAAAAGTTTTTTGATAATTTTCAAGTACATTTGTTTAAAATTCAATTTTACGAAATTTCGATTATTCAGAAATTCTTCAATTAAATATATTAGAAAATAAATTAAATTATTTAAAAAAAAATTAAATTAAACTTTTCCAAAAAAATTTATTTTTCAGAATTGCCCGTTAAAAGTATAGAAAATTCAAATTTTCAAATATTTTAAATTGAAACCTTTTCAAAATTATTCAATATTATTTACATACAAAAGTAAATAATTTATTGAATAATTAAATGTTTTTTTTAATTTAATACCTAGGGGAATGTAGTCAAGGTTGGTCTACTGTCTAGGTAGGCCATCGCGATTTTTTGGACAAGTTCACTAGCGCCACCTACGCGCATGCTTGTCGAAGCTTGTCTTAGTAAAACCTAACTTTTTGTTCAATTACATTTTCGGAGGATCGAAAATTGTGTTTTCTGTGACGTCGGTACAAAAAAAGCTCAAAAAAAGTTTTGTGCATAATGTGAAAAACCATTAATAAAAAATAAAAAACAAATTGAATCGTCAAGGCAAGTATGCAGAAAATTTGTGGGACTCATGGTTGAAAGGAAAACAAAGTAAAAAATCGAATCCCGAAACGTATTTCTTTATGGTTACAACAATTCGGTAATGTTACTTACTGTCAAGGTCGGCCACTATGTGTTTAAAATGCGCAAAGTTGAGGACGAGCTACTTCATTTGCAAAAACTGCAATTCTGTATAACTCATAATATAATTGATCATCTTATTAATATTTTTATTTACTTTTATTAATATTTTAGTGCAAAAATTTTTTTTTATTTATATTTATTTTTTTATATTGTTTATTTTTATTATTTTGTTATTCCATTAAGTTACAAACTGTAAACAATAAAGAATCAATTTTCCGTAACTCCAAACATGTTATTTTATTTTTTAAAAATTAATGCCCTTTGAATTTTAAACATGGCCGACCTTGACTGTAATGGCCAACCTGGACTACAAAATTTTTTTTTTTAAATCTTTATAACTTTTTCATTTTTAAACCTGTCAATTTACTTTGTACAGAAAAAATGTTCCTATTAAACAGGACTTTCCTACCATATACTTCAATTGTCCAAATTCATTTTTAAAAAAAAGTTATAAACAAAAGTCAAAAAGGTGGCCGACCTAGACTATGTTCCCCTACTTATAAAGAATTTTATTCAAATTTTTAAAAATAATTATATTTTTCGAGAAATTTAATTAAAATTGTATTAAAAATAAATTGAAATTCTGCAATGAGTTTATTATTTATGAAAATAATTGACTTCCTGTTAAATTTTTATTTTTTTGGAAGATGATTGAATGTTCGTGTAGAATTTTATTAAATCTTTTGTTTAATAATTGAAAATCATTGAATTAAGAAAAAATTTATAAAAATAATTGCAATTTTGCTATGAATTTTATTAAAATTTTTGAAAATAATTTAATTTTATAACTTTTGAAAATAATTTAATTCTTGTGATGAATACTATTATTTATGAAAATAATTGAATTTTGCAATGAATTTTATTAAAATTCCTGAAAATAATTGAACTTTGTAGAAGAATTTTGCTTTTCATTTATAAAGATATCATTGAAATTTTTTTAATTTATTTTAGATTTTTTAAAAATAATTGAATTTCTGGAAAAAAATTTAATATTAATTAAGATAGTTGAATTTTTTTTCAAAGATTTTAATTTGAAACCTTTTCAAGATTCAATTATTTCTAAAAATTCACGCTCTAATGCTTTTAATATTCAATTATAATCTAAAATTTTAACTAAAAAACATTTTTTAATCAATTTTTATTAGAAAATTCTACTATAATTCAATTATTTAAATAAAAAATTCTGCAATGAGTTTTATTATTTGTGATAATAATTGAATTCCTAAAAGTAATTTTAGTATTTACGAAAATAATTGAATCCCTGTAAAAATTTTATTATTTATGAAAATAATTGAATGATTGCGAAGAAATTTATAAAAAAATTTGTAAATAATGAAATTCATGTGAAATTTTTATTATTTTTTGAAAATAATTAATTTTTTCTTAAATAATTGAATTCTTTTGAAAAATTTTATGAAATTAGTCGATATTGATAATCATTGAATTGAGGGAAATTTTTGAAAATAAATGAATTTCGGAAAAGAATTTAATTATTTTTAAAAATAATTGAAATTTTGCTGAGAATTTTTAAAAATTTTGAACATAATTAAATTTTTGCGAAGAATTTTATTACTTTTAAAAATAATTGAATTTCTACAATTATTTGCAACTTCTACAAAATTCTATTTATTAAAATGTTTTTAATTAAAATTTTTCTATAAATCCATTATTTTAAATCAAATTGATTAATTATATATTGACAAATTTAACTAATTTTAAGAAGAATTTGAATTATTAACATTTTGCAAAAATCTAAATTTTTTAAATTTTCTGATTAAATTCATTAAAAATTGAAATTTTATCAAATTTCAAATTAAAACTTTTTGAAGTTGATCTATTTATGAGAATTGTAAACGCAACTCTTTTAAAATTGAATTAATTTTGTAATATTTTTTTAAGTAAAATGATTCATTAAATAATTTCTAAGTATTAATTTTATGATATAAAACAAAATAATTAAGAAGAAGAAAGAATTAAGTTATCTAAAAAGAAAGAATTGACACCAAAATTCAGAATTTTCTTATGAATTCTAAAAATTTAATTTTTTTCAGTACTTTTAATAAAAATGTCTAAATTTTCCTTGAATCCCCTGTCTCAGAATATATAATTATTTTTGTTATAATAGCAATAATCTATATTCCAATTCATATTTTATTTTTATAAAAAAAAATTTGAATTAAAAATTTTTAAATTCAATTTTTTTTTAAATTTGCTAATTTTATTCAAAAAAAAGTATGTAAGAAGTTAGCTGCACGCTAATTAAAAAATAAATGAAAAAGTAAAAATATAAGAAAATATATAAATATTTATAAAAATCAAGAATTAAAAAAAATCTAAACAAAAAAGGCAAAATAATTTCCCTTCTAAATACGAATACCAAATTTGTTTACCATATAGAAAAAAATGGAATGGGTAAACAAAAATTTATAAATAGGGTTATAACAAAAAAAAGAGCAGAAAAAACGAGTATAGATGAATAGGGGACAGAGAATTTTGTTGAATTGACAGTATGATATATATCCTTTACTTTATCATTTTGTCACAGTCATTTGTCAAGTTGATATATATCTTATTTTTTGTCATTAGATATCAGTGTATATACATATATATATATATATATATATATATTCTATATAATAATTTCGTTGTACGTATATAACGAAGAAAAAATAAAAAATTATTCGTCATTTCCTACCTTATTCGAACGAAGAGAGACCTTCCCACCGCAGCGTGCGCAGCACCGGATGCTGCAGTAATTGCAGATGTGCCCAACACCATCGGCAAACTTTGTTTTTAAACATATATGACACGTTGCATCTAATTCTATTCCCGCTTTCTTATGTTTTTCCGAACGTGCTCTTATTGTCTCCTCCAGGTTTTGCACCTCATCTTGTTTCCGTCTGTAAAACAAAAGCAAGCACACGTCAAGCATTAATTTTTTCTTTTTATTGGAATTTTTATGATTTAATATTTTTTTCCGTATTATCTTTACATTGCCGTGAAAAATGAGAAGGAATTGATGGACTTTTTTCGATTCGTTTTATTTTATTTTTTGATTTAATTAATTTTTTTTTATTTCTTTACCTTTTAAATTTTCAATATCTATTATTTTCACAAAATTTTCCAAAAAAATTCAATTATTTAAAGAAAAATTAATAAAATTCTAAACAAACTTTTAATTATTTTCAAAAAATAGTAAAAATTCCACAGGATTTTCATTATTTACATATTTTTTTATAAAGTTCTTCGCAATCATTTAATTATTTTCAAAAATAATAAAATTTTTACGGGCATTCAATTATATTCGTAAATAATAAAATTCTTATTGGGAATTCAATTATTTTCGTGAATAATAAAACGCATTGCAGAATTTCAATTATTTTTAATATAATTTTAATCGAATTCCTCGAAAAAATTCTTAAAAATTTTATTATAATTCATTCATAGAATTCAATTATTTGAAAATTTGTTGCTAACGATTCTTTATGGGAATTGAATTTTAAGAAACATGCAATTTTATAATAAATTATTATTTTTGTATTTAAATAATTGAATGCTAGTTGAATTTTCTTATAAACATTGATTTAAAAATGGATTTCAGTTAAAATTTTAGATTACAATTGAATTTTAAAAGCATTAGAGCGTCAATTTTTAGAAATAATTGAATTTTGAAAAGGTTTCAGATTAAAATCTTTAAAAATGTTAATTTTTCATATTTTTAACTAACTATTCTGTGGAATTAATTTTTTTTGAGAAACTTTAATTGCGGATTTTTTTTTTAATTATTTAAAGATTTTATTTTTGTAATATATATTTAATTGAAGAATTTACGAATAATTGAAATTTTGTAAAATTGAATTGTAAACAAATTAATTTGAAAATTCTTAAAGAACTTTTCAAAAATTATTTTAAAAAATGCATTTATGGAAGAATTTTAGTTAAAAAGGCGAAAAAAAATCAATTTTGTAAAAGTTACAAATTATTGCAAAAATTCAATTATTTTCAAGAGTAATAATATTCTTCGCAAAAATTAAATATTTTTCAAAAGTAATAAAATTCGTCTTAGGAATTCAATTATTTTCACAAATAATCAAACTCATTGCCGAATTTCAATTATTTTTAATACAATATTTTAATCGAATTCCTAAAAAAAATTCTTAAAAATTTTATTAAATTTCGTTGTTAGAATTCAATTATTTGAAAATTTATTAATTAAAGTCTATATGAGAATTGAATTTTAAGAAACATGCTATTATTCAATAAATTGTTTTTTTATTTAAATAATTAAATTTTAGTAGAATTTTCTAATAAAAATTGATTTAAAAATGGTTTTCAGTTAAAATTTTAGATTATAATTGAATATTAAAACCATTAGAGCGTGAATTTTAGAAGTAGTTGAATTTTGAAAAGGTTTTAAATTAAATTTTAATCTTTGAAAAATAATTCAATTATCTTAATAAATATTAAATTTTTTTCCAAAAATTCAATTATTTTCCAAAAATCTAAAAAAAACTGTCAAAATTTTAATTATATCTTTATAAATGAATAGAAAAACTCTATGACAAAATTCAATTATTTTTAGGAATTTTAACAAAATTCTTTACAAAATTCAATTATTTCCATAAGTAATAGTATTCATCACAAGAATTCAATTATTTTCAAAAGTTATAAAATTAAATAATTTTCAAAAATTTTAAGGATATTCATGGCAAAATTTCAATTATTTTCGAAAAATTTTTCTTAATTCAATGATTTTCAATTATTAATCAAAGTATTTGATAAAATTCTACATGAACATTCAATTATCTTTCAAAAAAATAAAAATTCCACAGTAATTCAATTATTTAAAATAGAATTTGCATATTATTTTTTTCGAAAAAATCAAATGTTTTAAAGTTTAATTATTTTCATTAAAAATAAAATCATTCAGGGGAAGTCAATTATTTTCATAAATAATAATACTCATTGCAGAATTTTAATTATGATTAATAAAATTTTAATTGAATTCCTCGAAAAATGTAATTATTCTTAAAAATTTTATTAAAATTCGTCCAAAGAATTTAATGATTTAAAAAATTTGTTGATAATATTTTTTTTGAGAATTTAATTTCAAGAAACATGAAATTAATAAATTATTTATTTTTGGATTTAAATAATTTAATTCTCGTAGAATTTACTAATAAAAATTGATTTAAAAATGAATTTTAGTTAAAATTTTAGATAATAAATGAATATTAAAAGTAATGATGCGTGAATTTTTAGAAATAATTAACTTTTGAAATTCTTTGAAAAATTTTTTGGTCCGTAATGTCCGTATGTTTAAACACTTTCACTGATTCGAGCCCTGTTACCATGAAAATATTTTATTTTAATTAGGTCATTACATTCTTACTTAACATTCTAAACTGAACGTTTTATTTCATTTTGATTGAAAAATACAATTTGGAAAAAATTTGAAAAAATGTTAAAAAATAAATTGTAAAAATTAAGAAATGTGCATTTTAAGAGAAAAACAGGTTTTATTTTCACAGACTCATTTCCAACTTGTAAATTTCTGTTCTCATACTAAATTACACATCTGCAGTGTTTACAATAGAAAATATAAAGTTCTTGACATGAATCAAAAGTTAATATATTGTTTTTATAATTAATTCATTAATGCAACGTATCCAATTGGTTGATGATATGTCTGAGGGAAACATTTAGTTGCCACAGCTAGAAGTTTGATTAAATCTATCCAATTATAAGATCGAGGTTGAGGTGGAAGTAATCTATCCAATTACGATATAAAAGAAGATCGTCGTATTGGTTTTTTTTTCAACTCTCTATATACTAAGAGAGAGAGAGAAAGAAAGAGAGAGAAAGGAAACTAAAAATTTCTTCAGGTTATAACGATAAGAATAACAGAACAACACACATACACACGTTTTCTATTTATTTTTATTTACTTATTTTGCTTTCTTCTTTTTTTTGCTGTTTTATTTTCCTTCGTGTAAATTGCATAAGTTTATATACCGGTTGCTTTATAAGCTGCTTGAGGTTTAAATTTAGTCCTCTCTCTCTCTCTCCCTCTCTCTGATCCACTTTGCCTTACGTAAGAATATTGTATTTTTTTTATTTTGTTCTTTTTGAGAATAAAATAGTTTCTTATTTTTTACTCGTATTGGAGAAAATTTCTTTGTGAAAAAAAATCTCTGTATATACTATATTGTACATTTCATATTCGATTTTATGGACATATTCTCAATTGGTGACACATTTTATTAACTGTATAAACTTGTACTTGTCAGATGGAATTTATGATCCAAACAAAATTGTTTTCCGTTCAAATTGAACCATTAAATTCTCTATTTTAAACGATCAATTAAAATTGACTTAATAATTTTTGATTTTTTTTTTGGTGTTTAAAAATTTGACAGTGTAAATTTTTTTTATAGAAGATTTATGATATGAAACGTAAAAGTTTTATCTTTACGAGAATTAAAATTAGTGATGGAAAAAATAATAATTAGTTGATTAAGGTATGCTTTCATGAAATATTTATAAGTAATTATCTAAATCAATATCTATAGGAACTATAAATTTACTCTAAATTCGAATTAATGAAATTTATTTATGATCAGTGATATACAATTGACGCTTATTTAGTGGAAATCTTTTTCTTTTATTTCAATTTTAAAATTTATAAAAAATTTTCATTTTTAAATTAAAATTACTTTAAAAATAACCAAATTTCAGTTAAATATTAGAATTCAATTATTTTATAAATCAAATATTATATTCGAATGTGTAGTTAATGAAAATTGACTAAAATAACAGCTATTTTGAAATTTAACTGCAAACAGTAATTTTCAAGTAAATGATCAGTAAAATCATTAGTTATAAATATTTCATTGAATTACTGAATTTTTACTTCTACCTCAGTAATTTTTACCTGATTTAAACTTAGAGAGTCAGTGAAATACGACTAGATAATAGTAAAATATTAATAGAAAAGTGATAAGCTGTGCAATAAGTAGTATAAGTCTCTTCCAGTCAGACAATTAATAAAAAATAACCGATAATCTAGTAATTTGTGTAATAAGTAGTACAAGACTTAATCAGTCAGACAATTCATAAAAAACAGTAAAAAGTTTAGTAAGTTATAGAATAAGTAGTGTAGGTAATCTTCGGTGAAAAATTGTAAAAAGTTTAGTCAGTTCTCAAATAAGTAGTACAATTCGTTGATATTCAGACAATTTGTAAAAAGTAAAAAAATGTTACTAAGTTCAAAAATAAGTAGAACAGATCGTTGTCAGTCAGCCATTCCACGAGAAATAGTAAAAAGTTTAGTAAATTCTCAAATAAGTAGTACAAGTCGTTGAAAGTCAGACATTTGTTTAAATGTATGAAAAAGAACAGTAAATTTTTAAAATTTTTTAATGAGCAGTAAAAAGTGAATTAATTTATAAAAACAAGTCACAAAATTAGTCAAAAGTTCATTAAATTATAAAATAAGTAGTAAAACCATGTTTCAGTCAGACAATCATCCATAAAAAGTAGTATAAATTCGAATAACTTATTTAATAAGTAGTACAACTCTTTGATAGTCAGTTAATTTTTAAAAATTAGTAACAAGTTTAATAATAGATTGTAAAATAAGTAGGTTAAATCTTTCTCAATCAGGCAAACCGACAAAAGTAGTAAAAAGACCAGTAGATACGTTATGAAGTAAAATTGTATTAGTAAAATTTACAGTCAATTATGTAATAAGTAGTACAGGTTTTTATCAATCAGACAATTCATGAAAACTATATTAAAAATTTCAGTGAATTATAAAATGAGTAGTACATGATTTTTTCAGTCGGTAAAATCGTCAAACTTTTTTTTTAAATATTTAGTAAATTTGTAAAATGAATAGTAAAACTCTTAATCACTGAGATAATTCAAAGAGAGTAAGAACTTAAGAAGTACATTACAAACAGTAGTCAAAAGTTCAGTAATTTATAAAATAAGAAGGGCAAGACTTTGTTAGTCAGACAATTTGCAAACATTAGTCAAAAGTACACTAATTTTTGAAATAAGTAGTACATATGTTTGTCAGCCAGACGATCCACGAAAAGTAGTCAAAAGTTTAGTAAATTTGCAAATAAGTAGTACAAATATTTATCGGTCAGCCAATTCGTAAAAATGAGCAAAAAGCGTATTAATTCATAAACAATAAGTAGTTCAAGTCTTTTATCAGTCAGACAATTCGTAAAAATTAGTTATTAAAAGCGCATTAATTCATAAAAATAAGTAGAACAGATCTTTGTCAGTCAGACATACCACGAAAAATATTTAAAATTTTAGTACATTCACAAATAAGTAGTACAAGCCTTTGATAGTCAGTCAATTTGTAAAAATTACTAAAAAGTATATTAATTAATAAAAATAAGTAGTACAAGTTCCAATTGGTCAGAAAATTGATAAAAAGTTTTAGAAAGTCTAGCAATGTATGTTATAAGTAATATTAGTCTTGATAAGTCAGAAAATTCGTAAAAAAGTATAAAAAATTCCGGAAAATTAATAAATAAGTAGTACAAGATTTTTTTTGTCAGACAATGAAACTTAAAACTAACAAAAATGTCTAGTATTTTTTTAATAAGTAGTACAAGACGTTGTTAACCAGACAATGTGTTAAAACTAGTAAGAAGTACAGTAAGTTTAAAAATAAGTAGTACATATCTTTGTCAGTCAGACGATCTACGAAAAGTAGTCAAAAGTTTAGTAAATTTTTAAATAAGTAGTACAAGTATTTATCGTCCAGACAGTTAATGAAAATTAGCAAAAAAACATATAATTCAAGAAGAAATAAGTAGTTCAAGTCTTTATCACTCAAACAATTCGTAAAAATTAGTTCAAAGCGCATTAATTCATAAATATAAGTAGAACTGATCTTTGTCAGTCAGACATTCCACGAAAAGTAGTCAAAAGTTTAGTAAATTTGCAAATAAATAGTACAATCTAGTGGAAAATTTATTTAAATTCAATGTTAATATAATAAAAAAATTAATTTATATTTAAAAACATGTAATAATCCCCAACTTTTAACTTTTAATCAAATTAATGTTTACAACGCAGAATAAACGCAAACCTATAACGAAATAAAATTTGCCACTGTGGCGAATCGAACCTACGACCTACGGACTTCTAGCCTAACACTCTAACCACTAACCTATCGAAGCTACAGGATAATAAATTTTAATTTTCGACACCTTTTACACTTACATTTAATAAAGAGCGTTTAACTGCGTAATTAAGTTAAATTATTCTTTAATTGAACTAAATTCAAAAAAACCAAACAAGTAAATTACCGCAAAGATTTTCATAAATTACCATAAATTACCAACGTTAAATTTTTCAGTTAAAAATTTATCGTCAAAATTTTCATAAATTATCTCATAAATTTCTATAAATTACCGCGAAAATCTCCATAAATTACCATAAATTACCGATGTTAATTTTTTTAGTTCTCGTTTGTGTTTTACATGGTTTTATAAACTATCGTCAAAATGTTGACAGATTACCGCATAAATTTCCATTAATTAGTTCCTAACTGACTATTGTCAGTTTACCGTGTTAGCAATACTGGCACAGTACTGGCGTAGTACTGGTTTGACAGTGTTGTTTTCGCAATACTGGCATAGTACTGGCATACCAGTCTTAAAGGGCAGTACTGGCGTAGCACAGTGGGATTTTTTTACAATTTACTGTTCAAAAATGTCTACAGCTTACAATTTTTAACCGATTTGAGTTTTTTTTTTTTTAATTAAAGAGAACTAAATTCTTAAGAGATCCCTCGAGGCCGATTTTTAAATTTTCAATTGTTTATAATTATTTATTTTAGTCAAAGTTAACAAATTAACACGATTTTAAAAAAAATACGTTTAATTTCGAATTCTATTACTGCAGATGATCAGAATCAATTCAAAATCATGTAATATGTTCTCTAGACGAAAAATAAAGAATACAAATTTTTTTTTCATTTGTTATAAACAATATTAGTTAACAAATAGTTAACTTTGGTTCCTCTCAAACAAAAAATTTTTTTTTTTACATTTATATTTTAATTTAGTCTTATTTTAAGAATATATATCTCTTTTTTTAATAAAAAAATTATTTCATTTGTTATAAACAATATTAGTTAACAAATAGTTAACTTTGGTTCCTCTCAACAAAAAAAAAAATTTTTTTTTTACATTTATATTTTAATTTAGGCATATTTTAAGAATATATGTCCTTTTTTTAAAAAGCAAATTATTTCAATTGTTATAAACAATATTAGTTAACAAATTGTTAACTTCGGTTTTTCTCAACCAAAAAATTTTCTTTTTCATATTTATATTTTAATTTAGTCTTATTTTAAGAATATATGTCGCTTTTTTAATAAACAAATTATTTTAATTGTTATAAACAATATTAGTTAACAAATAGTTAACTTTTGCTCCTCTCAACCAAACAAATTTTTTTTTCACATTCATATTTTTTAATTTAGGCTCATTTTAAGAATATATGTCCTTTTTTGATAAACAAATTATTTCAATTGTTATAAACAACAATTTTTTGAAAAAATAAATATTTTGCAGAAGCAAATTTTTATAATTCCGCTCTCAGCCGAACCCAGAGTCATAAACGAGGACATGGCGGAAAATTTTTTTTTGGTTGAGAGGAACCAAAGTTAACTATTTGTTAACTAATATTGTTTATAACAATTAAAATAATTTGTTTATTAAAAAAGGGACATATATTCTTAAGATAAGACTAAATTAAAATATAAATGTAAAAAAAAATTTTTTGGTTGAGAAAAACCGAAGTTAACAATTTGTTAACTAATATTGTTTATAACACTTGAAATAATTTGCTTTTTAAAAAAAGGACATATATTCTTAAAATATGCCTAAATTAAAATATAAATGTGAAAAAAAAATTTTTTTTTTGTTGAGAGGAACCAAAGTAAACTATTTGTTAACTAATATTGTTTATAACAATTGAAATAATTTTTTTATTAAAAAAAGAGATATATATTCTTAAAATAAGACTAAATTAAAATATAAATGTAAAAAAAAATTTTTTTTTGTTTGAGAGGAACCAAAGTTAACTATTTGTTAACTAATATTGTTTATAACAAATGAAAAAAAATTTTGTATTCTTTATTTTTCGTCTAGAGAACATATTACATGATTTTGAATTGATTCTGGTCATCTGCAGTAATAAAATTCGAAATTAAACGTATTTTTTTTTAAAATCGTGTTAATTTGTTAACTTTGACTAAAATAAATAATTATAAACAATTGAAAATTTAAAAATCGGCCTCGAGGGATCTCTTAAGAATTTAGTTCTCTTTAATTAAAAAAAAAAAAACTCAAATCGGTTAAAAATTGTAAGCTGTAGACATTTTTGAACAGTAAATTGTAAAAAAATCCCACTGTGCGTAGTACAGAAATTTTAATGAAGCCAGTACTGAACCAGTACTGGCAAGCCAACTGCTGGCATGCCAGTACTGGTGCAATACTGCGCCAGTTGTAAATACTGGCATTTGACAGAAATTTTTGCTTGGGAAGTTATAAAATAAGTATTAAAAAGTTTTTCCCCTCAGACAATTGTTACACAAAATATGTTTGTGAGAAATTAAATATTATTTTTAATACGTACATAGTAATTTCTACTATTCCGCCAGTGCGTGTGGTAAATTTTTTTATTTTCATTGACATTAATTACACCGAAACAGTACAGTGTAATATTCCATTGATTTTGAATCAGTGGAATTTGACTGATTCGAATTTTGAAGTTTATGTTAGTGTTGACCACGGAGTTTTGGAGAACTGTCAGAATCTCAATGAAATTTGACTGTTTGTGGCAGGGAGGAGGAGAGCTTGGCAATCAATTAGCATGGATGGAATAGCAGGTGGTTAGGGAAAATGGGAACGGTGAAGCTTTGATACCGAGAGAACTCCATTTATTGGGGGTAATCCAACTGGAATGGAATGTTTACGTTGCTGTCACAGATTTACTCCTGCAAGCATGAATGAATGCATATTTGTTCTATAATATATTTCTCGTCACTGAAATTCAATTCAATTGTTCATCTTTTTTTTATTATTATACGCGTCTCGAGATTGAAATAACAACTTCTTTTTTTTATGTAATTTGTCAAAGGGAGGAAATAATACCGGCTCATAGAGAATTGGATTGGTAATATCCGTTATAATAGAGAGTGTGTAGTGTATAATTGACATTATATTTAAACCATAATGGCTGACCAAAATTTACTTTTACTACTGATATATAAATTAGGAGATTTTGTACAATTATTATGTCTGACTAAAATCTAATTTTACTACTGAGTGTAAAACTGTAAATGTTTCAGAAGTTATGTGTCGATTTAAACTTACTTTTACTACTGGAAGTGAAATTACATGTAACTTTAGTAGTTTTGTCTGGCACTAACTTGCTTTTAGTACTTGTAGGAAAAATTAAATTTGTTATTTGCCTTACGTTAATTATTGCGACGAAAATGTCTGAAAAAAATATCTTTTACTATTTCTTGGCAAAATTACTATACTTAAAGTTTTGCTTTACTGAATCTAACTTTTGCCAGTGTTATATTGAATTTTTTTTTTATTATTAATTAACGCTGTTTTAACACTTAATTTAAAAGACTTCTTATGCGGCATGACTTAAGTCAAGTCGCATTTTTAATTAAAATAACTTTTACTACAAAAAATAAAAAAAACTACTACTAAAGTATCACTAAAACTCTCGGAATTAAAATTTCATAAACTGAAGTTAAAGAATTTTTTACGGCTGACTAAAATTAAATTTTACTACTGAAAATTAAATTCAAATTTTAAGTAGGGTAGTATAAGTAAAAATTACTTTTATAACTCTAATAAAATAAATTTAATTGGATTCAAATTATGAAACTAACATTATAAGATTTTCCCTGATGTCTGGCTAAAATTAACTTTTACTACTGAAATTCAAATTTTTTACGGCTGACTAAAATTAATAATTTTACTACTGAAAATTAAATTCCAGTTTGAAGTAGAATAGTATAAGTAAAAATTCATTTAATAACTAATTTAATAAACTTAATTACATTCAAATTAAATAAATTTAATTGAATTTAAATTATGAAGCTAACATTAAAAGATTTTTTTTTTTAGTCTGACTAAAATTAACATTTACTACTAAAAATTAAATTACAATTTTAAGTAAATAAGTATGATTAAAAATTACTTTTATAAATTTAAATAGTAAATTTAATTAATTAATTTTTCAGTACTTTTATAATTTAACTCTCTCACTAAATCTTTTATATTTTAAACCACTTCGTTCAATTAAAATTTTATTCTTCCGTTTTACTTTTAATAATTAAAATATTTTTTCTCATATTTGTTTGAAATTTACATTCACCACTAATAACGAAATTATTAAACTCTTATCAGTTATCACTACATAAACTAATTTTTACTACTTGCACCAATTGCTTTATTGATCGGAGTGAAAATAACTTTTTCTACTGATATTAAAATTAAAAAAATATTTTTATCACTGACTTGCTTCTATTATATTAATAGTCAAATAATAAAAATTTCAGAAGCTGTGAATGGTTGACTAAAATAAATTTATACTACTGAAAAGAAAATGATTAAAACATTCAAGAGGCTCGTCTGGACTGAGAAAGTTTTGTACTACTTATTTCTGAATTATGGGTAATTTTTACAATTTTTTTCAATTTTTTCTGACTAAAAATGCCTTGTACTACTTATTTAAAAAATTACTAAACATTTTACTACTTTTATGTTTAATTGGCTGACAGAAAAAGTCCTGTACTACTTAGTTCACAATTTACTGGACTTTTTTCTACTTTCTCACAAATTGTCTGACTTATAAAGACTCATACTACTTTTTCCATTGATTACTAAACTTTTTAAAATTTTTAACAAATTGTCTAATATTTGTAACTTGTACCACTTATTTTTATTATTAACTATACTTTTTAGTGCTTTTAACAAATTGTCTGACTATAAAAGACTTGTACTACTTATTTATTCACAAAGATCTGTTCTACTTTTTTTAATTAAATTGCCTTTTTTCTACTTTTTACAATGTGTCTGGCTATAAAATACTTGTACTACTTACTTGAGAATTTACTAGACATTTTACTATTTTTCGTGGAATGTCTGACTGACAAAGTTCTGCTCTACTTTTTTTAAACTAAGTTGTCTTTTTTCTACTTTTTACAAATTGTCTGACTATAAAAGTCTTGTACTACTTATTTGAGAAATTTACTAAACTTTTTACTATTTTTCGAGGGATGTCTGACTGACAAACATCTGTACTACTTATTTTCTAACTTAGTGACCATTTAATTAATTTTGACAAATTTTCTGACTATTAAAGACTTTTACTACTTATTTCAGAACTTACTGAACTTTTTACTATTTTTCGTGGAATGTCTGACTATCGAAGTCTTGTACTACTTATTTTAGAATTTACTGAACTTTTTATATATATATGACAATAAAAGAAATAAAATTTCATTTAGTCCCGTATAAATCAGTTGATTAAATAGAAAAAGACGAGGAGGAAAAAAAGAACTAGACGAAGAGGAAAAAGAAAAAGAGACGAATAAGAAAAAAGTAGGTTTGACTCAACAAAGTAGATTTTTCTTGGTAAAGAGGAAAAATCGTTCAGAGGAAGATAAGAGAAAAGGTACAAAGGGCTTTTCAGTGCGAAGGCTCTATTGGAAAGGATTTAGATCCAGCATCTTCTATCTTGAATCTCTCGTTGAGATAGAGACTCATATATATATATAATATATATATGGCGACATTTTTTTAAACGACCTCTCATCGATCCCATAAACGTAGCTTGCATTATAGAGGCAGTATATTTCACTTTGAAATACTATGTGAGTGACCATGTCACTCTCATAAAACCCATAAATACACGATTTTCGTGCACGTTATTTTGAAAACAGTAGAGGGGCTTTATTCAACATTTTTTTTTTCATTTTCGATCTTTTTTTCTATTTGTAAGCTTCTACTTCTTATTTTGTTACAGTATTTAATGTAAATGGCAATATAATAGATTAAAATTAATAAAAATATTTAGTAATAATACTATATTTCAGGCTTTTTTCGAATTGTATGACCAATTAGGACTTGTACTACTTATTTCAAAATTTAGTGTTTACTACACATTTTTTTCGAATTTTCACGAATTGTCTGACTGAAAAAGACCTGTACTACTTATTATATAATTTACTGGACTTTTTACTATAATTTTCGTGAATTTTCTGACTGAAAAAAATTATACTACTTATTTTACCTATTAATGCACTTTTTTACTACTTTCCATGAATTGTCTGACTGATAAAAAATGTACTACTTATTTCTCAATTTACTGAAATGTTTACTACTTTTTTATTGTCTGACTCAGCAAAGCTCGTACTACTTATTTTAAAAATTAATGAACTTTTACTACTTTTAACAAGTTGTCTGACTAACAAAGACTTGTACTACTTATTTCATAATCTACTCAACTTTTAACTAAATTTCAATAATAGTCTTGTCTTAAACTACTTGTTTTCAAAACATATTCGATTTTTCCTTATTTGTAACTTATTGGACTTTTTACTAATTATTTTAAATTGTCTGACTAGTAAAGTCTTGTTCTACTTGTTTAGTAAATTATTGAACTTTTACTACTTTTCATGTCTCATTGTCTGACTGAAAAATTCTTTTACTACTTATTTTATAAATTGAGGGCATTTGAACTAATCAACATGAATACAAAATTTTTACAATTTTTAACTAATTTTCTGACTTATTATTAACTTATTAACTTGATTACTTTCTATGAATTATTTTACTGACAAAGAACTTATAATTTTCTGGACTTTTTACTAAAATTTTTTTTAATTTATTGTAACAGTTTAAATCAAATTAAATTAATTAATTAAAAGAAATAAAAAAATCCACTAAAGCTTTATTTCTAAAACAATGACTTAATGCTGGTAGAAACTATAACGAATTATAATAAGTTTAGAACTTTCATCAATTCTTTAAATAATATTTTTTAGAGAAAAATTTATCATGGAAAATAGAAAGTATAACACTATACAAGTATTAATACCAAATTTGGTGTTAAAGTAACACACGTAACAAATTTTACTCATGATTTTTCTAATAAAAAATGTATATTTTATAAATTTAAAGAAAAGTTTAAAAAAATATAAAATGAACAAAATTTTTTTTCCCATTTAGAACAAATTTTCAGGGATTTCTGATAAATTTTTTTCACACCTATCAAAGATATATATATATATATATATATATATATATATATATATATATATATATATATATATATATATATATATATATATATATATATATATATATATATATATATATATATATATATATATATATATATATATATATATATATATACAGGGTGATCCAAAAAATGTTACGAATCTGGAATGTATGGAATCAGGAAATTATTTGGAGAGAGCCTTTTTTGTAGTTTTTAATTTGGTGTAGTTTGGTTGAAATGGGATGAAATTGAAAATTAATTAAATTGAGCCAATGGGAGGCCGCCATTACGCGAAATGAGATCTGCAGTTTGAAACAATGAAATTTATTGTGACGCGAGGTTCACGTTGCATGTTACTCTTTGTTGCAAAAAAAAAAAAGAAAAACTTGACGCTGGCTCTGACTTGCGCGGGGATAGAAATTAATAATATTTTGAAAATATTATTTGGAAATTAAATTTAGAGTTTTTTTTTAATAATTAATTAATTAGTTAGCTGGTAAATTAATTAATAATATTGAAGGGTAAATAAATTAAAATGTTTGTGGAAATTTTGTTTTACTGAAATAAGGTTAGGTGAAATGTTTTTAATTGCTTTTTAACCACAAACGAAAATTAATTAATTAAATAATGATTAATTAATAAAACTAATAATTTCTACAATAATCAGTTTTAAATTTATTATAAAAGAAATTAAATTGAAATTTCTCAATTTCAATAACTTTCAAAAGGTAAGTAATTTTTTAATTTTTAATTGTAAATTTTTGACTGAAATTTAAAATTTATGAAGAAGAAAAATAATTTTATACAATTTAAATAACCTTAGAAGGTAAGTAAGTAAAGACAAATTTATTTAATACTTATTAAAATTGGTTAAAATTAAATAAGGTTAAGTCCGTTTTTTTTTTAATAAAACATTAATTCAATTTTACAAAAAATTTCGACCACTTTACATGATATTAAGGAATATTTTATTGCTCACAGCTTTTATTATTTATAAACAACAATTTAATTTATTTATTTCCAAAAGTTTTTCATTTTACCAAAATGGTCTTGACAGCTGCTGCCCTCTCGCAGTTTTTCTGGTTACTTTATAAAAACTTAATAAAAACTTTTATAAAAAAAATATTTAACTTTGGGAGTGACAGAATATAAATTTTCCATTTTAATTAACAAAAAAAAATTATTGAGTAACAATTTATTTTATTATTGTAGTTTATTTAAAAAGAACGAAAGGAGAATTAATAAAAAAATGTTCCACATGGAATTTCGTTCGTAATATCTACTTAAAAATTTTTTTTAATTCTGTTTTTTTGAAATTTCGGTTTAATTTTCTGTACGAATTGTCCGGATGATTTTGTAAAAAGAATTATTCCCGTAATTTTATGAAATTAATTTGTTTTATCAAATATTTTGAAGTTTAATTACAAATTTAATATTAAATAAAATTGATAATTTTTAATATTTTGTCTATTTCATTTCTAATGGTCCGTCAGCAGCTGCCCTCTCGTGGCACTGTTTATCATTAGAATTTTTTTTTCTCTTTAAAAACAATTTTTGTATGTTTAAAATCATACAACGAAGAAATTAATGAATTTTAATATTAATTTAATTTCAGTCTTCTAAAAGATAACAAAAAATTGATCCTGAAATCAATCAAAGGATTGATTTCAGGATCAATTTTTTTTTAGTCTGTCAAAACGAATTTCCTTAAATAATAAATAACAAAAATGACCAATATCTTCTGAAATGGTTCAGTGGTAACGCTTCAGACTTGTAATTTGGAAGTCTGCGTTCAAGTCTCGGTCGACCAAAAAATTTTTTTTTTTTTATTATTCTTTTAGAAAATACTTGATTTAATTTGTAGTTAATTGAAATAATTTAATTAATTAATTTTGTTATTATTAATCAAATTTTTTATTTTACCTAGGTCGAAAGAATGTACTTCTTTCTTAGATTTTACAGCGGAAAGTCGAACATTTGTGCTTTCGCTGATCTACACATAATATTTGTGTAAATTACCATTAAATTTTTTTAATATTGTTTTTAGAAATTTGTTAGTAATTTTTACGAATTTTCTCTTGCTCACAGTTTTTATTATTTATAAAAAAAATTTAATTTATCAATTTACAAAAAATTATCATTTTTCAAAAATTGTCTTGATAGCTGCTGCCCTCTCGCAGTTATTTTGTTGACTTTCAATTTTTCGTATTTTTAATGCTTCTTTAATAAAGTATAAAAAAAATATTATCCAACTTTTAGAGTGATATAATAGTTTTTTCTACTTTAAATAACAAAAAAAAATTAATCATTTAGTAACAATTAATTTTATGCAAATAATAATTCCTTTGCTATAATTAATTTTATTTATTTAAGTTGGGGTTAAATTTTTATTTAAGAAAAACATCCATCAGCTGCTGCTATCAAGCGGCGCTTATTTTTACTAAAAGTTTTTTTTACATTTCTCTTTTTGACAATATGAAATGTTTTTAAATTACTTTATGTCACGATAATAATAAATTTTTATTATTATACATTGTAAAAAATATAATGAATAAAATTATTATATTATTTTAATATAATCTTTAAAAAAAGTTTAGTAACTTGTGGTTGTCAGAAGTGCGTTGTGTGAGTTGATTTGGTTGTTGTAAGTGTTTTATAAAATGAGGTTATGTTCAATGTTTACTTGTGCCGATGGTGCCGGTTTTAAAGTTTGACAACGACTTACGAGTGAAGTGTAAGAATTTATAATTAATACTTTTTGTTGTGGCTGTTGGTCAAAAAATTACAAGCGTTTTTATATTATTATAATGTGTAAAATTTAATTTTGTCTCTAAAATAATTTCACTGTGCATTCCATCATGAACATGGATCTTCAAGTCTACAATAATAATAATACAATAGTTATGACACGTTCAAAATACACGTGGGATTTTACCGTAAGTGATGCTAAATTCGCTCAAAAGATATCTATTTTTTAAAATTCGATTTACATACTTTTTAGACAGAAATATTTAAGATTTACAATTGTTTTGGTTAACATAAATGCTCAACTTTAATTTAAAATTTATTTACAGCAAATTTATTGGTAACTTTCAATAAAAATTATGTTTAAACCACAAGTGAATAATTTTCATATTGAACAAGTAGTATGAAAAATAGGGAATAAAGCTTTACTTCAAAATTTTTAAGTTGAATCCTTCTGAACATTACATTTCCTGTATCTCCAACATGATTTTCATAAAGCACAAAGCTGAAAGCAATAAATAGATTCTGCAAAAAATCAATTTAAAAAAAAATTCTAATTTGTTGTGTAAATTCGCTCAGGAAATAAGTCTACAAAAAAGATGTTTGGGCCTGGATATTTTAAGTATGTTAATTACTTTAATTTATAATTCGATTTTTTTAAATAATAGAACTCTTATAACTAAAAATTAGACGATTTAAAACGGTTTAAGCACTAAACTGACAAACTTAACCTTATTTTTTATGGTTATGAGTACGTTTGATTGAATCTAATTACTTTCTGATAAAACAATATTAAATATTTATTCCAATAACTTTGTATATTGTTCTTAAATTTTTTCTTTATTGATTCTAAAGAATATTTAATTTCATTTTTGAAAATTATAATATATTTTGCTAGAATAATAATGGTGAGCGAATTTACCTTCATTTAAAGGTAAAGTCGCTCACAAAAAAACGGCTTATAAATAATTTTCTGCAACATATTTTAATTTCTTTATGCAGTAATAGGAAAGATAAAGAGTTAAAGATTATATATTTGCAGTGCCAACATTTATTTTCATCGTTTCCCGAAGTTATTTAAAAAAGAATTGAAAAATTGAGCGAATTTAGCCCTCACTTACGGTATTTTAAAATTATTTTCAATTATTAATGAGAGAAATTTACTCTAAAAATTATTATCGAATGTGAACGAACCTATAAAAAGAATTATAAGTGTATTTTGAATGTGTCATAACCAGGTGTTACAATGCTACTGTAGACCTGTAGATCCATTTTTATGGTGAATCTGAAATGCATAGTGAAAGTATTTTTGGGCCAAATTTAAATTGCTATCATAATAATATAAAAATACTTGTAATTTTTAGACCAAAAGTAACAAAAATTAAATGTGCAAGGATAAATTCGGCTGTAAATAAAAAACGGAGTTATTTTCAGCACATAATAAGCATTTAATAGGTGAATCGTCATAAAGCAGTGGAAAGTATAAAAGCAGATTGAAACAATTGCTTCAATGTTGTGGAAAGGAATTTGATGGATTTATTATTGTATTTGCCGAATGTCATAAAGCTAAAAATTTCTGTCCCATCTGAAGTTTTAAATCTACCAAAACTAGTAAGAAATACATTTTTTTCTTTTATTCCCACTCTCCTTTTTTTAATAAGAAAAAGTATTACTGAATAAATATTTTGTGAATCGATTAAAATGACTTTTTTTTAATCGTCACATATAATTTTTCGATAGCTACTTTTTACTATTTTTTTAAGTTTTAAAGCTACTTTTTGCTAATTTTTAAAGTGCAAAGCCTGCTATTGGTCAAATTTTGTTCCATTTTTCTGTTCTTTTAAATAAATTTTATCGACTATAAATGTTTTTCTTAATTTACAAATGATGAAAACAAGAATTTTAAATTCCTTCTAATTTCAGTCTATTCATAAATTAAAGAAAAATTGATCCTGAAATTAATCCGTTGATTAATTTCAGGATCAATTTTTTTTTGGTCTGTCAAAATGAATTTCGCATAAATATTTCATCACTGTAAAGGTTAACATCACTTGTGATGGCTCAGTGGCGACCATGACGGACTTGAAAATTTAAAGTCTGCGTTCGACTCCAGGATCGGTTGAATTTTTTTTCTTTCTTTTCTTTTTATTAAATTTTGCAATTAATTTTTCAGTGACAAAAATAATCATTTTTTAATAAATAATTGAAAGTAATTTTTATAAATTAATTTTAAATTATTCATTAATGGACAATTAATTTATAATTAATAATATTAGTTATTTTTATTATTTTCCCATCCTATTATGTTGAAAAATAAATTTCAATAGTTTACTTTTGAAGAAACATTTTTCTAATTGCTCATCAACAGCTGCCATCTCGTGGCGCTTTTTGTAATTGCAAATTTATTTCTTCTTTCTTTAGAAACAATTATTTCCGTTTTCAATTGATGAAAACAAGAATTTTAAATTCCTTTTAATTTCAGTCTATTCATAAATTTATAAAAAAAATTGATCCTGGAATTAATCCGTTGATTAATTTCAGGATCAATTTTTTTTTGGTCTGTCAAAATGAATTTCGCATAAATATTTCATCACTGTAAAGGTTAACATCACTTGTGATGGCTCAGTGGCGACCATGACGGACTTGAAAATTTAAAGTCTGCGTTCGACTCCAGGATCGGTTGAATTTTTTTTCTTTCTTTTCTTTTTATTAAATTTTGCAATTAATTTTTCAGTGACAAAAATAATCATTTTTTAATAAATAATTGAAAGTAATTTTTATAAATTAATTTTAAATTATTCATTAATGGACAATTAATTTATAATTAATAATATTAGTTATTTTTATTATTTTCCCATCCTATTATGTTGAAAAATAAATTTCAATAGTTTACTTTTGAAGAAACATTTTTCTAATTGCTCATCAACAGCTGCCATCTCGTGGCGCTTTTTGTAATTGCAAATTTATTTCTTCTTTCTTTAGAAACAATTATTTCCGTTTTCAATTGATGAAAACAAGAATTTTAAATTCCTTTTAATTTCAGTCTATTCATAAATTTATAAAAAAAATTGATCCTGGAATTAATCAGTTGATTAATTTCAGGATCAATTTTTTTTTGTCTGTCAAAATAAATTTCACATAAATATTTCATCACCGTAAAGGTTAACATCACTTGTTATGGCTCAGTGGCGACCATGACGGACTTGTAAATTTAAAGTCTGCGTTCGACTACCGGGTCGGTTGAATTGTTTTTTTCTGTTTCTTTTTATTAAATTATGCATTTCATTTTTCAGTGACAAAAATAATCATTTTTTAATAAATAATTGAAAGTTAATATTGTTAATTAATTATGTTGAAAAATAAATAAAGATATTTTACTCATTAAAAAATATTTTTCTAATTGTCCATTAGCAGCTGCCATCTCGCGGCGTTTTTTGTCATTACAAATTTATTTCTTATTGCTTCTTTAATAATTATTAATAAATTTATTACTTTAATTATTAAAGTAATTTTTTAATTTAATTATTGCATTAATTTATTAACAAATTAATTCATTGAACAATAAATTTGAATATATTCTGAAATTAATCCGTTGATTAATTTCAGAATCAATTTTTTTTGGTCTGTCAAAATGAATTTCGCATAGATATTTCATCACTGTAAAGGTTAACATCACTTGTGATGGCTCAGTGGCGACCATGACGGACTTGTAATATTAAAATCTGCGTTTGACTCCTGGGTCGATTGAAATTTTTTTCTCTGTTTCTTTTTATTAAATTTTGCATTTAATTTTTCAGTGATAAAAATAATCATTTTTAAACAAATAATTTAAAGTTATTATTGTTAATTAATTTTAAATAATTGGTTAATGAACAATTAATTAATAATATTAGTTATTTCTATTATTTTCTCATTTTATTATATTAAAAAATGATTTTTAATAGTTTACTCTTGAATTAATGTTTTTTTTCATTGTCCATGTTGTGCAGAAAATATAATGCAAAGCAGAATGTCGTGAGAGTGGAAAGGATAGTGATATCTGACTATCTCTCTTGCACTCACGAAATTCTGCTTTGAATTCTGTTTTCTGCACTGCATGGGACTGCACTTTAATTAATGAAAACTAAATATTTAATGTCCTTTTAATTTTTTTTTGTCTGACAAAGTGAATTTCACATAAATATTTCTTGAATATTCAATTTCAAAAATTCATAAGGAAATTCTGAATGTTCTTCAACATTGAAAAGATTTTATCTTCCTATTTTTAACAATAATTGAACTGTTTCAGATTTAAAATTGAATTTTTTGAATAATGAAATTTTTGAAAAGCTATCCAGAAATACTTTTTTTCATGAATTATTTTAGAATAATTTTTTATTTCAAAATTATAAAAATAATTGAATTTTATAATTTTGTGTTTTTAATGTTTTTTATAAATAATACAAACAAATAGCCCAACAAACGAAGTATTTAATTTATTATTATTATTATTATTATTATTATTATTATTATTATGAGAATAATGTAAATTAAAAATTTTTTATTTTCAAATTTATGAGTAAATAATTTTGGATTTAAAAAAAAAATTAAACTTTAATAAATTTGTTCAAAAATATTAATTTTTCTCAAAATTAATAAAAAATTTTTAATTGTCAGGAAAAAAAAATTTAACAATAATGAATTCTACAGGAATAGAAATTAAAATGTACAAATCATCCCAATATTCTCAAAATTAATTGTTTGTAAATTACTAAACATTTTTAACTAAAGAAAGTATTTTCTATTGTAAAATGTTAGGCATACAAATCTCATCTCATCTCTTGGTACGAATCACTTTTGACATTTGAAAGATTTTTTAATGAAAAAAAAAAATTTGGGACCAAAAAAATGATTTTTATTTGTCTTTTTTTTTTTTTTATTTCGCTATAAATGTAAGTGATCCAGGAGACGTAAGTTAAAGTGAGTTCTTTGGCTTGCTGATTATATGCCTGCTCGATTTCATCTCTCAAGACGAATCACTTTTTAGATTTTAAAGATTTTTTAATAAAAAATAAATTTTTGGGACCAAAAAAATGATTTTTATTTGTCTTTTTTTTCAATATTTCGCTATAAATCTAAGTGTTCCAGGAGTCGTAAGTTGAAGTGAGTTCTTTGGCTTGCTGATTTTTTGCCTTCTCGATTTCATCTCTCAAGACGAATCACTTTTGAGATTTGCAAGAGTTTTTAATAAACAATAAATTCTTGGGACCAAGAAAATGATTTTTAAATTTAATTTTTATCAATTTTTCGCTATAAATCTAAGTGTCCCTGGAGAAGAAAGTTCAATTGAGTTCTTTGGCTTGCTGATTAGTTGCCTTCTCGATTTCATCTCTCAAGACGAATCACTTTTGAGATTTTAAAGATTTTTTAATAAAAAATAAATTTTTCGGACCAAAAAAATGATTTTTATTTGTCTTTTTTTTCAATATTTCGCTATAAATCTAAGTGTTCCAGGAGACGTAAGTTGAAGTCAGTTTTTTGGCTTGCTGATTATTTGCCTTCTCGATTTAATTTTTTAAGGCGAATCACTTTTGAGATTTTAAAGATTTTTTAATAAAAAATAAATTTTTGGGACCAAAAAAATGATTTTTATTTGTCTTTTTTACAATATTTCGCTATAAATCTAAGTGTTCCAGAAGTCGTAAGTTGAAATAAGTTCTTTGGCTTGCTGATTATTTGCCTGCTCGATTTCATCTCTCAAGACGAATCACTTTTGAGATTTGCAAGAGTTTTAAATGAAAAATAAATTTTTGGGACCAAAAAAATGATTTTTATTTTTTATTTTTTCAATATTTCACTATAAATGTAAGTGTTCCAGGAGTCGTTAGTTGAAGTGAGTTCTTTGGCTTGCTGATTAGTTGCCTGCTCGATTTCATCTCTCAAGGCGAATCACTTTTGACAATTGTAAGATTTTTTAATGAAAAATAAATTTTTGAGACCAAAAAAATGATTTTTATTTGTCATTTTTATCAATTTTTCGCTATAAATCTAAGTGTTCCAGGAGTCGTAAGTTGAAATAAGTTCTTTGGCTTGCTGATTATTTGCCTGCTCGATTTCATCTCTCAAGACGAATCACTTTTGAGATTTGCAAGAGTTTTAAATGAAAAATAAATTTTTGGGACCAAAAAAATGATTTTTATTTTTTATTTTTTCAATATTTCACTATAAATGTAAGTGTTCCAGGAGTCGTTAGTTGAAGTGAGTTCTTTGGCTTGCTGATTAGTTGCCTGCTCGATTTCATCTCTCAAGGCGAATCACTTTTCACAATTGTAAGATTTTTTAATGAAAAATAAATTTTTGAGACCAAAAAAATGATTTTTATTTGTCATTTTTATCAATTTTTCGCTATAAATCTAAGTGTCCCAGGAGTCGTAAGTTTAAATGAGTTCTTTGGCTAGCTGATTATTTGCCTGCTCGATTTCATTTCTCCAGACGAATCACTTTTGAGATTTTAAAGATTTTTTAATAAATAATGAATTTATGGGACCAAAAAATAATTTTTAAATGTCATGTTTATCAATTTTTCGCTATAAATCTAAGTGTCCCTGGAGACGAATGTTCAAATAAGTTCTTTGGCTTGCTGATTATTTGCCTGCTCGATTTCATCTCTCAAGACGAATCACTTTTGAGATTTGCAAGAGTTTTTAATGAAAAATAAATTTTCATAACGCGGTGCAAAAAAGGGCACTTTTTTGCACCTTGTTATGAAAAATATCGTTCGTAACTAGTGCTAGCAGTTGCCAATTTTTGAACGAGCACTTTTTTTGGAACAAACTGTAGGCGAAGCTTCGCTTTGGCTTGCTGATTTTTTGCCTTCTCGATTTCATCTCTCAAGACGAATCACTTTTGAGATTTGCAAGAGTTTTTAATAAACAATAAATTCTTGGGACCAAGAAAATGATTTTTAAATTTAATTTTTATCAATTTTTCGCTATAAATCTAAGTGTCCCTGGAGAAGAAAGTTCAATTGAGTTCTTTGGCTTGCTGATTAGTTGCCTTCTCGATTTCATCTCTCAAGACGAATCACTTTTGAGATTTTAAAGATTTTTTAATAAAAAATAAATTTTTCGGACCAAAAAAATGATTTTTATTTGTCTTTTTTTTCAATATTTCGCTATAAATCTAAGTGTTCCAGGAGTCGTAAGTTGAAGTGAGTTCTTTGGCTTGCTGATTATTTGCCTTCTCGATTTAATTTTTTAAGGCGAATCACTTTTGAGATTTTAAAGATTTTTTAATGAAAAATAAATTTTTGAGACCAAAAAAATGATTTTTATTTGTCATTTTTATCAATTTTTCGCTATAAATCTAAGTGTCCCAGGAGTCGTAAGTTGAAATGAGTTCTATGCCTTGCTGATTATTTGCCTGCTCGATTTCATCTCTCAAGGCGAATCACTTTTGACAATTGTAAGATTTTTTAATGAAAAATAAATTTTTGAGACCAAAAAAATGATTTTTATTTGTCATTTTTATCAATTTTTCGCTATAAATCTAAGTGTCCCAGGAGTCGTAAGTTGAAATGAGTTCTATGCCTTGCTGATTATTTGCCTGCTCGATTTCATCTCTCAAGACGAATCACTTTCGAGATTTGCAAGAGTTTTTAATGAAAAAAAAATTTTTGGGACCAAAAAAATGATTTTTATTTGTCTTTTTTACAATATTTCGCTATAAATCTAAGTGTTCCAGAAGTCGTAAGTTGAAATAAGTTCTTTGGCTTGCTGATTATTTGCCTGCTCGATTTCATCTCTCAAGACGAATCACTTTTGAGATTTGCAAGAGTTTTAAATGAAAAATAAATTTTTGGGACCAAAAAAATGATTTTTATTTTTTATTTTTTCAATATTTCACTATAAATGTAAGTGTTCCAGGAGTCGTTAGTTGAAGTGAGTTCTTTGGCTTGCTGATTAGTTGCCTGCTCGATTTCATCTCTCAAGGCGAATCACTTTTGACAATTGTAAGATTTTTTAATGAAAAATAAATTTTTGAGACCAAAAAAATGATTTTTATTTGTCATTTTTATCAATTTTTCGCTATAAATCTAAGTGTTCCAGGAGTCGTAAGTTGAAATAAGTTCTTTGGCTTGCTGATTATTTGCCTGCTCGATTTCATCTCTCAAGACGAATCACTTTTGAGATTTGCAAGAGTTTTAAATGAAAAATAAATTTTTGGGACCAAAAAAATGATTTTTATTTTTTATTTTTTCAATATTTCACTATAAATGTAAGTGTTCCAGGAGTCGTTAGTTGAAGTGAGTTCTTTGGCTTGCTGATTAGTTGCCTGCTCGATTTCATCTCTCAAGGCGAATCACTTTTCACAATTGTAAGATTTTTTAATGAAAAATAAATTTTTGAGACCAAAAAAATGATTTTTATTTGTCATTTTTATCAATTTTTCGCTATAAATCTAAGTGTCCCAGGAGTCGTAAGTTTAAATGAGTTCTTTGGCTAGCTGATTAGTTGCCTTCTCGATTTCATCTCTCAAGACGAATCACTTTTGAGATTTTAAAGATTTTTTAATAAAAAATAAATTTTTCGGACCAAAAAAATGATTTTTATTTGTCTTTTTTTTCAATATTTCGCTATAAATCTAAGTGTTCTAGGAGACGTAAGTTGAAGTCAGTTTTTTGGCTTGCTGATTATTTGCCTTCTCGATTTAATCTCTTAAAGCGAATCACTTTTGACAATTGTAAGATTTTTTAATGTAAAATAAATTTTTGGGACCAAAAAAATGATTTTTATTTTTTATTTTTTCAATATTTCACTATAAATGTAAGTGTTCCAGGAGTCGTTAGTTGAAGTGAGTTCTTTGGCTTGCTGATTAGTTGCCTGCTCGATTTCATCTCTCAAGACGAATCACTTTTGAGATTTGCAAGAGTTTTTAATGAAAAATAAATTTTTGGGACCAAAAAATAATCTTTAAATGTCATTTTTATCAATTTTTCGCTATAAATCTAAGTGTTCCAGGAGACGTAAGTTGAAGTCAGTTTTTTGGCTTGCTGATTATTTGCCTTCTCGATTTAATTTTTTAAGGCGAATCACTTTTGAGATTTTAAAGATTTTTTAATAAATAATGAATTTTTGGGACCAAAAAAATGATTTTTATTTTTTCAATATTTCACTATAAATGTAAGTGTTCCAGGAGTCGTTAGTTGAAGTGAGTTCTTTGGCTTGCTGATTAGTTGCCTGCTCGATTTCATCTCTCAAGACGAATCACTTTTGAGATTTGCAAGAGTTTTTAATGAAAAATAAATTTTTGGGACCAAAAAATAATCTTTAAATGTCATTTTTATCAATTTTTCGCTATAAATCTAAGTGTTCTAGGAGACGTAAGTTGAAGTCAGTTTTTTGGCTTGCTGATTATTTGCCTTCTCGATTTAATCTCTTAAAGCGAATCACTTTTGACAATTGTAAGATTTTTTAATGTAAAATAAATTTTTGGGACCAAAAAAATGATTTTTATTTTTTATTTTTTCAATATTTCACTATAAATGTAAGTGTTCCAGGAGTCGTTAGTTGAAGTGAGTTCTTTGGCTTGCTGATTAGTTGCCTGCTCGATTTCATCTCTCAAGACGAATCACTTTTGAGATTTGCAAGAGTTTTTAATGAAAAATAAATTTTTGGGACCAAAAAATAATCTTTAAATGTCATTTTTATCAATTTTTCGCTATAAATCTAAGTGTTCCAGGAGACGTAAGTTGAAGTCAGTTTTTTGGCTTGCTGATTATTTGCCTTCTCGATTTAATTTTTTAAGGCGAATCACTTTTGAGATTTTAAAGATTTTTTAATAAATAATGAATTTTTGGGACCAAAAAAATGATTTTTATTTTTTCAATATTTTGCTATAAATGTAAGTGTTCCAGGAGTCGTAAGTTGAAATAAGTTCTTTGGCTTGCTGATTATTTGCCTGCTCGATTTCATCTCTCAAGACGAATCACTTATGACATTTGCAAGATTTTTTAATAAAAAATAAATTTTTGGGACCAAAAAAATGATTTTTATTTGTCTTTTTTTTTCAATATTTCGCTATAAATGTAAGTGTTCCAGGAGTCGTAAGTTGAAGTGAGTTCTTTGGCTTGCTGATTATTTGCCTGCTCGATTTCATCTCTCAAGACGAATCACTTTTGAGATTTTTAAGATTTTTTAATGAAAAATAAATTTTTGGGACCAAAAAAATTATTTTTAAATGTCATTTTCATCAATTTTTCACTATAAATCTAAGTGTTCCTAGAGACGAAAGTTCCAATTATTTCTTTGGCTTGCTGATTATTTGCCTGCACGATTTCATCTCTCAAGACGAGTCACTTTTGATTTCGTTAGTACTTCGTATGTATTATTATAAATTTTTAATTTTCAATTAAATTCATTGGTAATGCACACAAATTTCTAGCAGAATTGGTACGGAAAAGAGAGCGGAAATTGTTCAAAAAATATTTTCAGCAGATATTACGTACGGATTTCCATTTTCAAATCCAAGCGGTATTTTTGAAAAAATTTGAATAAAAATTTACTAGTAATACGCACGAAGTACTTGAAGAATTGGAACCGAAAAGTGGACGAAAAATTATCCAAAAATATTTTCAGCTGATGTTACTTACGGAATTCCATTCGCAATTCCTAACGGAATTTTTGAAATGTTAAATAAAAATTCTTTAGCAATTTACATGAAATTCGTACGAAAAAGTGACCAGAAAATTTGTTTAAAAAATATTGGATCCGCCATTTTGAATTTTGAAAAACTAACATCAGATTTGTTGTTAGCGAACGCGAAAACTCCCGAGTAACTAGCTTTAACCCCTTAACTGCCGGCTGAAAAACACTAAATGTGCCCAGAAGGCCAAAAATAAAAAATCATCCAATTTGTTTGAAACTTGTTACTCAGGGGTTTTCGGGGTCTCTGATTACGAATCTGATGTCGGTATTTTAAAATTCAAAATGACGGATCCAATATGGCGGACGGCTTTTTAAAAATTAATCCAAATTAACTGAAATTTGTTACTTGGGGGTTTTTGGGGTCGCTAATTACGAATCTGATGTCGGTTTTTCAAAATTCAAAATGGCGGATCCAATATGGCGGACGGATTTTTAAAAATTGATCAAAATTACCTGATATTTGTTACTCGGGGAGTTTTGAGGTTCTTGATTACGAATATTATGATTGTTTTTCAAAATTCAAAATGGCGGATCCAATATGGCGGACATTCTTTTTACATTTTGGATTCGCTTGAAAATTATCATTAGGGGGTTTTCGGGGTCGCTGATGATGAATGGGATGTCAGTTTTTAAAAATTAAAAATTGCGAATTCAATATGGTGGACATTTCTATGTCAGTTTTTCACAATTCAAAATGGAGGATCCATTATATCGGATATTTTTTTTTTAAATTTTGGATTTTCTCGAAAATTATCACTTGGGGGTTTTCGGGGTCGCTGATGACAAATCGGATGGCTGTTTTTAAAAATTCAAAATGTCGGATCCAATATGGCGGACATTTTTTTTTAAATTTGGTTTTTATCATAAAAGCAGAACAAATTTTATAAATTTTATAGAACAGCTATAAAGAGCGTGCAGAAATTGAAATTCCATTGAAATGTCCTAACCACGGTATGCCATATTGGATCCGCCATTTCGAATTTTTAAAAACCGAAATCATATTCGTAATCAGCGACCTCGAAAACCCCCGAGTAACAAATTTCAGGTAAATTGGATCAATTTTTAAAAAGGTCATCCGCCATATTGGATCCGCCATTTTGAATTTTGAAAAAGCATCATCATATTGGTAATCAGGGACCCCGACAACCCCAGAGTAACAAATTTCAGGTAATTTGGATCAATTTTTAAAAAAGTCGTCCGCCATATTGAATCCGCCATTTTGAATTTTGAAAAACCGACATCATATTCGTAATCAGCGACTCCGAAAACCTCCGAGTAATAGTTTTCAGGCGAATTTAGACATTTTTAAAATAAAAATACATTGTATTGTCCATGGCAAAGATTTTGGAAAATTTGCTAAAAGTGTTGTTTTTAAAAATTTATAACATTTTTATAATTCATTGAATTTAAAAACAGAAACGTGCGTCGCATTCTGCATAGCGTTGAATTTTAAGAAATCATTTTATTTTTTAGCCATTTTTGACTTTTTTACATCAATTTTTATCATGGCAAAGATTGTCAGTTTTCCGGCAGTCAGAGCAAAGTCCGAAATGGCAAAGATCTTTGCCATCGGCAGTCAAGGGGTTAAACAAAATCGTCTAACATTATTTTTGTGTTTCATTTAAGTATAATGTTTTCTCAGTGTACATTCTGATATAGCAGATTTTCATAAAAAAGTTTTTCGACAATATTCAGATTCTTTTTGATGGCACTTCTGCGTAAAATTTAAATTCTACCAAAAAATAAGTCGCATAAATTGATATTTGGTTAATTTAGATTTCTGGCAAATTGAAATTCTATCAAATTGATTTCTGCCAAATTATTCTGACGTACAAATATTGTACTAAATTAAAATTATTTCTAGTTTTTTTCTGCATATTATGTAATATTTAATTTTTATTAATATAATTTAACAATTTTTTATAATTATCCATTGATAAAAGATAATAATACACACCTGTAATTCTTGGGGTTAATTAATAATCATTTTTATTATAACTGTGCTACAATTATACTATATTAAATAAAATTTAAATATTAAATCGCGAGCTTGCTGAAAGCTTTCAAGTAATTTTGCAGTAAGCTTACGTGTCAAGTTTACACAGCAAGCTTTCAATGGGTTTGATATTTTTAACTTGCATTAACCTTGTGGCAAAAGATGTGAAAGATTAAGTGCTATTCTTTCGTATTTAAACTATTTATTTATTAAATTCATTATGAAACATTTTACATACTTGAGTAAGTAAAATGTTTTTCTTTCTTTGCAATCAACTATTATTTTATACTAATGAAAATTCTTTAATAGTATTTAATGTCTTGGAAGCGGCGAGCAGAAAAGAAGGATGATGCAGATGTTGAAGAAAAAGGGCTCAATGGATTTGAGAAAAGGTTGCTGGGCATTTTGCTGCTCGAAAAAGTAAGGATTTGGAAGGCTAACGGGAGATTCTTTTAATAATTCAATTATGTTATGGCACTGTTCAGTATTAATAATTATTACTGATATTAATATGAAATAATAATAATTATTCGTAAATAAATATAACACAACATTGTATTTAGTAAACTTTTTTCTTTATTTTCTAAAAATTTACAAATTTTCTATTTTATTTTAAATTAAAACTTGCAATTGACAAATAAAATATATAAACATTTTTTTGCCTTATTTTTTTGAAGAATTTCTTTGAAATTTTTTCAAGTAATGGATATTTCTCATTAATTTTAAGGGGGAAAACCTAATTGTAACTTTCAAAAAATTTATTTTTTATTTTTTAATTTTCTTAAAGTATATATATTTAGAAATTTTTTATTATTTTTTTCTATTATTATATGACTCTTTGTGATTTTATAAAAAATGTTTGCTGATCAAAAAAAAATAAATTGAAACTTCAAATGCGTTTTTCTCAAAATCACATTTTTTATATATTTTATTCTTTATAAAATTACGAAGAATATAAACTACCATTTAAGGTAATATCTCGATTTTAAGGATGTTTTTTGTGTAATTAGTGTTAAAAAAATTTCAAACACCTTTAAAATTTAAAATTTTTATTATTTTCACCTGAAATGAGGTTCATATTCTTAGATAATAAGTTAAGAATGTAAGAAATTTTTTTTTTAAATTTTAGTTAAAAATAAAAATTGCTTTACACGTCACGCAAGTTGAGAAAAAATATCAGGACCATCAGTCCGATTGAAAAATATTAGACTGAACGAAAGTTATAAATTTTTTCACAAAATTCAAAAAATCAAAAAAATACAAAATTATTTAATTTTTTGTCAAATTGATGTGACACTTTCTGTAACTACTTTTTAATATAAATACAACTAATTTTGACTATAAAAATGAAATATAAATAATAAATCTGAATTTTTAAGCCAAAATTATATTATTGATGCTGGAAGTAAAGGGATAGAAATCCTATCTCTTTAAATATTTTTTGATCTCTGAGATAGAAAGAGATCAAATTTCTCTATCTTAGTCTATCCCCATTTTACCATTTCAATCACTTTTTAATTTTTTATCTCTCCTTCTGTATCAACTTTTTTCAATAAATACGAAATAATCCGAAATCAATATGTAAAGAATACGAAATCAGTCTGCAATAATCCAAATTTAATCCAGTTAAAAGATTTAATCCGAAACAAGTATGGAACAATCCGAAATCTGTATGCAAAGAATTCGGTAATAGTCAGCGTCAATCCGAATAACATCCGATCAAAAGACCCCAGTCCGAAAATAAGTCTTATTTTTATAAGAACAATTTGTATTAAATGCAGATAAATTCAAACTATAAATTATAATTTCGTATGACAAAAACCTGACCAAAACCAGATTAATTCCGGATTTAATAATTTCACATTTGCAAGTTGCGTATTATCAGATTAACTTCGGACTAAATCGGACTAATTCTGGATTCACTGGCTATACACAAACCGCATTGAGTTTGAATTTATTCGGACAAATTCCGAGCGACAAAAACCTGTCCATAAGCGCAGACTGTTTCGGATAAGCTGCGGATTCACTGGTTAAACCAACCGGATCATTCTGCGTTTACTAGTTGCATATGATCTGACTAACTGCATACTAAACCGGACTAATTACGGATTAGTCTGAAATCGGTCCCACTTTTTATTCAGGGTATTTACTTACGGTAAATAAAATATTTAATTCTGCAGTCAGTTTCTTTTTACAAATGATAAGACACAAATCAGTTCAGAGGAGAATAGAACAAAAAAAAGTGAAGTAAGTGAAAGTACAGCAAAAAGATTGGCATATGGTGTTCTTGCTGCAATAGTGATTCTTGTTAGTTATCTTGTTATCTTGTTATCAATATTAAAATATTAATAACATATTAGTTATCTTGTTTCAATATTAAAATTAACACTGATGCATTAGTTTTTTGTCATTTCTTTTCGTGGCACATGATAAATTCTATTATGAATTTGAACTTCCATGCGAGCGTGGTATAGTGGTTAGTGTATTCGATTTCGGTGCGATATAATGTTAGATAGGTGTAGGTTCGAATCCCCAAGCGTTAGAAATTTTAAGTTAATGTAAATAAAATTGCGCTAGGTAAATCGAAAAATATGATGAATGTGGCATAAAGTAATAATAATTAATATGTAAACTTGTATAATTATTTTTTTATTAACATTCACTAAATTGTCCGGGATAACTTTTGACTGTTTCAGACTAATTCCGGATTCACTACACAGAAAAAAGTGAGTGTCATTTTAACACTGAATTCGGTGTTAAAAGTGTCTGCATCAAACTTTAGCTCGGAAGTGTTATTTTAACACCGAAAATAAGGTAAATTTTCTATTATAGAAAATTTATCCTCACTAAAATTACCCTACCAAAATTTACCCGCATCAAAAACAACACTCGCTTTTCTCTGTGTAGTTAAAATTAACTGATTAATTTCGGACTCCATCGGACCAACTCTGGTTTCACTAGTAATTGTTCACAAACCGTATAGAATTCGGATTTTTCCGGACTAATTGCGGGTGACAAAAACCTGACCATAAACCGCATTGTTTCGGACAAATTTTGGATTAGTCCGAAATCTGTCCGGTTTTTTAACCAGGGACGCTACACCCACGCTAATGTTATTTTTGAAGAATTATCAACGGTATTTCCACGCTTAGTAATTTTTGAACGCTTAGTTAATTTTTTTTTATATTAACGGTATTGCCACGGTTGACCAACGTTAATGCCATTTTTGAGGAATATTATATCAACGGTATTGCCACGCTACACCCACGCTTCACTCATTTTGAAGAATATTATATCGACGATTTTGCCACGCTACAACCGCTCGTAAAGGCTTTTCGAACAAGATTATATTAACGGTATTGCCACGCTTCACCTACGCTTAGTCATTTTTGAACAATTTTATATAAACGATATTGCCACGCTACACCCACGCTAAAGTCATTTTTTAAGAATATTATATCGATGGGTTTGCCACGGTTGACCCACGCTAAAGTCATTTTCAAAGAATATTATATCGACGGTATTTTAATGTCATTTTGAAAAATTTTATATCAACGTTATTGCCACGCTACTTATCTTTGAAGTACTGCCAGACGTACTTTGCCCCACCCCGGAACTGCCAGACGTACATTTTTACACTCGTGTAGATGTAAACTATCGAGTTATGGAGGTTTTAATCGAAGGTATGAAATAAAAAAAATGTAGGTTATTTTCACCTACTGATATTTTCTGCATTTTCGAAGGGCTGCCAGACGTACTTTGCCCAATCCTAGAACTGATAGAGAAGGTTGACCAACTCTGTAAAAGTTGGGCCAACTCTGGGCCGACTGAAAATTCGCACCTGGGTTAAGCATTTACTTCTGCAGTGCACCGGCCTACAGTGGAATTTTTTATACAATTTACTATTAAAAAATGTCTACAGCTTACAATTTTTAGCCGATTTGAGTGTTCTTTTTTAAAATTAAAGGTTAAAATAATAAAAATTTTAAATTTTAAAGGTGTTTGAAATTTTTTCTTGAATTTTCACAATTTTTTTTTACACTAATTACACAAAAAAACACCCTTAAAATCGTGATAATACCTTAAATGGTAGTTCATATTCTTCGTAATTTTATAAAGAATAAAACTCCCAAATCTCATTATAATCGGTAAATATTTGTTTGAGTTAGATTGCACGCAATCATAAAAAGTGTGATTTTGAGCAAAACGCATTTAAAGTTTCAATTTATTTTTTTTTTGTTCAGCAGAAATTTTTTTTAAAGTCACAAAGAGTTATATAATAATAGAAAAAATAATAAAAAATTTCTAAATATATATACTATAAGAAAATTTAAAAAATTAAAAATAAATTTTTTGAAAGTTACAATTAGGTTTCCCCCCTTAAAAATGATTTATTTGACATTAGGCAAGTACTCTATCAAAAAACAAAACCGCTCACGTGAAATAAACCAAATTTTTTTTTTATTTTCAATTTATTAACTTAATAACTATTCTAAAGCTTTTGTTAAGTAAACAAAGATCTTTTATTAATCAAATTACTTGTATACGTATTTTTTAACTTATCTACTACTTAACACCTGTCAGAAAATAGTTTTAGTAGGCTAAAAATAGAATTTAACTTTTTGCCCCAGCCATTAAACTTTTCGCCCCAGCCTGGGGCGAAAAGTTAAAAAATCAAAATTTTTAAAAAAGGACAAAACATGTTTTGTATGGGAAAATATCAGAAACTTTTTTATTGAAAGTTGTTGGGGACAAGTTGCCCTACAATATTGATGTATAAATATTTGCATCTAAGCGCATTATGTTGTCTAAACAAAATCATTTATGCAAAATTTAACTTTTCGTTCCAGTCTCCCCTATAATTTTTTAAATTTTTATAATTGTAATAATAATAATAATAATATTATTATTATATATTATTATATATTATTATTATTATTATTATTGTAATATTTTTGTATAATTTTTTCTTAATTTTTATAATTGTTTATAAAAATGAAATTAAATATTATATTCTATAAATAATAAAATTTCATCGCAAGAATTTAATTAATTTGAATAGAATTGTAATTAAATTATTCAAAATAATTTACTTATTTTTTTAAATTTTAATAAAATGATTCAAAAAAATTAAATTATTTTAAGAAAACTGATAAAATTCGTTGCAAGATTTTAATTATTTCAATTGTAAATGTATTCCTCGAAAAATTTCATTATTTTAAAAAGATTTATTAAAATTCTTCAAAAGAATTCAATGAATTCCATTATTTTAAAAATGTTAAAATTCTTTATAGATTATAATAGGGAATGGCTTGCAGGTTGACCCATCTAAGATTTTCTGTTTATATCTCATTAAAAAAAATAATATTAATAATTTTCATGAACATACCATCGGAAAATAAACCTAAAAAGATCTAAAAATGATGTAAAATTAACGTTTTTAAATTTAGCCTAGCAGTTTGACACACCTTGAAAAATTGACGATGATATGGAAAAAATCAAATAAATGTATAAAAATTTATTAAATTTCACTTAAATTTATTTTTTTTTAACATAATAATTTCAATTGACAATTTTCTTTTAAATAAAAACTTTTTTTTTCCAATTGAAAATAAAAAGAAAAACAAGATATGTGAAAAAATGAAATTTCGGCAATCGTGTAATTAATTTCTTATGGAATTTCGAAAAAGAATAAATCGTTGATCGTGTTGCACATTCAGCAACCTTACTTCCAGAGGACTTTTGGGAATTCCCTTTAGCTCCTTTCGATGAATTCGTGCTATCCATGACATCAAAGTCTATTGAACAAAATTAACAATTATTATAATATATGCATAAAATAAAATACTTCGTAAAAATTCAATTTCTATTACATCTGCAAAAAAGGTGTCTTATGTTGAGACGTTTTTAGTGTCTTAGACACCAGAAACGTCTTAAATTAAGACATTTTTGGTGTTTAAGACATTTTTGGTGACACTAAAAAAGTCTCAAAATAAGACACCTCTTTTTGCAGTGGCATGTAATAAAATTTTACACATGAGGAAACTTCTCACCATGCGACTGACCGCGTATACTCGATTTATTTTATCATTAATTTTTTATTTAAATAATTAACAGAAAATAAAAGTTAATTTTACTGCAAACAGGTTTCGGATCGACTTTAACAGGCTTCACAGTGCCCCTAAAAATTATTTTATGGGAAATAGGGGACTGAAAATTAAAAAATATAGGGGACTTTTAGGGGACCATAAATTTGATTAAATAAAGATAAAATATAATTTATTTCAACAGGGTTGCCACAAAAATTTAACTTTATTTTTCCCTGATTTCCAAACACAACTTTCACTTTTTCCCTGACCCTAAAGAATATTCTGATTCACTCTAAAAATTATTAGATACTAAAAAAATGTTCTATTACATTTATTCACAAATTTCTTCAAATTAAAATTATTCGAAAACATCAATAGTTTTATTTAAAATCAATATTTAATCATTTTTTTTAATTAGAATTAAGATGTTCAAAAATTTAAAATTAAAACCTTTTCAAATTGAACAACTCATAAGAAAATTATTATGAAACATAAAGATGACCGACTGACAAAATCATTAGTTTATTATTATAAAAATATTGTTACTGTAATTTCTTCAAAATTATTTGTATCATTTCAATTCAATTAACATTTTCTAGAATTTTTGACGAAAATTCTACTTTAAATCAATAACATCAATTATTATTCAATTAAGGGGACATTCCAGTTCAAAACAGGCAAAAAGAAGGCTTTTTTAGTGTATATTATTAAAATAACTATGACATTTATTTAAAAAATTTCTTTTACATGTAATAAATAATTTATTTAAGAATTTGTAAAAAAAAAAAATTTTTCATTTTTATTTCAAAATGGCGGTGATATACGCCATTTTCGAAAATGCCCATTTTCGGTGGTACGATCGACTCTAAAATTTCTAAAACAGATAAAACCAAAAACGAAGTGACATTCTCTTCGTTAGATATTTCTTTAGGTCTGGAACCTCAAAAAAGTGGAATTTTCTTTTATATCGTATATCGCCGCCATTTTGAAATAAAAATGAAATTTTTTTTTTCTTACAAATTCTTAAATAAATTATTTATTACATGTAAAAGAAATTTTTTAAATAAATGTCATAGTTATTTTAATAATATACACTAAAAAAGCCTTCTTTTTGCCTGTTTTGAACTGGAATGTCCCCTTAAACATTTTCAAAAAAATTAATTCTACAGAATTGTTAGTTAAAAGTACAAAAAACAATAATTTAATTCCACAAAAAATCAATTATTTAAATACAAAAATAAATAATATTGAATATTTCTTAAATTTTAATTTTAAAATTTTAAAATTTAATTTTTTCTTGAGAAGAATTTCTCTATCTATTTATAAAGATAAATTAATTCTTGAGAAGAATTTTTAAAAAATTTTGAAAATAATTTAACTTCTGTATTTTATTACTTTTCAAAAGAATTGAATTCTTGTGATGAATTTTGATATTTATCAAAATAATTGAATTTTGGAAAAGAAATTTATTAAAATTCCTTAGAATAATTTATTTTGTGAGAAGAATTTATACGATTTTGTTGTTTATCAAGCTAATTAAATTCTTCTGCAAAATTACTTAAAAATTTTTGAAAATAATTGATTTTCTGCGACGAATTAAATGTTATTTATAAAAATATTTGAATTATTGCAACGAATTTTATTGTTTTATTGAATAATTGAATCTTTTCGTAGAATTATATCAACAAGTTTTTTTATAATTAAATCTGTTGATAAATTTTATAAAAATATATAATTATTTAGAAACATTGAATTGCGAAAAACTTTTAAAAGTAATTGAAATATTGCAAAGAATTTTATTAAAATTTTTGAAAGTAATTGAATTTTTGGCGAAAAATTTTGCTATTTGCAAAGATAATTGAATTCTTGACGAGATATTCATTAAAATTTATAAAAATAATTTAATTTGTGCAAAGTATTTTATTAAATTTTGTTTAAATAATTGAAATTTTGACAAGAATTTAATTAAAAATTTTGACAATAATTATTATTGTCAAAATTTCATTAAAAATCCATAAAATAATTGATTTTATGGGGAGAATTATCTTGATAACTAACAGGTTATCAAGAGAATTGAATTCTTTTACAGAATTACTTAAAAAATATTGAAAATAATTGATTTCCTGCGACGGAAAAATAGGGGAAATTCTCAAAATAGGGTACGTTTAGAGGCCAAAATTTAAAAAATGGGACTTTTAGGGAAATAGGGGACAGACTATGAAACCTGCTTTAACGAACAAAAAAAGTCGCTTTAGTCGATTAAAAATACAAAAAATTCGAAAAAGTCGTTTATTAAATTTAGTGTTGTCACAAATATTTTATTTTCTATTTCCCTGATTCTTCACTGATTTCCAAATTCAATTAATCAAAACTTGTAGTATAATTTTGCTAAATAAAATATTTAATTACTTCTTACTTCTCTTTTCACCAATAAATAAAATTTGAAAAATTTCAATTTCTAAAATTCAATAATTTCTAAAAATTAAAACTATAACCCTTACAAAAATCCAATTATTTTCTACAATTTTTAACTAAACTTCATTTCTAAATCAATTATGTATTTTGATAAATAAGTAAATAAATACATAAATTATCTATATTACTTTTTAATATTTTTCCTAAAGTTCTTTCTACAATTCAATTATTTAAATACAAAAATTCAATTTTTTATAATAATACGTGACACTCCACGAGAAAAGGGACCTTATTTACTCTTGTCGTAGGTCCCTTTTCTCGTGGAGCGTCACATATATTCAAAATATAATATTCAAAAATTTTAATAAATAAATTCGTAAAATTAACTTTTTAAAAATATTTCTAAATCATTTTTGAAAAACGCAATAATTTTACAATTACATGACAATTAAAAAATTTTTTTTTTAAATTAAAATTTGGTAAAATCTTTTTAAAAAATAAATTAAATTTAGTAAAATTTTTGAAAAATAATTAAAATTTGCAGTGAATTTTAATTAAATTCCTTAAAATAATTAAATTTGAGAAAAGTTTTAATAAAATTTCTAAAAATAATTGAATTTTACAAAGAGTTTTATTAAAATTATAGATGAATTAGAATTTTAATCAAATTCGAGAAAAAAATACAATTTTGCAAAGAGTTTTATGAAAATTTATGAAAATAATAGACTTTTCAATAAATTTGTAAAAAAATCCTGAAAATTTAGACAAATTTTTTTTTTAAATTCCTGAAAATAATTGAATTTTGCAACAAATTTTTTAAAAATGCCTGAAAATTGGATTTAGACACAAATTTTATTAAAATTTCTAAAAATAAATGAATTTTACAAAGAGTTTTATTAAAATTATAGATGAATTAGAATTTTAAAATATTTTAAAAAAATATAAAATTTTTGATGAATTTTAATTATAAATAATTTTTCAAAAATTCTAAAATAGTAAGTTTAAAAAAATTTTTAATTACTTTGTCTGAGAATTACTTTTTCAAAACTATTTTAATATTTTCATTTTTTATCGAATTTACATTTGAAGATTATTCATTAAAATTTTTAAAAATTCAATTATTTACAAAATTTTCAATATAAATCCTGTAATACCTAGTTAATTTTTAAAAATGATAATAAAATACTTAAAAAAAAGAATTTATTTTTGATTAATTTTACTAAATTTTTATTCTTCAAAATCTATTTAATTGTATATTTCAAAAATGTAATGGGAAAAAATTTTTAAAAATAATTTTCGTAAAATTTATCTACAGCTATTTTTTATACTGCGCGTAGAAATCGAAAAAAGAAAATTTGGCATTTTAGTACAAGTTTGGACTATTTTACGAGGATGAGATTTTTCCTCACCTGCGACGGATCGCATTACAAAAAAAGGTAAATCAAAATAAAGTACCTGACGCCATTTTTCTTCGCTTCGTTTATTAAAATCGTCCATACCATTTAATGTTTCCATTAAATTTCTCCATTCTTCATCATTATTCTTTTTCTGATAACCTATCCAGGTTCTTGTTACCAATAAACTTGGATTCTCCTCCACAAGTTCTACCAATCTTGCTTTTTGAGAGGCAGAAAAACGCTTCAACCTGTTTTGATTATTCACTAAAAAATAATTTAAAATATTTTAATTTAAAGTTAAAATTATTTTTTAATGAATTAATAATTTAAAACTTACTTTTAAAACCCCTTGAAAAAAATCAGCATAAAATTCACCAACAAACTAACCTATAGGAGAATTAAAAAAAAGAACATCGTTTTTTTATTACACTAGCGCAGTCGACGGCCGCAAGCGGCCGTCTCCTTCGCTATTATGCTATTTCTCAATTCAGTTCTCTGCCTGATTTTTAGTTAATTACAATTTTTCTTTGTATATTTGATATACAATAACCATTTCTACATTTACTTCGCTACCTAATTTTGTATTAATTATAATTCTTATTCATTCTTGATTGATTGAAAATTAAATAAAAATAATTTAAATTTTAGTTAGTTTAAATATTCAATTTCTTTAATTTTAAATATTTTTGCTGATAAATTATAATTTTTATTCTTTGTTCTATTTTCAATTACATAAAGTTTTCCTTCTATATTTATTTTCCTAATTACTTTTTTAATAAATATAAATCATTAAATATATACCATTTTTCTGGTTTTAATTATCTGAGGCTGAATTAGAATTTATGTTCGTTGTTATTGTTATTAATAATATTAACAAATGTTTTTTGTTTATTTAATTTTGTTAATTAATTTTTTTCACTTATTATACTTCTTCTCAACTTTTCACTTAAAGAAAAAGAAAGAGACAGTTTAAATTTGAAAGTTAGCGCCAAATAATTGTCCAACCGCAGTGCCATCTACAACATGACTTTTTTCTTGCTAGCATGCCTTTCTCCATATTATGCTCAATGCTTCTCAATTCGAGTGTCATCGATTGTTTCGATATTCGATACTCTCCATGACTTCATGCTTTTTTTTTAGGGTGTTTACGAGATGCTCGCCCTAGGGCGCCTCGAGGCGACCGAAGGTTCTCAAAGTCACTTTTATTATTCTTTATTTATATGAAAACAAACGATAATAAAAGTGACTTTGAGAACCTTTGGTCGCCTCGGGGCGCCCGAGGGCGAGCATTTTGTAAACACCCTTAGTAGGATATATTACATATACATACAGAGTCAATGTAAATTGAAATTTGAAATGTCGGTAAATAAAGTAAAATTTTAGTGTTTGTTTATGAAAATAGATGGCGCAGCAAATAAAACTCTACAAATAATATTAAATGAAATAAAATAAAAATTCTTAAGTAAAAACATCAAGAGTTGAAAACCTTATGGCAATTTTCCAGTAAAACTAAGGTTAAGGTAGTGTGGAGAAGTCATAAAGAATTATTTCTTATGTTGGTTGCATTGATGGTGTTCATAAACTTCACTGTGTTCGGTTCACTTTTGTGATTCCTACTTCACGTTATTTTACTTTATTATTATTATTTTCCAACTACTTAGTTTCTTTATTTTCTTGAAAAATAAATAATTAAAAAACTTCTGTGAGTATTTAAATAAGAGTGAAAATAAAAAGAATTTTTTCAATTTTGGCGAACGTCTTACTGGCCAGCTCACAAGAATCCTTAAGTTACTAGAATTTAACAATTTTTTAGGTTACGATAAAGTAATTTTTGTGGAACCGTGCAGAAATTATTCAATTTTCAATACCAAGTATTTGAAATTGAGTAAGTGGTGAAAATTAAAAGATAATTTTTAATTTTTTCGTAAGTCTCACCGCGGCCAACTCACAACAATCCTTAAGTTACTAGAATTCAACGATTTTTTAGGTTAGGATAAAGTAATTTTTGTGGAACGGTGCAAAAACTATTGAATTTTTAATGCCAAATATTTTAAATTGAGTAAGTGGTGAAAATAAAAAGATAATTTTTAATTTCTTCGTAAGTCTCACATGCCAACCTACAAGAATCCTTAAGTTACTAGAATTCAACGATTTTTTAGGTTAGGATAAAGTAATTATTGTGGAACAGTGCAAAAACTATTGAATTTTTAATGCCAAATATTTTAAATTGAGTAAGTGGTGAATATAAAAAGATATTTTTTAATTTTTTCGTAAGTCTCACTGGCCAACTCACTTTAATGCTTTTTAAAAAAAATGTTATTCAATTTCTAGAATAATATAATTTTTCTTTCTATTTTAATTAACAAAAAAAAATTATTCATTTAGTAACAATTAATTTTATGGAAATGACAATTTCTTTCCTATAATTAATTTTATTATTGGATTTTTGGAAAAACATTCATCAGCTGCTGCTATCAAGCGGCGGTTTTTTTTTCTAAAAGTTTTTTTGCTCATTTCTCTTTTTCAAAATATAAAATGTTTTTAAATTACTTTATATCACAAATAATAATAATAATAAATTTTTATTAATATAAATTATAAAAAATAATGAATAAAATAAAATTATCATTATTTTAATATTAATCTTAAAGAAACAAGTATGGTAACTTGTGGTTGGCAGGAGTGCGTCGTGTGAGTGGATTTACTTATTTGTTGGGTTGGTGCAAGTGTTTGATAAAATGAGGTTAGGTTTTATGTTTATAATTGCGCCGACGTGCCGGTTCTAAAGTTGTGAAGTGTAAAAATTTATAGTTGAAGTTTTTTGTTGTGTCTTTTGATCAAGAAATTACAAGTGTTTTTGTATTATTAATCTCAGAAATTTAATTCTGTCTCCAAAATACTTTCACTGTGCATTTTCTTAATAAAAAAAATGACCTGACGATCCATATCGTCAGGTCTACAATAGTAAATACAACAGTTATTACATATTCAAAATACACGTGGGATTCTTAAAATTATTATAAATTATTAATGAGAAAAATTAAATCTAAAAAATAATTATTGTATGTAAATTAACCTATAGAAATAATCCCAGGTGTATTTTCAATGTGTCATAACTGTTGTATTATTATTGTTGATTATTATTATTATTATTATTATTATTATTATTATTATTATTATTATTATTATTATTATTATTATTATTATTATTATTGACCTGTAGATCTATGTTCATGGTGAAATTCATAGTGAAAGTGTTTTTGAGACAAATTTTAATTTCTTCATATAAAAATACTTCTAATTTGTTGACAAAAGACACAACATAAAACTCCAACTATTATAAGAAAGTTTATAATAATAAAGAATTTAAATAAAGAATTAAATTTTGACGTGTTGAAGAAGAGAGGAACCGCAAGTAAGTAGAATAAATAAATAATTTTTCCAAAATTTTGAAAATTAATTAATTCCTCTTAAATAATTTTATTAAAATTCCTTGCAATAATTAAATTCTTTTCAATAATTTTATTCAAATTTTTCACAATAGTTGAATTTCTATGAAGAATTTTCTCAAATTTCTGAAAATAATTGAGTAGCCTGCTTAAAAAGAATATTTTAATATTTATAAAAATGATTAAATAGGAATAGTCAAAACCACGGAATATGGGCTGTATTGTACGACGTGGAATGTGGATTGAGGGAACACCTTCTCCAGAGTTAATTCTTCTCAAGTTATTTCATAATTTATTGATGACGATGAAGCCAGTGATCATGTTTTAATTATAACATCAACAATTATTCCTGGCGATAAAATTAAAAGTTTAATGGGACATGTTGTTTAGATACATTCTCGTAGCAGATCGTTCTCGTCTTCAAATTCTCAGGCAAAATATTCAAAAGAATATTTTAAACAATTCTAAGCACTATTGTACCGCTATAGACAGTGTGAGACTAACTTTTCATAAGGTATTTCTTTAATTTCTTAATTATCTTAATCTTAAAAATATTAATCTCAATTGATAAACATGACAAATTAAATTTAAATGTTTATAAATGACTTGAAGAATTTTCTATTAACAGGTGTTTGGCTACAAATTAGTGGAAATTGATCCTGGAAAATTTATTTTAATATATAAAATTCCAAACAATGATTATCATGTGACAAAGTTCTTTATGAGAATTGAAATATTTTCAGTTTTAATTAAATTCTTTGAAAAATGCAGTTATTTTCAAAAATTAGTATTACATTCTTAGTAGAATTTCAACTATTTTCATAATTTACTAACTTTTTCGCCAGAATTTTATTATTTTTTAAAAATTTCAATAAAATTCTTTTCGAAAATTTTTATTATAATGAAATATTTAAATTATTTTTATAATTTATAAAATATTTGTTTGAAATTTAATTTTTTTAAAGAATTTTAATAAAATTCTTACCAATATTTCAATTATTTTACAATTTTTAAAATTCTTCACAGAAAGGAATAATTTAAAAAAATTTGGATAATTTTTTTATGGAATTTAATTATTTCAAATAACACTTTCAATTTCAAATAACAATTAACAAAAAAAAATCCTTTTTTTATAGAAAACAATTAATAATTAAGAATAAATTTTTCTTTCTAATATTTGTACAGGTTTAACGGTGTCAAAAATACAAAATAATCTATCGAAAGCGAGAGTTATTTATGCTAGTGTAATGGTGGGAGCGTCAAAACCCTGAAATGTGGCCTGTATGATACGACTTGAAATGTGGATTGAGGGAACATGTTTTTCAAAATTCATGGATTTTATAACAGCCGTGGAGAAGAGAGTTTATGATCATTCCGTGAGTATTTTTCTATTTTAAAATTTATATTTGTTCGAAAGTAGTCTTTTTATACATTATTTGGCTGTATTTTACTTAAATACACTGTAAAAAATTTAGGGTTTTGAGGGTCACCGGAGTTAGGAGTAAATTTTTTTGAGTTAAAACTCAACTCTCAAAGAAAGTTAATTTATTAATTCCTAATTATGTATTTTTAATACAATTTTAAATAAATTCCTTGAAAAATGCAATTGTTATTAAAAAATTTATTAAAACTTGTAGATACAATTCAATTTTAAGAAATATTTAATTATTCAATAAAACAATAAAATTCGTTGCAATAATTCAAATATTTTCATAAATAACATTTAATTCGTCGCAGAAAATCAATTATTATAAAAAATTTGAAGTAATTTTGCAAAAGAATTCAAATAGCTTGATAAACAATAAAATCGCATAAATTCTTAAATAAATCTCATAAAATCTATTATTCTAAGGAATTTTAATAAAAGTTAATTATTTTAAAAAATTGTAATAAAATTCTTCTCATGAATTCAATTGTTTTTAAAAATTATTATTTAAATTATTCTCAGGAATTCAATTATTTCTAAAAAAATTTAATAAAATTCTTCAAAAAGTTTTTAATTATTTTCAAAAATTGTTATAAAATTCTTTAATATAATAAATTTCATTAAAATTTTAATTAAATTCCTTAAAAGAAATTAATTATTTTTAAAAGTTGTTGATACAATTCTTCGTAAAAATTAAATTTTCAGAAACATTTGGTGATATTATTTATTTTTGTATTTAAATAATTGATTTCTCGTAGAATTAAATTATTGTTTTTTGTACTTTTAACTCACAATTCTGTAGAATTGATTTTTTTTTGAAAGAGTTTAATTGAATAATAATTGATGTTATTGATTGAAAGTAGAATTTTAGTTAAAAAATTCTAGAAAATGTTAATTGAATTGAAATGATACAAATAATTTTGAAGAAATTACAGTAACAATATTCTTATAGTAATAAACTAATGGTTTTGTCAGTCGGTCATCTTTATGTTTTATAATAATATTCTTACGAGTTGTTCAATTTGAAATGATTTGAATTTGAAATTTTTGAACATCCTAATTCCAATGAAAAAAATGATTAAATATTTATCTATATCTTCTATATATATAAAATCAGACTTTTGTCTGTACATTGCTCAGAACTTTAAATTTCGCACATAATTATTCGTTTTGAGCATCAAGGATTCCAAATATACCAATAAAAAATTTCGTGTATGTATGTATGTATGTATGTCCGTATGTCACAGAATCTTTGTCCGCGAATCACTTAAAAACGGCTGAACCGTTTGAAACCAAATTTGGCAGAATGTTAGACCTTGGGCCAAGGAAGGTTTATAAATTTACAGATTTGAAAAATATTAATTAGAACGAAATATATGTAATTTTTTCAAAAAATTAAAAAATAAAAAATTTTCATTTTTTTAAAAACTGCTCTTAAACTTTTTATAATTGAGTAATACATGCTATTTAGTCACATTTTAGCATAATTTTACCAAAAATAATATTCTATAACTAAGATGTAAGTATAAAAAATTTTTTTAAAAATCGAAAATTTTCAAATTTTATATTTTTTGATGAATTGCTTTTAAACCATTTATAATTGAGTATTGCACGTTATTTAGTCAAATTTTAGAAATATTTTGCAAAAAAGGTTTATCAATTTACAGATTTTAAAAATGTTAATTAGAACGGGAGATATCCAATTTTTTCAAAAAATCGAAAATTTCCAAATTTTACATTTTTTATGGATTGCATTTAAACTTTCTATATTTAATTATGACATATTATTTATTTATTTCTGTTTAGAAATGTTTTGAATTTCAAAAATCAAAAAAATTATAATTGATACCAATTACTATGAAGTTTAATTCAGTAGTATTTTTGGGGTCTTTGATTAAGATTTTGACGTCAAAATAATACAATTCAGAATCATTTATTTAACCAATTAATCTAATATTATTTAATTGCAAGAATTTCAGAAATATTGAAAATGTAATTTTTTGTTATTAAAATTGTATTGCAGGATGTCAAGAATTGTAAGTCACCTGTGATACAATACAAGCATTATGTTACTGGGTAAAAACTTAGATATAAAAAGTTTTGTTATTCTAATTCTAGATTTCACTTTTAGAGATGTTTTGAGCAATGTAAAGACAAAAGTTATAAAACAGGGCGTCTACCAACCGGGAAAAACGGTAAATATGCGGGAATTTAATGTGACCGGGAAAAACTGGGAATAAGCCGAGTCAAAATTTAAGCCCTTCTTTCAGCTCGCAATACCTATAGATCTTATTTTAGATTTTAGCAGTCTTAACTTGCGATAAAATTAGTTCGAATTAGACTCTACTATAACTCCAAAAACTGGTGGAAATTTTGGATTGATTCTTAATACATTAATTAAAGTACTACAAATTGACAAATATTGTTCTCTGCATTCGAATTAGTTGAAAATAACAAATTTGATAATAAAAAGTCAGTCACTGATTCAAATAGTATAGTATTTTCTTACTAAAATAGTTAATGGTAACTAATTATAATTTTTTCCGTTCAAAATAAATGCCCGGTTATTTCCCGGTTTTCCAGATTGATATAGATAAACTGTTAAATGTATTGGTAGAAACAAAAACCCGTCGAAGACGGGTACGACAGCTAGTAATAAATAATAATAATAAATTGAATGTCACTTTCCGCGTTAGCGCGCATAACATTTGCTAGTAAGTCCTAGGTAATAGGATGCCAGGATGGAACAATTACCTATTTGGAATTATCTTGGAACACGGTTCACGGTCGCCATGGCGAAAGATATGCGTATAGAGAAAATATGACCGACGTTGTTATTCAACATTTCGTGACAAATCAAAAAGTCATAATAAAGTGCAAAGATCTCGTAAGTCTTTTGAAAAACTATGAAAAAATAATTTTGAAAATAATTTCCAAAGAAATTAATGGAAACAAAATAATTGTTTAGGTCTGCAGAATTCCCGTCTACAAGGACAAACTCGCCGTTCAACTTCCGAGGCGTGTGATAATTTACGAACCATTGGGTAACAATGAAGGAATGCATTACCGCATCACGGACAAATTGGCTCAGGCAGCAAATTGTAATATGCTGGTGGTAAAGACAAATCGTTTGATTCTCGGTCTGGATAAACGATTACAGAGTCTCACATTCACGGAGACAATTGATCGTGAGTAGATTTTGGATGGACCGATAACTTATTTGAAAATAATCGGCGGCCTCGTGGGACAAGAGTGTTTAGAGGCCGGTCTTGCAAAAGTCGAATCAGCCGTTCGATTTTTGGACATTACTTTGCTGAAGGAAAAATTGGCCGTTGTTAGCGACACGGATGTTTTGTCAGTATTCGACATTAGAACCGATCAAAAATTACAGGAATTCCACGACGTACGAAGTGTTGCGTTCAATAGTGCCTTCGATGAAATTATTTGTTTCTCGGGTGTTAATTACTTGGCGATCAAGGTCGCAAATTTTAACGAGTATCGACAGAAATTTTCCGGATTTGTTGTCGCACACAATGGATCGAGACTTTATTGTCTCAACGGTCCTTCAATCGTGGCAGTTGAGGTTCGTAATTACACAGGCACACAAATAAAAAAAAGTCAAAACCCAGAGGTCACACCCCCCTATCCCCATGTTTTTGGGGTCCCTGAAACCGAATATTACCATGAAAAATTTTTTTAATTGGCCATTTTCCCGCTACCACCCCCATTAGACCTGCTCCCGGGGTTGGAATTTCAGTTTTAAAAATCGGTCCGTTTTATTTGAAAAAAATTATTGCAGGGAGTTTTAGTGGGTCGGGGGTGGAAAGGATTTGATTTTGGTAGTTTTTTTTGGTTTCAGCGACCCAAAAAACGTAGGTTTAGACACCGTAATCGACTTTCGTGAAAATTCGAATTTCGACCCCTCACCCTGCGGGTGTTGAGGGGGTTGTAGGGGGTTAAGGGAGGGAAAAATTTGTTTTTGGTAGTCTTTTTTGGTTTTAGCGACCCAAAAAACATAGGAATAGACACCCTACTCGACTTTTTTTAAACTTAAATTCCAACCCCCGGGAGCAGGTGTAAGGGGGTGGTAGCGGGAAAATGGCCGATGAAAAAAATTTTTCATGGTCATATTCGGTTTCAGCGACCCCAAAAACATGGGGATAAGGAGGTGTGACCTTTGGGTTTTGAATTTTTTTTTGAGTGCCTGTGATATCTTTCGTTTTGAATTAAAAATTGTTCACAATTTAAAAAAAATAAATTTTCAGATGCCTCTGTCGTCCACGATGTATCAGTATTTGGAGATTAATATGTTTAAGGAAGCTTATGCAATCGCTTGCTTGGGAGTGGCGGATAATGATTGGTTTGTCTTGAGAATTGCCGCTTTGGATAATTTGGAATTCAATATTGCATATTCGGCTTTTGCGAGAATAAAAAAATTGTGCTTCATTGAAATTGTCTCTGAAGTTGAGGAGAATTTGAAATCTGGCGAATGGGGATGTGAGGCTTGCATGGCAAGAGTAGCGGCTGCAATGGGCCGACTTCGTGAAGCTGCGAGACTCTATCAAAAAGCTGGATTACAACAATACGCTGTCGATATGTATTCCGATCTTCGCATGTTTGACATTGCCCAGGAATTCATTTCGTCCGGCAATATTCAAGTGAGTTGAGAAAAGAAAAATCAACTTTTTCTTTGCTATTCTTTATTTTTTTATACTCCTTCTGGAGCAGGGTTGCCACGCAACCTGGAATCGTCAGGGAATTTTATAAACCTTGAAAAAACCTGGAAACGTCAGGGAATTTTGATCGAAATCCTGGAAAATTATTGTCCAAAGTTATTGTGTTTATTCTTGAAATGTAATTTTACTTCAATATTTCAAAATTAATTTAATTTTAAAAGAGTGGCGTTTACAATTTTCATAAATAGATGAACTTCAAAAGATTTTAATTTGAAATTTTGTAAAATTTTAATTTTAAATTAATTTAATTAGAAATTTTTTAATACATATTTTTAATTTATTATTAAAAATAATGGATTTGTACATTGTAGATTGGCATTTTTTATAATTTAGTGTTTAAAATTGTCTGGAACCTACAAATTTTATCGGATTTTCATGGAATTGTTCTTAAATTAAAGGGGATAATTAAGAGATCCCTCTAAATTAATTTTTGAATTTTAAATTGTTTATAATTTTTTTTGTTATTCAAATTTAACAATTTACAATATTTTTAGAAAAAATAATGTTTATTTTTTTATTTTTTCATTGCAGATGATTGGAATCAATTTAAATTAGTCCAGCATGACCACCAGACAAATAATAATGCATAATACAATTTATTTAAATTGTTGCAAACAATGTGAATTAACAAATAGACATTTTTTTGTAAAAAAAATTTTTTTTGCATACAAATTTATGTTTATTTAAGTAATCTATGTCGATTTTAGTAGAAAATTATTTTGAATTTAATAATTACCGTTGTTATTAACAATTATATGAACAATATTCTTGTTATCAATATTCAAGTAGAGCTTTACATTACTTTAAACTTGTTAAAATACGAAAAATAATTTTACTTTTTGCAGAAATAAGCCATTTGTTTGTTTAAAAAGTAAATAATTTGTTTATAACAAATGTAATTGAGGGTCCCTATCAAAGAACCGGTTATAAGTTTTTGAGACTCAAAATTATTGACTTTTAAATAAAAAAAGGATTTAAAATTTTAATTTCTTGAAAACATTTTGTATTGGTATAAAGATTACCCAAATGTTTCTCAAAAAATTGGGATTAAAAGAAGTTTAATTTTTTATTTACAGGGCAATGATTTCGAGCTTAAAAAAGTTATAACCGGTTCTTTGATATGGACCCTCAATTGTTTGTGCTAATAAATTTTTTAAGTTTTTGAAAGAATGTACATACCAACAAAAACATCTTTGATGCAAAAATTTCTGCCAAGTAAAAATTTTTGAAATGTCGAAATAATTAGTGAAATAAAAGTTTACCAAGTAAAATTTGTAACGAATGTATTCAATTGTAACAAATGTAGAATTTAATTTAATTATTAACATAATCAGCTAATGAAATCCAATTGTTCGTCTTAATAAAAAATTTCTATTTGAAGCAATTTTTAGATCTTGGCGTCAATAATGTTTCTAACTTATAATTAATAAAAGTATTGACGCCAAGATCTTAAAATTGCTTCAAATAGAAATTTTTTATTAAGACGAACAATTGTATTTCATTAGCTGATTATGTTAATAATTATATTAAATTTTACATTTGTTACAATTGAATACAATTGAATACATTCGTTACAAATTTTACTTGGTAAACTTTTATTTCACTAATTATTTCGACATTTTTAAAATTTTTACTTGGCGGAAATTTTTGCATCAAAGATGTTTTTGTTGGGATTGAAATACTTTTTGCATCATAATTAAATTCTAGGGTCTTTTATAAAACTGTTTAGTAGTTCAGGCTCTACATTTATCTAGATGTCAAATCCAATTTTTTAGTAAATATTTCAATATTTGGATTTTTCTAAAAAAAATAAAATTTTTTGATATTTAGACAAACACAGAGACTAAACTTCTAAACGGATATGTAAAATATTCTAGAATATTATTGATTGGATTAGAATCTGGATATATATTGCAAGAAATTTAAATACACTTTGTATTTATTAAAATATTTTGATTTTTCTATAAAAAATTGAATTTTTCGACATTTAGACAAACGTAGAGACTAAATTAATTAACAGATTTGTAAAATATTCTAGAATATTATTGATTGGAGTAAAATCTTGATATATATTGTAGGAAATTTAAATACATTAAAAAGTTTAGTCTCTACGTTTATCTAAATATCAAAAAATTTTATTTTTTTTGAGAAAAATCAAAATTTTTCAAAAAATACGAAGTGTATTAAAATTTCCTGAAATGTATATCGAGATTTTAACCTAATTAATAATATTCTAAAATGTTTTAGAAATCCATTAAGAGTTTACGCTCCACGTTTGTCTAAATCTCAAAAAATCGATATTTTTTCGGTTTTCCTAGCTTAAATTCTATAAAAGTATCAAAAATATTCAAATAAACTTGACAGAATTCTTTCTTTTTTGATTCTTTATCCAACAAAAAAAGAATGAGCAAAATCGGTTAAGATTTACTCGACTTATTCAATTTTATCGAAAAATAGCCAATTATATTCGCGGTTTTTGTTTTTTACTTGGCGGCGAATCTTGATTATGTAAACATGTTATGTTAAAAAAATGCATAAAATGTTTACAAATGTCAAAGAAACTTGATTATTGTTCATAATAATTGTCAATAACAATTTGTTAATTAACATTGTTTGCAACAGTTTAAATAAATTGTATTATACATTATTATTTGTCTGGTTAACAATGGTAATTATTAACCCTTTCACACCCAGGCATAACTGGACGGTTAAAAAAACGTAAGTGTAACGTTATTCATAGTTTTCAGGGTCGCTGATTACGAATCTGATATCAGAATTACAAAATTTTTTAAATTCAAAATGGCGTATCTAATATGGCGGGCAACTTTTTTACAGATTGATCGGATTGGCTTGGAAATTGTTACTCGGGAGTTTTTGAGGTCACTGATTACGAATATGACATCATTTTTTGAAAATTCAAAATGGCGGATCCAAGATGGCGGACGATTTTTTTTAAATCGTTTAGTTTTACCAGAAACTTGATACTCGGGGGTTTTCAGGGTCGATGAATACGAATCCGGTGTTATATTTCTAAAATTCAAAATGGCGGATCCAATATGGCGGACGTTATTTTTAAAATCGTTTAGTTTCACCAGAAACTTGTTACTCGGGGGTTTTCGGGGTCGCTGATTACGAATCCAGTGAGAGTAGAAAGAAACAAGTCCATCTACTGACAGAAATAAAAATAACCGATTGTATAGCTCGGTTGGTGGAATCCTGTTGCTTGCGATCACAGAGGTTAAGCCACTTTGAGTGCGGTTAGTATTTGGATGGGTAACTCTCTGTGAATCGCTACAGTTTCGGTGTTTTTCACTGATGAGATATATCAAACGGGAGGTTTGATGCCGAGGTTATGTTTGTGCATTTGTGATGGCTTTCCAAATGTACATTCATGACTCGACGTCAATAAACCGGTTGTACACGGGAAGTAGATTTTCTGCAGTTTTCCTCTCCCCTGGCCGAATGTCCAGGCGAATGCGAGTACTCCTAACCTAAGTCGGCTGCAGCCGCAAAAGTATGGACACGGAGTAAGAGTTTGTGAGTTAGAAGAATTAAGTATAGTGATGTTGAGGAGATTGTAAAGGCCCGAAAGGGCATACAATGAAATTATACTTTACTTTTTACTGACAGAAATAAATAAATACACAATCGCAATTTTAAAATAAACTACAAATTCGTGATCAGAGACTATAAAAACCCTTGAGTGACAAGTTTCCCTCTAATCCAAACAATTTTTACATTTGTCGTCCACCGTATAGGATCCGCCATTTTGAATTTTTAAAAATTAACACTTAATTCGTTATCAGCGACTCAAAAAACCCCCGAGTAACAATTTTCAGGTGAAATTTAAATGTTTAAAAATAATCGTCCGCCATATTGGATCCGCCAATTTCAATTTTAAAAAACTGATATTATATTCGTAATCAGCGACCCTAAAAACCCCCAAGTAACAAGTTTTATGCCAATCCGTTTAATTTTTACATTTGTCGTCCGCCATATTAGATCCGCCATTTTAAATTTTGAAAAATTAGCACCGGCTTCGTAATCAGCGACCCCGAAAACCCCCGAGTAACAATTTTTAGGCGATTTTAAAATATTTTAAAAATTAATGATTTTTAACAATAATTTATGAATTTTTTTAAACAATAGAAATTTTTTAACATGATCTAGGTTACTTATTTTTAAAGCTCTATTCTTCCTGAAGAGAACGCACTAAATTAGACTAAAAAATATTAAGTTTTTTCAAAGATATTGAGGTTTTTGTAGGTGGGACGTATATGTCCCATGGGCGTGAAAGGGTTAAATTCAAAATAATTTTTTACCAAAATCGACATAGATTACTTAAATAAACATAAATTTATTTGCAAAAAAAAATTTTTTATAAAAAAAACCAAAGTTATCTATTTCTTAATTAACATTGTTTGCAACAATTTAAATAAATTGTATTATACATTATTATTTGTCTGGTGGTCATGTTGGACTAATTTAAATTGATTCCAATCATCTGCAATGAAAAAATAAAAAAATAAACATGATTTTTTCTAAAAATATTGTAAATTGTCAAATTTGAATAACATACAAAATTATAAACAATAACAACGACGCGCAGCCAGAGAACATAACGCCGCTCTCCAGTCGTGCCTTGTCTACGACCCGGATCGTCTCCAGCCGCTGACATCGTCGTCGAAATTCTACGTGGAGCTGTTTCGAGGGCATCCTTTGACCAAGGATCCCCGCCCCAGGCTCGAACAATCAGTCCGCGGCACACTCACGCTCCCAGTGCCGGTGTACACGTTGACCTCGGGCCCATCCACCACCACTACCGTCGTGCCCTCTCGCACCGTGCCGCCGCTTCAGATTCTACCGGAGAATCCTCCTCAACTTCCCATTCCCGACGTCCCAAGAGACGTAGCGTCGGTGGCGCCCACGAATCCTCGTCAAGAGAGACGGTTCAAGGAACTGTTTGGCTTTAGCCCCTGCAAGGTCGGTGTCGCGCCGACGACGCCTTCCCGCTCAACGCCTTCTCCACTGCCGGAACAATACTCACCCGACGTACTGTTCATCCCCGTCGGTGTTTCCCCGGAAGCCTTCTCGCCGAGTGAACGCTCTCTCGTCGTGGGGTCTGCGCCCGCCTCGCGCCGGCGTCTACGCTTTGAGCCCTACTAGCTCTCGACAAACCTCCATCGGCCCTTTTCAGGGCCACCAAACAATTTTTACGTAAAGACTTTATTTTTTCTTTCTCTTGCCTTCTCTGCAAATCACCGTCCGCCGCCCTTTGAGCCATCACTCCCTCGCACCCATAGTGACCGGTATCAAAACAATTCAACTTTTTTCAAAATTTTTAATAATAAATTACATGTTACGGTAATATGTTCGCAGTTTGAAGTTAGTTGTTGTTTGCTTTTTCGTTTCTTAAGTTTTTTTATCATTTTTATTCAAATTTTCAGTTTTGAAATTAATGTATTGAAATTCATTGAATTATTGCTAAGAATTTTATCAAAAAATTTGATAATAATAGAATTCCTTCAATGAATTTTATTATTTAAGAAAATAACTGAATTCTAGCGAAGAACTTTATTAAAATTTTTAAAAATTCTAATTATATTCTTTTGAAGAATTTCTTAGAATTTTTTTAAACTAATGGATTTCTTCAATAATTTTAATTGAAAATTTTTAAAGCAATTGGATTTTATGAAAAAGAATTTTATTAAATTTGTTTTGAAAATAATTGAAATGTTTCGAAGAATTTATTAAAATTTTAGAAAAGTAATTGAAATTTATGAAAATATTAAAAAATATTTGAATTCTTCCGAGGAATTAAATTAAAATTGTTTTTAAAATAATTGGATTTTTTCGAAGAATTTATTAAAATTTTAGAAAAAATTGAATTTTTTCGATTTGAGTTAAAATTTTTTTTAAAAATTGAATTCAATTAAAAAAATGGAATTCAATTAAAATTGTTTTGAAAATAATTAAATTTTTGTTAAGGTTTTACTATTTAATAAAATAATTGAATTATTTAGAAGAATTTATTTAAATTTTAGAAAATAATTTAATTTTTTCGTGAAATTTTATTAAAATTTTTTAAAATATGAACAGAAATATTTAATTTTGTACTCAATAAGTGAATTTATTAAATTTTGATTATTAAATTATTTAAAATATTTATATTTGAAATTAAAAAATTTTGTAATTTCTTCATAGAAATTTAATGAATTTCAAAAATTTGTCAAAAGTCAATTATTTTTAATATCTACTATTTAAATAAAATTTCACAAAAGAATTCAATTAATTAAAAAGAAATTTTAATAAAATTAATCTCAAGAATTCAATAATTTTCAAAAATAATATAATTCTTCGCAGAAATTCAATTATGTTAAAAAATTTACAAAATTTCAATTATCCTTATAAATAATAATTTTTTTTTCCGAAATTCAATTATTTTCAAAAATTTTAATAAAATTTTTGGCAGAATTTTAATTATTTTTAATACAATTTTCACCAAATTTCCCAAAAAATGAAATTATTCTAAAAAATTTTATTAAAATTTGTCAAGAGAATTCAATTATAAATTTAAAAATTGGTTGATTTTTTATGAAAATTATATTTTAAGAAACATTCAATATAATAAAATATTTATTTTTGTATTTAAATAAATGAATTTTCGTAGAATTTTCTAATAAACATTGATTTAAAAGTGTATTTCAGTTAAAATTTTAGAATATAATTAAATATTGAAAGCGTGGATTTTTAGAAATAATTGAATTTTCTATAAGTTTCAAATTAAAATCTTTAAAAATTTGAACTTTTCATACTTATAATTAAGAATTCTGTAGAATTCATTTTTTTCAAAAAGTTTAGTGCAATTTTTTTTTATAATTATTTGAAGTTTTTAATTTCTAATATATTTAATTGAAGAATGACAGAATAATCGAAATTTCGTAAAATTAAATTGTAAACAAAAGGATTTGAAAATTCTCAAAGAACTTTTTCAAAAATTATTTTTAAAAAATTGATTTAAAGATGAGTTTGAGTTGAAAATTTTAGTAATGAATAATCGAAATGATGAAAAGAATTGTTGAAGAAGTTACAGTAACAAATTAGCAAGTTTTAATTATTATATAAAACATGAAGAAAGCAATGACTCCGAGTCGAAGACTCGGAGTGATCGGTATCTTCATGTTTTATATGCTATATAATTAAATTTTTTTTAAATTTCTTAATTCCTGTGGCAAAATAATGATTAAATATTTATTTAAAAATGAAATTATAGATGTTTTCGAATAATTTTCCAATTAAAGAATACGACTGGGCGATCATCCTGACGTGGCGGAAGTTCTAATTGAGGCGCAAGCCTGGCCTTAGACTTTTGAGTTGGGCGAAAGGAATCCAAAATTAAAATCACGAATCTATGGACCATACGCAAGATGGCTGGCGGAAACTGGACGATTCTCCGAGGTCCAAGAAGGTGAATTTTTCTTCGATTTAAAAAAAAATGTTTAGAAAATTATTATTTATATATTTAGCAAATTTAGTTTTATTTTCTAATTGCAAAATTGTAATTGTGATAGTTTTGTAATTTAACATTTATTTTTTTATGCAGCTTTTTAAATGGCTGGCCAATCGGAGGAGTCAATAGGAGTTTTGACGACTCTGGCAAAAAATGTCGTGACAGAAAGACGATTTCGCGATGCGTCTTATTTTTACTGGCTCCTCTCGCAATTGAGTCTTGATCTATCGAAAAACGTCGAAGAAATTAAAATTCTATTTAGATTTTATTCTGAGAGAGCCGACATTTATTACGTCTATCATGAAGTTCATAAATATTTAATAATTCAATCACATTTTTCCTAATTTTGATTGTTAGGAATTTATTATTCTTTTATTATTTAATTTCCATTAATTTACTTTTTATCATTACGTCCCTAATGCCAGAAGCGCTATTCAACATTTCCCGTTTTCTACTAATAAAAACGCAGGACAAACAATTCGAGGGCGTGTCACAATTTACAATAACTTATGCGCTAATGAAACAAGCACGTCTTTTGGGTGCCAATAAATTGGGAATACAATTACTCGAACGCTTAAGGGGAATGAAGATAACAAAAAATTTATTAGCAAAAATTGAAACGTGGGTAATTGCCGCGAAGGCATATCCATAACGTTATCCTGAGGAATTACTTCCATTGTGTTATCGATGTTCAATGTTTAATACACTTTTATCTACGAATAATACACCGGAAAATAGTTGCGTTCAATGTGGTCTAAAATTTCAACACTCGTTTGTGATGTTTGGTAATATGATTTCTTCAATTTTAAAATTGAAAAATATACTTCACCGCAGAATTTATATATAATTTAATTTTTTATTTCTACATACTCTTATATTTTTACTAAATATGAAAAAGTGATTCAATGAAATTTTGCCAAATTGACATTATTTCTTTCTTTTACAGAAATTTTACCTCTCGTGAAATTTGGACTCGAAGAAGGAATTACTGACGAAGAGGCGGATAAATTAATAGAAGAGCCAATTCAAAATTCCGAGGAATTGAATTTAGTGGAAGATCAATTAAAATTAATTAAGATCATCAAAATTATTTTTCTTGACAAAATTACGGAAAATGAGTAGAATTTATTAAATTTAATAATTTCTAAAAATTACAATTAGAATCCTTCCTGAATTCAATTATTTTCTACAATTTTCAACTAAACTTCATCTCTAAATCAATTATTTTAAATAATTTTCCGAAACATTTTGAATATGATTTTTTTCTCCGAAATGTTAAAAATAATTCTAAAATGTTATAATTTTTTGTTATGTACCTAATTGAATTTTTGGAAACATGTAATTAAAAGTACTGAAAATACTAAATTTTAAAAAATTAGAAGCTAATTTTCACTAATTTTCATTTTCATAAATTTACACTTGAAGATTATTTTAAATTATTTTAAATTATTTTAAAAATTTGCAATTAACATTCTTCAAAAGTTGATTTTCAATAGAGCTGTGCAAAATAATTCGAACTAAACTGTTTGAATTTTTCCGCCTAGTTCGAATGTCGAATACTCGACATTCGAGTTAATACAAAATTCGAACCGAACCGAGTTTTGTTCGGTTTTGAAACGCTAAAATGTCGAATTTTCGACATTCGAAACTAGCCCAGTTCGAATATCGAAAAACCGACATTCGAGTTAGCCTAGTTCGAATGTCGAATATTCGACATTCGACATTTCAGCGTCCCAAAACCAAACAAAAATCTCGGTTCGGTTAGAATTTTACACAGCTCTAATTTTCAAAAATTGTAACAAAATACTTAAAAAAAATTAATTATTTTCAATTAAATTTTACGAAACTTCAATTATTCAAAATTTTTTTAATTGTACGTTTCGAAAATTTAAATAGAAAAATCAGGGCTCGAAATACATCCGTAAATCTCGTAAAAGTCCGTTTTAAAAAAAAAGGTCCGCAAAGTCCGTAATTATATTGAGAAAAGACATAAATTTCGTAAATTGTACGATGTAATTTGGAGAATTTTAGAGAAATTATAAATGATTTAAGAAATTCCATTATTTTCAAAAATTGTAATAAAATTCTTGGCACTCTGAGACTTTTTGTATCGTACAGTGTATAGAAGAGAAGACTAAATTTAACACAAAGTAAATGGAGAGAAAAGTAAATTTATTATTATTATTATTCATTAAAAAACGAAGTTATTAACAAAGTTTTTAGTTAAATTAAAAAAAAAATAGAAATAAAAAATTATGTAAATATAAACTAATTATATTTTCATTCTTAAAACACTTAATTTTTTTTCCATTTATTATAACGCTCATCCTGGTTCAAAAGTAATTCCAAAGACGTTTTTCTCTTTTGTATTGTATTACTTCGTTTTTCCATCAAATCTATTATAAAATGTACTATATATTAGTAATTTTTCTTGAACGTGTCATACCTAAAATTTGAAAATTTTTATTTTTCTTAATGTTAATTTTCCCCCGTCTTTTTATATGAAAATTCTATGCTTAAGAGATTTTGCAAAAAAAAGAGAATTTTTTACTCTTGTTATTAACAAATTGAAAATTTTTATTAATTTTCAATTTAAAAATCAATTTAAAGAAAAAAATTTTTTTGACTGATTTCAATGATTTAACAGATATTATTTTTGTCTTGAATGCAAATTTAAAATAAAAATTTTTCTGTTTGAATATATTGAATTTTATGAAATTTATCCATAATATTTTAAATTGAAAAAAATTTGAATTATTCTTTAAACCATTCTAATTTATATTCTTAAGTTAAAAGTAATAAAAAATTCCAATAGATAAGAAGAGTTAATTTTTTTCTATTTTAAAATCCTTTTACATGTAGTGATTTTTTATGTAACACGCTAGATGAAAATTAACATTTGGAAAAAAATTAACATTTAACAGTTTTGGGTGACACATTTCAGATATTTTTAATTAATTCTAAAAATTTGAAAAATTATAAAAAAAATAAATAAATATATTTTTATTTTTTATTTAACAAATCAAGTATTATGATGAAATAAAAAAAATTTTCTTTAATTTTCAATGGCACTGCAAATCAAATGTAAATTAAATAATTTTAACCATTGTTTGTATGTTGAATTTCAACATTTTTTATTTCTGTGTTTATTTCATTTTGATGAGAACAGGATGAATGAGGCCCGTCATCGAGATAGGAAACTGATGGTGATGGAAAATAAGATGTCTCATCTTGATGAGAAGTTGATAATTTTGGAAAATAAGATGCATCAGAAGTAGCTGCAATTAACACGATAAACAAATATTATCAGTAATTTATTATTTTATTTAACAAACGAATTAACCAATCGCGAATATATTTTACATAATACTGCACCGAGACGATAGTTTTTTGTTTAAAAAACCTAAAAGCCATGAGAACAAATCTTTTATCTGTTTTACTAAAAAAAACTGTTTTCGGCGATTTTCTTGTCATTTTTTCACTTTTTTAGGAGGTGTTTATTATTTAATAATAACAGTTAATGAACTGTATAAATTTTTTTCTAACTGGCAAGTGTTACAGAAGAAGGGAAGCATATGTTTTTTTTCTTTGTTGAATCGTAAATTGTAGTAATTAATCGTTTTATTCAATTTCGTAGGTGCGGGCAAGATGGGGTAGGAGAGAGTGGGGCAAGACGGGGTACTCAAATGAAGCAAAAGAAAAGAGAAATACATAAGAGAACCCGTGTGGAAAAGTGGTGTTGGCTTACCCTCACCTTTATTTTTCAAAATTAAGTTAATAAATTCATTATTTATTAATAATAAACAAGTTCAATTATTAATAAATAACATTGTTACTTAACGATTTTTACTTTTTTTAATTAAATTGTGACCAAAAAAAAAAATCTGACGCACGCGGGTATAGAACCTACGACCTACGGACTATCAGACAAAAGCTTTACCACTGTGCTAAGGGACCTACTTGAAATTTATTTCTTTATTGTAGGTGACTAGCTGACTTGCTTTTGATGATTCAATAAAACATTGTTGACACTAATACACCATAACAAGAAAGGTGTTTTTCATTGTTTAAAATCATTATAATCATTAATTTTTGTTATGTAAAAAAATATTTTTTGTTTGGACTTAGAAATTTTTGCATGTCAATGATGTGGGCGATCCATGCGGGTCCTTCGCGTGGGCCCTCAAGGATTTGCCCTCATGTGAGTTTTATATTTTTTTAAAATTACCATTAAATATTTGTTAAAAACGTGTTTTTCATTGTTTAAAATCATTATAAACATTAATTTTTTGTTGTAAAAAAAAATTTTTTGTTTGGACTTAGAAATTTTCGCAAGTGAATGATGTGGGCGATCCATGCGGGCCCCTCGTGTGGGCCCTCAAGAATTTGCCCTCATGTAAGTTCAATATTTTCAAAAAATGTAAATAATTTTATGTGAAATATGTGTTTTTCATTGTTTATAATCATTCTAAACATAAATTTTGAAGTAATAAAAAATTATTTGAGGTTTGGACTTAGAAATTTTTACAAGTCAATGATGTGGGCAATCCATGCGGGCCCTCTGCGTGGCCCTCATGGATTTGTCCACATGGATCAGCCCTCGTCGGCCCCCGCCGGGGGCCCTCACGTCGTGTGGGCTTGATGGGGGCTTTTTCCACACGGGAAGTTAAGAAAACTACTTAAATCAAGACTGAATAAAATAAGAGTGACCTAAAAGAAAAAAGCTTGTCAGGTTAAATCATCAATTATTAGCGATGGTAAAGTGGAAAATACACCTTTTCTTTATTGTAATGGTTATTATTTAGATTCAAATGAAGGCTGGGCTGCTTGTTCTCTCTGAATGTATGGAAAAGAATAAAAAGTAATAAATACAGTTATCAGATATATAAAGTCAGGATTGAGAGAAGAAAGAAAAGAATAAGAAAAATTGTTTACCAAGAAAGGGGCTAAAAGTATCCAAAAATTAGTCAATAAACTACAAAAATTATTTATCTCCTTATTTGAAATTAAATAATAATTATTTTTTTAATTACAAAAAAGAAACCTTCATAAATTAGCTTCAAATCATGAATTTTGCGATTAAATATATTTTTTAATTTTGAAATTTTAGCAACTGTCACACTTTTGCCTGGAAACATTGAATTTAGAAGATATGAACATTCTTCTTCGTTTAAGAATTTCTTCTCTGCCAATGAATTAAAATTATTTTCTAATTTTAATAAAATTTCAGACTTTTGCTTGATTGTCCGCAATAATAATATTAAATAAACATCATCTTCACGCTTCTGCGGAGCATCAATTTCCATATTTGGATGTAAAATTTTATCTAATAAAAAAAGGAAGTAACAATAAACAAAATGAAATAGAAAAATCACAAAATAAAGAATTAAAAAAATACAACTAAATAAACATAAATGCAATTTTGAAAAATTATAAAAAATAAAAAGAATGGAGACAATGGAAAACTGAAATTTTTTTTCAATTTAACACGGAGAAAAATGAGTTTGCTATTATATGGATAGCGAATTTTTAGCTATTGCAGCTAATAATTAGCTGTTTTAGCAAAAAAAGTTAGCTATTTTAGCTAATTATTAGCTGCTTAATTGCTATCCATATAATAGCAATTAAGGTTAGCTAAAGTAGCTAAAAATTAGCTGAAATAGCTAACTATTTTTCTCCGTGAACAAAATAAAAATAAGTTAATAGTAAATAAATAATATTAAAATATTGGTAAAAAATTATTAATGTATATACTTCTATTATTTAAAATAACGAGAGATAATTGAGAATCCATTAATTAATTTTTTTTAATCAGATGAATATCTAACATGGTGGCCACTGGTCAGGGAAAACCTGGAAGTCAGGGAAAAGTCAGGGAAAAATAAATAGGTCAGGGAAATCAGGGAAAAGTCAGGGAATTTTTTAATTAGTCAGGGAAATTGTAAAGATTATAAAAAGAAAAAAAATGTATGTAAGGGAGACTAGGGCTAAATATTAAACAGCCAAAACAGTCAAATTGCATTATCTTTTTAACGGAAATAGTTAGATATAAATATATCAAATAATTTTTATTTATATCAAATATCCAATTAATTGAGTGAAATAAATAAATTAATTGTTTCAAATAACTAATTATTTGCATTAAATAAATTCGTTTATTAGAATCAATTAATTATTTAATTGATCCAATGAAGATTTATTTGAGTTAAATAAATGTGATTCAAATAATTCAAGTTATTTGAAGCAAATAAATATTTATTAGATCCAAATAAAAATTATTTGAATCAAATAAAAATTTTGCAAATAATTTGAATTAATTGAATCAAATAATTTTTTTTCAGTGTATTTATGTCATTAGGCAAGTACACGGCCGAAAAACGAAACCGCACAAAACAGTTAAACCCATAATTTTGTTTTTTATTTATAAATAAATTTTAGTTTATTAAATTTATAATTGTTAAATGTTACAAAATCAATGTTTTGAAAAAAGAGCAAAACATTTATTTCACGCTAAAATATTAGAAGCTTTTTTATGAAATGTTAGTGAGAACAATTGTCCTATACAAGATTGATCTATTTATATATTTTTGCATCTAAACGGACTTATTGACTAAAAAACATCTTTTCAAAATATTGGTCAGGGAAAGTCGGGAAAAAGTCAGGGAAAAGTCAGGGAAAAGTCAGGGAAATTTTTTTACTGTTTTTAGTGGCCACCATGTCTAATTTTTAAAAAATTAATTAATTATTGCAAAAAGAAAAATTATATATTAACATTATCTATTATTCTTTATTATTTATGAAACTTAAACAATATTAGTAAAAAATTACTTAAAAGATCTTCTTTAATTTGAAGAAAATATCTTCCTCTTAAAAACTTTTGATAATTTTGAATGTATTTAGATTTAAATTGTCCATGAACTGCCGAAATCATATCTTTCAAAATATTTTGATTTAAGTGTCCCTTGCTCATAATAAAATTTTTATCTTCTTTTTCCATTATAATGAAAGATAATAATTTATTATATAATTTATTATTCTTTTCTAAAATGAAATTCATGACTTTTCTTGTTTTGCTAACCAATGAAAAATTAAAATATCGAATTGCAAAATCAATTTGTTATGTATAAAATTATAAACAAATGAATATGATAAAATTCATAGCTCACTTCAGATAAATTCCAGAAAGAAACTTTTAATTTTATGAAAAAGGCGAGTAAAAATTTTTAAAAAAGTAAAAATGATTTTATATTTCAGAAAAAAAATTTCACAAGGCTGACTTTAATCCTGAACCTTGTGCACAATAATCAAGCGTCTTACGAGTAAGCAAAACTTAGTTGTAGTGTTTTAAGATTTTTTAATGAAATATAAAGTACTTTGAAAAAATTTATTAATTTTGTGATCTGGGGACAGAGATAAAAACCATTTCTCTTGTAAAGAGTTAGTTACTATATAATATAATATATAACGTAAAGTACTTTATATTAATAGTGTTCAAGCTGCCCTTTCCAAAAAGTAAAAAAATTGAAATTTATTGCAAATAGTTTATTATAAATAAAATTATTGAATTAAATTTCTGTATCTACATTTTTCTACTAAGATTGAATTATTCTGATCAAGATTTAACTAGACTGAACAAAAATTATTTTATTTCACGAGTGTTCAAGCTGCCTTTTCCCAAAATCTCAAAAAATTAAAATTCATTGCATTTAATTTATTTTAAATAGAATTATTGATTTAAATTTCTGTTTCTACATTTTTCCACTTAGACTGAATTATTCTGAACCAGAATTCACTAGGCTGAACCTAAATTATTTTATTTTACAAGTGTTCAATCTGCCTTTTCCCAAATTATCAAAAAATTAAAATTGATTCCATTTAATTTATTTAATTAAAATTATAGAATTAAATTTCCGTTTCTGCATTTTTCTATTTAGATTAAATTGAGTCCGCGCGTGCAATAACAGCAAATGCGCTCGGGCTGTCTTTCCCAATCGCTGTATCTACTTCAAATTGCGAGGTGGGGACTAAATCTGGCCAATGAATTAAATTTCCGTTTCTACATTTTTCTACTTAGATTGAATTATTCTGAACAAGAATTCACTAGGCTGAACATAAATTATTTTATTTCACGAGTGTTCATGCTGCCTTTTCCCAAAAGCTCAAAAAATTAATTTTAATTGCAATTAATTTATTTTGAATCAAATTATTGATTCAAATTTCCGTTTCTACATTTTTCCACTTAGACTGAATTATTCTGAACCAGAATTCACTAGGCTTAACCTAAATTATTTTATTTTACAAGTGTTCAATCTGCCTTTTCCCAAAATCTCAAAAAATTAAAATTCATTGCATTTAATTTATTTTAAATAGAATTATTGATTTAAATTTCTGTTTCTACATTTTTCCACTTAGACTGAATTATTCTGAACCAGAATTCACTAGGCTGAACCTAAATTATTTTATTTTACAAGTGTTCAATCTGCCTTTTCCCAAATTATCAAAAAATTAAAATTGATTCCATTTAATTTATTTAATTAAAATTATAGAATTAAATTTCCGTTTCTGCATTTTTCTATTTAGATTAAATTGAGTCCGCGCGTGCAATAACAGCAAATGCGCTCGGGCTGTCTTTCCCAATCGCTGTATCTACTTCAAATTGCGAGGTGGGGACTAAATCTGGCCAATGAATTAAATTTCCGTTTCTACATTTTTCTACTTAGATTGAATTATTCTGAACAAGAATTCACTAGGCTGAACATAAATTATTTTATTTCACGAGTGTTCATGCTGCCTTTTCCCAAAAGCTCAAAAAATTAATTTTAATTGCAATTAATTTATTTTGAATCAAATTATTGATTCAAATTTCCGTTTCTACATTTTTCTACTTAGATTGAATTTTTCTGAACCAGAATTCACAATATTAAAATATGCCACAAATTAAGAGAAATTTATTTACAATTAATTCCTTATAATAAACGTTCAATTTTTTTTCATTTTTTATTGTAATAATAATTAGTAATACGTTATTTTTAAATTTTAATCAATTTTAAATATCCCGCCAAAAAAATGATTTTTCGAAAGCGGAAAATTGAGGTGTGAACATTCAAATGTTTTTGCATTCTGCATGCATGCATCCTGCAGTCATAAGATCGTGTGGATGTACCCTAACTTAAAATTTCATTCTTTTATTTTGGTCAAAAAGTAAATTTCCTTTTTTTAACCTCACAATCTCAGTTCTCAATTTGTAAAATTGGTAAGAAATTTATAAAACATTTGGAAGTAATTGGATTTTGCAGAAGAATTTTGATATTTACAAAGGTAATTGAAATTTTGACACGAATTTCATTAAAATTTTTACGAATAATTAAATTTCAGAGAATAATTTTATTAATGTAAAAGTCCCAATTATAGGACGCTGTTTAAGCTAAACTATGAAATTTCTTATGACCAATTTTAATTGCATTTATTTTATTTTTTGTAATACTGTCTCATAATAGGGACAAAATTGTAAATTGTCCCATAATTGGGACCTTTACCTTATTTATAAAGATAATCGAAATTTTGAACAGATTTTGATATTTGGTGGATATCACGTCAAAAGTCCACAAAAAAATGTACAATTATTCCCAAATTTTTTTAATGATATGCCCTATAGGTTAGTAATTTGTCGGATAAATTTTTTTCAATTTTATAAAAAATTGTCCGAGGGGGAGGGGGTAGAAGTTCTGAACTTTTGCGTGACACGCTACACTTTGATTATTTCTTATAATTAGAGGAAAAATTTGTTTAAAAAATTAGGATATGGGTTTTTTAGATTTTTTCATGGGCTTTGGAATGGCACAGCCTATTTTCAAAAATTTTTTTATTTTGACACAAAATTTGAAAAAATAAAAATCTTTGGGTCCATTTTTTCTTTTTCCTTTTATTTTTAAAAGAAAGCTGAGCTTTTTTCTGATGAAATACTTGTTTTCCAAAAAACCGTTTTTTTTGTTTTCAAGAAATGAATTTTTGAATATAGCGCATCACGTCGTCGCGCCGCAATTTAATTTATAAAACGTTCCATTGAACTATTTTCTGCATTTTACAGGGTTGAGACTGACATTAGAACAATATAATGCCTACATTATAGTTTTTAAAAATTTTTTAAATTAAAAAAAATATTTAATTTTTTAAAATTTTTAACAAAACTTTTTTGCAATTTTATTTTTAATTTAATGCCTGTATTTTATTTTTTTGTTAGCTTTTTTTACTTTAGCTGTTCTCAACTTTGTCTCTGCATTTTTTGTTTTAGTGTCCTTACTTTTTGAATCTTTTGATGCTGGAAACTCCACATAATTTAAAGCCAACGAAGTTATTTTAAGGAACAAGTTTTCGTCATTTGTAGGAATATCCTGTCGAGTCAAAAGATTAGAAAAATAAAGGCACTGAAACAAAAAGTACAGAGGCAAAGTCGAGAACAGCTAAAGTAAAAACAACAACAAAAAGAAAAAATAAAATGCCAATTTTGAAAATGTAACGAAATCAGTATTTTGAAATATTTAAAAATCAGAGGAAATTTTTCAATATCAAAAAATAAAAAAAAATGGGAAGAAATGAAAAAAGTAAAATGTAGGCATTAAATTAGAAATAAAAGTCTAAATAAAATTTTTAAAAAAATTTTGTTAAAAATTTTTAAAAATTAAATTTTTTTTTAATTTAAAAAACTAAAAAAAACTAAAAAAAACTATAATGCAGGCATTATATTATTCTAATGTCAGTCTCAACCCTGTAAAATACAGAAAATAGTTCAATGTAACGTTTTATAAATTAAATTGCAGCGCGACGACGTGACGCGCTATATTCAAAAATTCATTTCCTGAAAACAAAAAAAAAAACGGTTTTTTGGAAAACAAGTATTTCATCAGAAAAAAGCTCAGCTTCCTTTTAAAAATAAAAGGAAAAAGAAAAAATGGACCCAAAGATGCGAAAAGTGAAAATTTATTTTTATTTTTTCAAAAATTGTGTCAAAATAAAAAAATTTTTGAAAATAGACAGTTCCATTCGAAAGCCCATAAAAAAATCTAAAAAACCCATATCCTAATTATTTTAACAAATTTTTCCTCTAATTATAAGAAATAATCAAAGTGGAGCGTGTCACGTAAAAGTTCAGAAATTCTACCCCCTCCTCCTCGGACAATTTTTTATAAAATTCTAAAAAATTTATTCGACATATTACTAACCTATAGGGCATATCATAAAAAAAATTTGGGAATAATTGGACAACATTTGTTTTTTGGGTGGACTTTTGACGTGATATCCACCATTTACAAAAATAATTGATATTTTGAGGAGAATTTAAAAAAAAAATATGAAAATAATTGAATTTCTGTGAAGAAGTTTTTTACTTTTGAAGATAATTATATTTTGCAAAGGATTTTATCAGAACTTTTGAAAATAATTAAATTTCCATGATGAATTTTATTATTTTTTAAATTTTGACTAGAAATTAAAAAAAAAATTTGAATATAATTGAATTTCTGCAAAAAATTGTATTACTTTTGAAAATAATTGAATTTCAGAGAAGAATTTTATTATTTATAAAGATAATTGAAATATTTAAAAAAAAATTTTGTAAATGTCTAAAAGTAATTGACTTTTGCAGAAGAATTTTGATATTTATAAAGATAATTGAAATTTTGAGGATAATTTAAAAAAAATTTTGAATGTAATTGAATTTCAGAGAAGAATTTTATTATTTATAATAATAGTTGACATTTTAAAGAGAATTTTTAAAAAAATGTTAAAAATACCTAATTAAAATTTTGCTATGAATTTTATGAAATTTTATTCCGGATTGTTTGATATCAAAGTATATGTTGTCGAGAAATATGATTTTTTACAATTTTGATAATTTCCTGTTTCTTTTATGTCTTTTTTTTCTAAAATTTTATGCGATTAAAGTGACTTTTCCTCAGTCTTAAAGACGATCCGAGCCCTGTTAAAATTATTGGCTAATAAAGTAGAAATCTTCTTTCATAATTGAAGCGTTTGGATCAGAAACAGCATAAGTCCATAATTCGAAATTGTTCATGAAAAAATGGACTTAAGCTATTTCTACACAAAACGCTTCAATTATATTATTTTGGTAAAATCCATATTGGAATTTTTCAATTTCTTATTTTTTAGGAAATAAAGAAAGGATTACGAAAATATGGACGATGAAAACAACAGTAGAGAGAAGCCGGAACTGCAAATTCCAGATGAAACCGCGCATAAAAGAAAGTCATCACTATTACGCGATGAAATTGAAGTCGAAAGTTCTGCATCAATGATCAAAAAGTCGAACAAAAGTGTCGAAAACTCCTTGGCAACTTCATCAAATTTAATGGACTTATTAAATAAATATAAGAAACCAAATCCGGCGATTCAATTTTACCAGATGCCATCTTTATCTCAGCTACAGGACCAGGAGAATGAGATGGCATCAAGTAGTAGCCGCGATAGTTTGTCGAATAAAGAAAAAGAATCACCATCAGCAGAAAATGTTCCCAGTGTAAGCTCTTCTAAAAGTGACGAGATTTCCTGCAAAAACATTTATTTTAAACTCAAGGAAATTTTTTCAAATATTGATCCTGCTTCAATAAAAGAAATTTGTATGAATCCTCCATTCTCCATCGAGGATCGTGACGAACAAGAACAATTCGACATGTTTTTGAAGTTTTTGTTATCGGCCAATAGTTCTGATCATATTTCTTCTACTAAAATTAAAAATGAAGATGACGATATTGTAAACAAGGATGATAAATTTAAATATTTATTGGAAATATTTCCGGAAGCCGATCCTAAATATATGAGGAAAATGGTTGAACTCCATCAAAATAGTCCAGCTGAATTGCAAGAGTTTATAGAAAACAACTTGGAAAATCCAACTTATCGAACAAAATCGCAGGTTATTAAACAATTAAAGATCAATCAACAAATTCAGGAATACACTACTGATTTCAGTGCGAAAAATTTCTTACAAATCATTCCTAATCCGATTGAACGATTCGAAAATTCTAAAAGAAAATGCACTTTTTCAAATGCGACATTTGAATTTCTGAAAGTCGAATTCTATTCGCATAAGGTATATACTTTATTTTTAATAAAATTGTATCTTTTTAAAATTATTCTTTTTTTCGTTCTCTTTCTATTAGAGAAAGTAAATTTTAATTTTTTCTATGAATACCTAATAAAATTCTTCTCAGAAATGCAATTATTTATAAAAATTTTAATTACTTTCAAAAATTTCAACGACTTTCAATATCTACTATTTAAATAAAAATTTTCAAAAGAATTCAATTATTTAAAACAAAAATTTTAATCGAGGGGCAAACAACTAAAGAATTGGATGTTTACCTACTAGAATAATAATTGAGTAATTCACGGTAATTTGGTGGTAATTCACATTAGTAACTCAATACAAGTGTACACCATAATTCAGTGGTTGTTCACCCCTTGATTTTTTTTCACCCCTTTTTAAGAATTCAATTATTTTCATTTTTATAATAAATAATAAAACTCGTTGCTAATTAATGTTGCTAATTTCAGATTGGAACAATTTCTAAAATTTATAAAAAGAATCAATACAATATGAGTTTGACTGCTGCTGAATTAAGGAACGTGGTCGCAGACCTTAAAGGAAAACGTGGAACATTTAAAATCATCCCAGAGGACATGGAAACCCTCCAGGAAATGACCTTTATTAAAAATAAAAAAGAAATTATCAGTTTTATGGAAAAATCAAAAAAAAAATAATTGTTTGAATTATTTAAAATGAAAACTTTTATAATTTAAAAAAATAATGTTTTTCAACTTCATACATTAATTTCTTCTAATATATTTAATATATTTCTTCTAATATTATATTTTGATTAACAAATAAAAGCTATACGTCCCAACTATACTTGTATGAAAAAATCGACAATATTTTTTTCAGTGCATTTAATATTCAATTATTATCTAAAATTTTAACTGAAATTCATTTTTATGAAATGAAAATCGATTTTTATTAGAAAATTCTACTAGAATTAAATTATTTAAATACAAATAAAATGCAAATAAATAATTTATTGAATAATTGAACGTTTCTTAATATTCAATTCCCATAAAAATCGTTATCAACAAATTTTCGAATAATTGAATTCTATCAACGAATTTTAATAATATTTTTTAAGAACAATTACATTTTTAGAGAAATTCGATTAAATTTGTATTAAAAATAATTAAAATTCTGCATTGAATTTTATTATTTATGAAAATAATTGAATTCTTGCGAAGAATTTTATTAAAATTTTCAAAAATAATTAAATTCTTGTATAAAATTAACAGGACTTCAATTATTTTTAAAAATTTTAATAAAATTATTGGCATAAAATAAAAATAACAAAATTCTTAGCAGATCTTCAATTACTTTTAGAAATTTTAATAAATTGTTTCTGAAGAATTTAAATATTTTCGTAAAATAAAAAAAATCTTTGCAGAGATTCAATTATTTTCAAAAGTCTTAATAAAATTCCTCGCAAGAATTCAATTATTTTCAAAAATATCATAATTTTAGCAGAAATTTAAACATTTTAAAAAGTTTTGATAAAACTTTTTTTTTGTAGAAATTCAATTATTTTGAAAATTTTAATGAAATTCTTCGAAAGAATTCAATTATTATAATCTAAGATTTTAACTGAAATCTATTTTTAAATCAATGTTTATGAGAAAATTCTACCAGAAATCAATTATTTAAATACAAAAATAAATAATTTATTGAATAATTGAATGTTTCTTGGAATTCAATTCCTATTAAAAATTTTATAAACAAATTATTAAAAAATTAAATTCTTTGGAGGAATTTTAATAAAATTGTAAAGAATTTTTTCAAGTAATTCGATTAAAATTCTATTGAAAATAATTGAATTCCTAAAAAGAATTTTATTATTTACGAAAATAATTAAATCGCCGTAAAAATTGTATTATTTATGAAAATAGTTGAATGATTGCGAAGAAATTTATAAAAAAAAATTGTTAATAATGAAATTCTTGTGAAATTTTTATTATTTTTTGAAAACAATTAAAAGTTTTTGTAGAATTTTATTAAATTTTTTTGGTAAATTTTATGAAAACAGTAGATATTGAAAAAATATTTAATTTTTGCGAAGAATATTATTACTTTTAAAAATAATTGAAATTTTGACGAGAATTTAACAAAAATTTTGAACATAATTAAATTTTTGCGAAGAATTTTATTACTTTTAACAATATTTGAATTTCTGCAATCATTTGCAATTTTTCTAAAATTCTCAAAATTATATCGTACAATTTACGAACTTTTCATCCTTTTTGAATAAAATTTCGGACTTTACGGACTTTTTTTTTAAAAAATAGGACTTTTACGGACTTCAAGCAAAGTTACGGACTTTTACGGGATTTACGGACCTACTTCGAGCCCTGCATAAGTTTAAAAATAAACCATGCCAAAAGTTGAAACACATTACACAAATGAAGGTTTGATCTCTCTCATCCCAATGGGAAATGCCAGTGTAGTGGCGATGTTCACCACTGGCTTAGTATTCAGACGATTGTTCGGCATAGTCTAGCCGAGCCTCGACAATTAGTGCTGGCGCAGTACAGAATTTTTGTTTCGCCAAAGCTTGGACAAGCCACGGCGGCAAGTGCTGGCTGAGTGTAGAAAAATTGTTCACAATGCTCTTTGCCAACATTGCTTTTTTGACATAAACTTGAAAAAAATTATAAAAAAAGTTTATGAATGTTTATAAATATAAAGGACCCCGCACAGAATACATTGAAAAAAAGTTTCGGTCAAAAATGTTTAAACTCTGTAGTTTTGTAGCTGATAATCTCCTGAACAAAAAATGCTAATAGCAAAACTCCCAAAAATCAATAGTATTTTAGCTACATGCCATAAAAAATAGGTCAAAAATAGCAAAGCTTGCTCAAGGCTTGGGAAGGCTTGGTAATGGCTTAAGGTTCGATTATGGCTCAAGACTTGATTTTGGCTCAAGACTTGATCGTGACTCAAAGCTTGATTATGGATCGAGGTTTTGCAATGGCTCAAGGCTTGATTACGGCTCAAGGCTTGATTATGATACAAATATTGATCATGGATCAAGGCTTGGTAATGGTTCAAGGCTCGATTATGGCTCAAGGCTTGATCTTGATCATAGCTAAAAGCTTGATTATGGATCAAGACTTGGTTATGGGTCAAGGCTTGATATTGATAATAGCTAAAAGCTTGATTATGGCTCAAGGCTTGATTATGGCTTAAGGCCATAATCAAAAATAGCAATGCTTGTTCAAGGCTTGGGAAGGCTTGGTAATGGCTCAAGGCTTGATTATGGATCAAGACTTGATCGTGACTCAAAGCTTAATTATGGATCGAGGTTTTGCAATAGCTTAAGGCTTGATTACGGGTCAAGACTTGATTATGACACAAATCTTGATCATGGATCAAGGCTTGGTAATGGTTCAAGGCTCGATTATGGCTCAAGGCTTGATTTTGATCATAGTTAAAAGCTTGATTATGGATCAAGGCTTGATAATGACTCAAAACTGATTATGGGACAAGGCTTGATCATAACTAAAAGCTTGATTATGGTTCAAGGATTGGTTATGGCTCAAGTCTTGATTTTAGTTCAAGGCTTGGTTGTAGATCATGGTTTAATTATGACTCAAATCTTGATTATGGATCGAGGATTGATTATAACTAAAGGATTGATTATGACTCAAGGCCTTGACCCATAATCAAGCCTTAATCCATAACAAAGCCTTGATCCATAACCAAGCTTTTTGCTATGATCAAGCCTTGAGCCATAATCGAGCTTTGAGTCACGATCAAGACTTGAGCCATAACCAAGCCATAAGCCATTACCAAGCCTTCCCAAACCTTGAGCAAGCTTCGCTATTTTTGACCTATATTTTATAGCTCAACAGCATGTAGCTAAAATAATTTTGATTTCTAGAAGTTTTGCCATTAACATTTTTTGTTCAGGAGATTATCAGCTACAAAACGAGCTCTGTTAACTAGTGAAAGAATACTTCTTTGCACCATTTGTAGTGTAATAGTTTGCATTGCATTTAAGAATCGCTGTCTCAATGTTTCTATATTGTTGATTGGGTGTCTGTAGACTAGAGACTTTACATGTCCTCATAAAAAAAAATCTAAGGGGTTCAATCGGGAGACCTTGGCGGCCATGAAATAATTGCGCCCTTTCCAATGAATTTTATTTTTTTTAGCTGTTTCAAATTTCTAAAGAAGGATAAAAAAAAGTCAATATTCTATCTAGAAAACGTACACTTTTCGTTAGAATCAAGGTTAAAATTAAACAATCATAACTTAGATTGAATTATTCTCAACAAAAATGCACTAGGCTAAACATAAATTATTTTATTTTACAAGTGTTCAAGCTGCCTTTTCCCAAAATATCAAAAAATTAAAATTGATTGAATTTAATTTATTTTAAATAGAATTATTGCTTTAAATTTCCGTTTCTACATTTTTCTACTTAGACTGAATTATTCAGAACCAGAATTTACTAGGCTGAACCTAAATTATTTTATTTTACAAGAGTTCAAGCTGCCTTTTCCCAAATTATCAAAAAATTAAAATTGATTCCATTTAATTTATTTTAAATAGAATTATTGATTTAAATTTCCGTTTCTACATTTTTCTACTTAGACTGAATTATTCAGAATCAGAATTTACTAGGCTGAACCTAAATTATTTTATTTTACAAGTGTTCAATCTGCCTTTTCCCAAATTATCAAAAAATTAAAATTGATTCCATTTAATTTATTTTAAATAGAATTATTGATTTCAATTTCCGTTTCTACATTTTTCCACTTAGACTGAATTATTCAGAACCAGAATTTACTAGGCTGAACCTAAATTATTTTATTTACAAGTGTTTAATCTGCCTTTTTCCAAATTATCAAAAAATTAAAATTGATTCCATTTAATTTATTTTAAATAGAATTATTGATTTAAATTTCTGTTTCTACATTTTTCCACTTAGACTGAATTATTCTAAACCAGAATTCACTAGGCTGAACCTAAATTATTTTATTTACAAGTGTTTAATCTGCCTTTTCCCAAAATATCAGAAAATTAAAATTAATTCCATTTAATTTATTTTAAATAGAATTATTGATTTAAATTTCTGTTTCTACATTTTTCCACTTAGACTTAATTATTCTGAACCAGAATTCACTGGGCTGAACCTAAATTATTTTATTTTACAAGTGTTCAAGCTGCCTTTTCCCAAAATATCAAAAAATTAAAATTGATTGAATTTAATTTATTTTAAATAGAATTATTGATTTAAATTTCTGTTTCTACATTTTTCCACTTAGACTTAATTATTCTGAACCAGAATTCACTATGCTGAACCTAGATTATTTTATTTTACAAGTGTTCAAGCTGCCTTTTCCCAAATTATCAAAAGATTAAAATTGATTGAATTTAATTTATTTTAAATAGAATTATTGATTTAAATTTCTGTTTCTACATTTTTCCACTTAGACTGAATTATTCTGAACCAGAATTCACTATGCTGAACCTAGATTATTTTATTTTACAAGTGTTCAATCTGCCTTTTCCCAAATTATCAAAAGATTAAAATTGATTGCATTTAATTTATTGTAAATAAAGTTACTGATTTATTTTTTCGTTTCTACATTTTTCCACTTAGACTGAATTATTCTGAACCAGAATTCACTAGGCTGAACCTAAATTATTTTATTTTACAAGAGTTCAAGCTGCCTTTTCCCAAAATATCAGAAAATTAAAATTAATTCCATTTAATTTATTTTAAATAGAATTATTGATTTATTTTTTTGTTTCTACATTTTTCTACTTAGACTGAATTATTCTGAACCAGAATTCACTAGGCTGAACCTAAATTATTTTATTTTACAAGTGTTCAAGCTGCCTTTTCCCAAAATATCAGAAAATTAAAATTAATTCCATTTAATTTATTTTAAATAGAATTATTGATTTAAATTTCCGTTTCTACATTTTTCCACTTAGACTGAATTATTCTGAACCAGAATTCACTAGGCTGAACCTAAATTATTTTATTTTACAAGTGTTCAAGCTGCCTTTTCCCAAAATATCAGAAAATTAAAATTAATTCCATTTAATTTATTTTAAATAGAATTATTGATTTAAATTTCTGTTTCTACATTTTTCCACTTAGACTTAATTATTCTGAACCAGAATTCACTGGGCTGAACCTAAATTATTTTATTTTACAAGAGTTCAAGCTGCCTTTTCCCAAATTATCAAAAAATTAAAATTGATTCCATTTAATTTATTTTAAATAGAATTATTGATTTAAATTTCCGTTTCTACATTTTTCTACTTAGACTGAATTATTCAGAACCAGAATTTACTAGGCTGAACCTAAATTATTTTATTTTACAAGTGTTCAATCTGCCTTTTCCCAAATTATCAAAAAATTAAAATTGATTCCATTTAATTTATTTTAAATAGAATTATTGATTTCAATTTCCGTTTCTACATTTTTCCACTTAGACTGAATTATTCAGAACCAGAATTTACTAGGCTGAACCTAAATTATTTTATTTACAAGTGTTCAATCTGCCTTTTCCCAAATTATCAAAAAATTAAAATTGATTCCATTTAATTTATTTTAAATAGAATTATTGATTTAAATTTCTGTTTCTACATTTTTCCACTTAGACTTAATTATTCTGAACCAGAATTCACTATGCTGAACCTAGATTATTTTATTTTACAAGTGTTCAAGCTGCCTTTTCCCAAATTATCAAAAGATTAAAATTGATTGAATTTAATTTATTTTAAATAGAATTATTGATTTAAATTTCCGCTTCTACATTTTTCTACTTAGACTGAATTATTCTGAACCAGAATTAACTGGGCTGAACCTAAATTATTTTATTTTACAAGTGTTCAATCTGCCTTTTCCCAAATTATCAAAAGATTAAAATTGATTGCATTTAATTTATTGTAAATAAAGTTACTGATTTATTTTTCCGTTTCTACATTTTTCCACTTAGACTTAATTATTCTGAACCAGAATTCACTATGCTGAACCTAGATTATTTTATTTTACAAGTGTTCAAGCTGCCTTTTCCCAAATTATCAAAAGATTAAAATTGATTGCATTTAATTTATTGTAAATAAAGTTACTGATTTATTTTTCCGTTTCTACATTTTTCTACTTAGACTGAATTATTCTGAACCAGAATTCACTAGGCTGAACCTAAATTATTTTATTTTACAAGAGTTCAAGCTGCCTTTTCCCAAAATATCAGAAAATTAAAATTAATTCCATTTAATTTATTTTAAATAGAATTATTGATTTAAATTTCCGTTTCTACATTTTTCTACTTAGACTGAATTATTCTGAACCAGAATTAACTGGGCTGAACCTAAATTATTTTATTTTACAAGTGTTCAATCTGCCTTTTCCCAAATTATCAAAAGATTAAAATTGATTGCATTTAATTTATTGTAAATAAAGTTACTGATTTATTTTTCCGTTTCTACATTTTTCCACTTAGACTTAATTATTCTGAACCAGAATTCACTATGCTGAACCTAGATTATTTTATTTTACAAGTGTTCAAGCTGCCTTTTCCCAAATTATCAAAAGATTAAAATTGATTGCATTTAATTTATTGTAAATAAAGTTACTGATTTATTTTTTCCGTTTCTACATTTTTCCACTTAGACTGAATTATTCTGAACCAGAATTCACTAGGCTGAACCTAAATTATTTTATTTTACAAGAGTTCAAGCTGCCTTTTCCCAAAATATCAAAAAATTAAAATTAATTCCATTTAATTTATTTTAAATAGAATTATTGATTTAAATTTCCGTTTCTACATTTTTCTACTTAGACTGAATTATTCTGAACCAGAATTAACTGGGCTGAACCTAAATTATTTTATTTTACAAGTGTTCAATCTGCCTTTTCCCAAATTATCAAAAGATTAAAATTGATTGCATTTAATTTATTGTAAATAAAGTTACTGATTTATTTTTCCGTTTCTACATTTTTCTACTTAGACTGAATTATTCTGAACCAGAATTTACTAGGCTGAACCTAGATTATTTTATTTTACAAGTGTTCAAGCTGCCTTTTCCAAAAATATCAGAAAATTAAAATTAATTCCATTTAATTTATTTTAAATAGAATTACTGATTTAAATTTCTGTTTCTACATTTTTCCACTTAGACTGAATTATTCTGAACCAGAATTCACTAGGCTGAACCTAAATTATTTTATTTTACAAGAGTTCAAGCTGCCTTTTCCCAAAATATCAAAAAATTAAAATTAATTCCATTTAATTTATTTTAAATAGAATTATTGATTTAAATTTCCGTTTCTACATTTTTCCACTTAGACTGAATTATTCTGAACCAGAATTTACTAGGCTGAACCTAAATTATTTTATTTTACAAGTGTTCAAGCTGCCTTTTCCCAAAATATCAAAAAATTAAAATTGATTGAATTTAATTTATTTTAAATAGAATTATTGATTTAAATTTCCGTTTCTACATTTTTCTACTTAGACTGAATTATTCTGAACCAGAATTCACTCGGCTGAACCTAAATTATTTTATTTTACAAGTGTTCAAGCTGCCTTTTCCCAAAATATCAAAAAATTAAAATTGATTGAATTTAATTTATTTTAAATAGAATTATTGATTTAAATTTCCGTTTCTACATTTTTCCACTTAGACTGAATTATTCTGAACCAGAATTCACTAGGCTGAACCTAAATTATTTTATTTTACAAGTGTTCAAGCTGCCTTTTCCCAAATTATCAAAAGATTAAAATTGATTGCATTTAATTTATTGTAAATAAAGTTACTGATTTATTTTTTCGTTTCTACATTTTTCCACTTAGACTGAATTATTCTGAACCAGAATTTACTAGGCTGAACCTAAATTATTTTATTTTACAAGAGTTCAAGCTGCCTTTTCCCAAAATATCAGAAAATTAAAATTAATTCCATTTAATTTATTTTAAATAGAATTATTGATTTAAATTTCCGTTTCTACATTTTTCCACTTAGACTGAATTATTCTGAACCAGAATTCACTAGGCTGAACCTAAATTATTTTATTTTACAAGAGTTCAAGCTGCCTTTTCCCAAATTATCAGAAAATTAAAATTCATTGCATTTAATTTATTGTAAATAAAGTTACTGATTTATTTTTCCGTTTCTACATTTTTCTACGTAGACTTAATTATTCTGAACCAGAATTCACTGGGCTGAACCTAAATTATTTTATTTTTCAAGTGTTCAATCTGCCTTTTCCCAAATTATCAAAAGATTAAAATTGATTGCATTTAATTTATTGTAAATAAAGTTACTGATTTATTTTTTCGTTTCTACATTTTTCTACGTAGACTTAATTCTTCTGAACCAGAATTCACTGGGCTGAACCTAAATTATTTTATTTTACAAGTGTTCAAGCTGCCTTTTCCCAAATTATCAAAAGATTAAAATTGATTGAATTTAATTTATTTTAAATAGAATTATTGATTTAAATTTCTGTTTCTACATTTTTCCACTTAGACTTAATTATTCTGAACCAGAATTCACTGGGCTGAACCTAAATTATTTTATTTTACAAGTGTTCAAGCTGCCTTTTCCCAAAATATCAGAAAATTAAAATTAATTCCATTTAATTTATTTTAAATAGAATTATTGATTTAAATTTCCGTTTCTACATTTTTCTACTTAGACTGAATTATTCTGAACCAGAATTAACTGAGCTGAACCTAAATTATTTTATTTTACAAGTGTTCAATCTGCCTTTTCCCAAATTATCAAAAGATTAAAATTGATTGCATTTAATTTATTGTAAATAAAGTTACTGATTTATTTTTTCGTTTCTACATTTTTCCACTTAGACTGAATTATTCTGAACCAGAATTTACTAGGCTGAATCTAGATTATTTTATTTTACAAGTGTTCAAGCTGCCTTTTCCAAAAATATCAAAAAATTAAAATTGATTCCATTTAATTTATTTTAAATAGAATTATTGCTTTAAATTTCCGTTTCTACATTTTTCTACTTAGACTGAATTATTCAGAACCAGAATTTACTAGGCTGAACCTAAATTATTTTATTTTACAAGAGTTCAAGCTGCCTTTTCCCAAATTATCAAAAAATTAAAATTGATTGAATTTAATTTATTTTAAATAGAATTATTGATTTAAATTTCCGTTTCTACATTTTTCTACTTAGACTGAATTATTCTGAACCAGAATTCACTCGGCTGAACCTAAATTATTTTATTTTACAAGTGTTCAAGCTGCCTTTTCCCAAATTATCAAAAGATTAAAATTGATTGCATTTAATTTATTGTAAATAAAGTTACTAATTTATTTTTTCGTTTCTACATTTTTCCACTTAGACTGAATTATTCTGAACCAGAATTCACTAGGCTGAACCTAAATTATTTTATTTTACAAGTGTTCAAGCTGCCTTTTCCCAAAATATCAGAAAATTAAAATTAATTCCATTTAATTTATTTTAAATAGAATTATTGATTTTTTTTTTTTTTTCTACATTTTTCTACTTAGACTGAATTATTCTGAACCAGAATTTACTAGGCTGAACCTAAATTATTTTATTTTACAAGTGTTCAAGCTGCCTTTTCCCAAAATATCAAAAAATTAAAATTGATTGAATTTAATTTATTTTAAATAGAATTATTGCTTTAAATTTCCGTTTCTACATTTTTCTACTTAGACTGAATTATTCAGAACCAGAATTTACTAGGCTGAACCTAAATTATTTTATTTTACAAGTGTTCAATCTGCCTTTTCCCAAATTATCAAAAAATTAAAATTGATTCCATTTAATTTATTTTAAATAGAATTATTGATTTCAATTTCCGTTTCTACATTTTTCCACTTAGACTGAATTATTCAGAACCAGAATTTACTAGGCTGAACCTAAATTATTTTATTTTACAAGAGTTCAAGCTGCCTTTTCCCAAATTATCAAAAAATTAAAATTGATTCCATTTAATTTATTTTAAATAGAATTATTGCTTTAAATTTCCGTTTCTACATTTTTCTACTTAGACTGAATTATTCAGAACCAGAATTTACTAGGCTGAACCTAAATTATTTTATTTTACAAGAGTTCAAGCTGCCTTTTCCCAAATTATCAAAAAATTAAAATTGATTCCATTTAATTTATTTTAAATAGAATTATTGATTTAAATTTCCGTTTCTACATTTTTCTACTTAGACTGAATTATTCAGAATCAGAATTTACTAGGCTGAACCTAAATTATTTTATTTTACAAGTGTTCAATCTGCCTTTTCCCAAATTATCAAAAAATTAAAATTGATTCCATTTAATTTATTTTAAATAGAATTATTGATTTAAATTTCTGTTTCTACATTTTTCCACTTAGACTGAATTATTCTAAACCAGAATTCACTAGGCTGAACCTAAATTATTTTATTTTACAAGTGTTCAAGCTGCCTTTTCCCAAAATATCAGAAAATTAAAATTAATTCCATTTAATTTATTTTAAATAGAATTACTGATTTAAATTTCTGTTTCTACATTTTTCCACTTAGACTGAATTATTCTGAACCAGAATTCACTAGGCTGAACCTAAATTATTTTATTTTACAAGAGTTCAAGCTGCCTTTTCCCAAATTATCAAAAAATTAAAATTGATTGAATTTAATTTATTTTAAATAGAATTATTGATTTAAATTTCCGTTTCTACATTTTTCTACTTAGACTGAATTATTCTGAACCAGAATTCACTAGGCTGAACCTAAATTATTTTATTTTACAAGTGTTCAAGCTGCCTTTTCCCAAAATATCAGAAAATTAAAATTAATTCCATTTAATTTATTTTAAATAGAATTATTGATTTATTTTTTTGTTTCTACATTTTTCTACTTAGACTGAATTATTCTGAACCAGAATCAACTGAGCTGAACCTAAATTATTTTATTTTACAAGTGTTCAATCTGCCTTTTCCCAAATTATCAAAAGATTAAAATTGATTGCATTTAATTTATTGTAAATAAAGTTACTGATTTATTTTTTCGTTTCTACATTTTTCCACTTAGACTGAATTATTCTGAACCAGAATTCACTAGGCTGAACCTAAATTATTTTATTTTACAAGAGTTCAAGCTGCCTTTTCCCAAAATATCAGAAAATTAAAATTAATTCCATTTAATTTATTTTAAATAGAATTATTGATTTAAATTTCCGTTTCTACATTTTTCCACTTAGACTGAATTATTCTGAACCAGAATTCACTGGGCTGAACCTAGATTATTTTATTTTACAAGTGTTCAAGCTGCCTTTTCCCAAATTATCAAAAGATTAAAATTGATTGAATTTAATTTATTTTAAATAGAATTATTGATTTAAATTTCTGTTTCTACATTTTTCCACTTAGACTTAATTATTCTGAACCAGAATTCACTGGGCTGAACCTAAATTATTTTATTTTACAAGTGTTCAAGCTGCCTTTTCCCAAAATATCAGAAAATTAAAATTAATTCCATTTAATTTATTTTAAATAGAATTATTGATTTAAATTTCCGTTTCTACATTTTTCTACTAAGACTGAATTATTCTGAACCAGAATTAACTGAGCTGAACCTAATTTATTTTATTTTACAAGTGTTCAATCTGCCTTTTCCCAAATTATCAAAAGATTAAAATTGATTGCATTTAATTTATTGTAAATAAAGTTACTGATTTATTTTTCCGTTTCTACATTTTTCCACTTAGACTGAATTATTCTGAACCAGAATTCACTAGGCTGAACCTAAATTATTTTATTTTACAAGTGTTCAAGCTGCCTTTTCCCAAAATATCAGAAAATTAAAATTAATTCCATTTAATTTATTTTAAATAGAATTATTGATTTTTTTTTTTGTTTCTACATTTTTCTACTTAGACTGAATTATTCTGAACCAGAATTTACTAGGCTGAACCTAAATTATTTTATTTTACAAGTGTTCAAGCTGCCTTTTGCCAAAATATCAGAAAATTAAAATTAATTCCATTTAATTTATTTTAAATAGAATTATTGATTTATTTTTTTGTTTCTACATTTTTCTACTTAGACTGAATTATTCTGAACCAGAATTAACTGAGCTGAACCTAAATTATTTTATTTTACAAGTGTTCAATCTGCCTTTTCCCAAATTATCAAAAGATTAAAATTGATTGCATTTAATTTATTGTAAATAAAGTTACTGATTTATTTTTCCGTTTCTACATTTTTCTACTTAGACTGAATTATTCTGAACCAGAATTCACTAGGCTGAACCTAAATTATTTTATTTTACAAGTGTTCAAGCTGCCTTTTCCCAAAATATCAGAAAATTAAAATTAATTCCATTTAATTTATTTTAAATAGAATTATTGATTTTTTTTTTGTTTCTACATTTTTCTACTTAGACTGAATTATTCTGAACCAGAATTTACTAGGCTGAACCTAAATTATTTTATTTTACAAGTGTTCAAGCTGCCTTTTCCCAAAATATCAAAAAATTAAAATTGATTGAATTTAATTTATTTTAAATAGAATTATTGATTTATTTTTTTGTTTCTACATTTTTCTACTTAGACTGAATTATTCTGAACCAGAATTCACTAGGCTGAACCTAAATTATTTTATTTTACAAGTGTTCAAGCTGCCTTTTCCCAAAATATCAGAAAATTAAAATTAATTCCATTTAATTTATTTTAAATAGAATTATTGATTTTTTTTTTTTGTTTCTACATTTTTCTACTTAGACTGAATTATTCTGAACCAGAATTTACTAGGCTGAACCTAAATTATTTTATTTTACAAGTGTTCAAGCTGCCTTTTCCCAAAATATCAGAAAATTAAAATTAATTCCATTTAATTTATTTTAAATAGAATTATTGATTTAAATTTCCGTTTCTACATTTTTCTACTAAGACTGAATTATTCTGAACCAGAATTAACTGAGCTGAACCTAAATTATTTTATTTTACAAGTGTTCAATCTGCCTTTTCCCAAATTATCAAAAGATTAAAATTGATTGCATTTAATTTATTGTAAATAAAGTTACTGATTTATTTTTCCGTTTCTACATTTTTCCACTTAGACTGAATTATTCTGAACCAGAATTCACTAGGCTGAACCTAAATTATTTTATTTTACAAGTGTTCAAGCTGCCTTTTCCCAAAATATCAGAAAATTAAAATTAATTCCATTTAATTTATTTTAAATAGAATTATTGATTTTTTTTTTTGTTTCTACATTTTTCTACTTAGACTGAATTATTCTGAACCAGAATTCACTAGGCTGAACCTAAATTATTTTATTTTACAAGAGTTCAAGCTGCCTTTTCCCAAAATATCAGAAAATTAAAATTAATTCCATTTAATTTATTTTAAATAGAATTATTGATTTATTTTTTTGTTTCTACATTTTTCTACTTAGACTGAATTATTCTGAACCAGAATTAACTGAGCTGAACCTAAATTATTTTATTTTACAAGTGTTCAATCTGCCTTTTCCCAAATTATCAAAAGATTAAAATTGATTGCATTTAATTTATTGTAAATAAAGTTACTGATTTATTTTTTCGTTTCTACATTTTTCCACTTAGACTGAATTATTCTGAACCAGAATTCACTAGGCTGAACCTAAATTATTTTATTTTACAAGTGTTCAAGCTGCCTTTTCCCAAAATATCAGAAAATTAAAATTAATTCCATTTAATTTATTTTAAATAGAATTATTGATTTAAATTTCCGTTTCTACATTTTTCTACTTAGACTGAATTATTCTGAACCAGAATTTACTAGGCTGAACCTAAATTATTTTATTTTTCAAGTGTTCAATCTGCCTTTTCCCAAATTATCAAAAGATTAAAATTGATTGCATTTAATTTATTGTAAATAAAGTTACTGATTTATTTTTTCGTTTCTACATTTTTCTACGTAGACTTAATTATTCTGAACCAGAATTCACTGGGCTGAACCTAAATTATTTTATTTTACAAGTGTTCAAGCTGCCTTTTCCCAAATTATCAAAAGATTAAAATTGATTGAATTTAATTTATTTTAAATAGAATTATTGATTTAAATTTCTGTTTCTACATTTTTTCCACTTAGACTTAATTATTCTGAACCAGAATTCACTGGGCTGAACCTAAATTATTTTATTTTACAAGTGTTCAAGCTGCCTTTTCCCAAAATATCAGAAAATTAAAATTAATTCCATTTAATTTATTTTAAATAGAATTATTGATTTAAATTTCCGTTTCTACATTTTTCTACTTAGACTGAATTATTCTGAACCAGAATTAACTGAGCTGAACCTAAATTATTTTATTTTACAAGTGTTCAATCTGCCTTTTCCCAAATTATCAAAAGATTAAAATTGATTGCATTTAATTTATTGTAAATAAAGTTACTGATTTATTTTTTCGTTTCTACATTTTTCCACTTAGACTGAATTATTCTGAACCAGAATTTACTAGGCTGAACCTAGATTATTTTATTTTACAAGTGTTCAAGCTGCCTTTTCCAAAAATATCAGAAAATTAAAATTAATTCCATTTAATTTATTTTAAATAGAATTACTGATTTAAATTTCTGTTTCTACATTTTTCCACTTAGACTGAATTATTCTGAACCAGAATTCACTAGGCTGAACCTAAATTATTTTATTTTACAAGTGTTCAAGCTGCCTTTTCCCAAATTATCAAAAGATTAAAATTGATTGCATTTAATTTATTGTAAATAAAGTTACTGATTTATTTTTCCGTTTCTACATTTTTCCACTTAGACTGAATTATTCTGAACCAGAATTCACTAGGCTGAACCTAAATTATTTTATTTTACAAGAGTTCAAGCTGCCTTTTCCCAAAATATCAGAAAATTAAAATTAATTCCATTTAATTTATTTTAAATAGAATTATTGATTTAGATTTCCGTTTCTACATTTTTCTACTTAGACTGAATTATTCTGAACCAGAATTTACTAGGCTGAACCTAAATTATTTTATTTTACAAGTGTTCAAGCTGCCTTTTCCCAAATTATCAAAAGATTAAAATTGATTGCATTTAATTTATTGTAAATAAAGTTACTGATTTATTTTTCCGTTTCTACATTTTTCCACTTAGACTGAATTATTCTGAACCAGAATTCACTAGGCTGAACCTAAATTATTTTATTTTACAAGAGTTCAAGCTGCCTTTTCCCAAAATATCAGAAAATTAAAATTGATTGCATTTAATTTATTGTAAATAAAGTTACTGATTTATTTTTCCGTTTCTACATTTTTCCACTTAGACTGAATTATTCTGAACCAGAATTCACTAGGCTGAACCTAAATTATTTTATTTTACAAGAGTTCAAGCTGCCTTTTCCCAAATTATCAGAAAATTAAAATTAATTCCATTTAATTTATTTTAAATAGAATTATTGATTTAAATTTCCGTTTCTACATTTTTCCACTTAGACTGAATTATTCTGAACCAGAATTCACTAGGCTGAACCTAAATTATTTTATTTTACAAGAGTTCAAGCTGCCTTTTCCCAAATTATCAAAAAATTAAAATTGATTGAATTTAATTTATTTTAAATAGAATTATTGATTTAAATTTCCGTTTCTACATTTTTCTACTTAGACTGAATTATTCTGAACCAGAATTCACTAGGCTGAACCTAAATTATTTTATTTTACAAGTGTTCAAGCTGCCTTTTCCCAAAATATCAGAAAATTAAAATTAATTCCATTTAATTTATTTTAAATAGAATTATTGATTTATTTTTTTGTTTCTACATTTTTCTACTTAGACTGAATTATTCTGAACCAGAATTAACTGAGCTGAACCTAAATTATTTTATTTTACAAGTGTTCAATCTGCCTTTTCCCAAATTATCAAAAGATTAAAATTGATTGCATTTAATTTATTGTAAATAAAGTTACTGATTTATTTTTTTCGTTTCTACATTTTTCCACTTAGACTGAATTATTC